>JAPWDM010000044.1:612500-1075000 GCA_035578155.1 Brachynemurus nebulosus | reverse complement strand
AAAACATTTTTTTTACGTAACAATACTACAAAAGCGAACAAAATATTTAAAAAAATTGGATTTGGAAAAATTTCTTAATGTAAATATTTATTAATTTTTTTAATCTTTTTATTAAAGCATATTTTCATTATAAAAATTAAAAAATATATAAATACATCAATTGTAATAATTAATTTATGAACTATTATGAATCAGTGGTCATGTGTGACTTTACAGAATGTGAAATTTCTCAGTCATAAATATTCCTATAGATATGTAGTTATTTCCCGATTAGGCACATTTGTAAATTTTCTAAAATTTGTTAGTAATTTTTCGAATAAGATCTCAAAAAATAGTAAAAATTAAAATATTTTCCACAAAATAAATTGTTAATCTTTTATTAAGTCATTCGAAACGCATTCTTTAGTTTTCGATTCAATATATTTAAACTTCAGTATTATGTCGTCTCTATAAGTCAAACAGCTGTAATCATCTTTCAAATTATCACAATCATTGAATAAATTAATTATAACATCCATATCTTTAATAAATTTTAGAAAAATTAGGAAAACTTTTTTATATGTGGAGTACAAAATCTTTAAAAGAAATATAGGTTAATCATACATCGTCGTCCTTTTGACGCACACTATTTCAGTATAAAGAAAACGACAATAGCTATAAACAAAATTTATATGTCTTATGTGTTAGAATAACAAATAAATTAGATAACAGAAGTTTCACAGCGAGCAGGTACCGATAAGTCAGAGTATTGGAGCAGGTAGAGAAGTTCGTTCGTCGTTTTGACGAGAACGTATGATTCTAGGGTTAAATACTAAAATTTTGGGAAATTACCTATAATAATATTATGCAAATATTAAGCAATACGTAGTCCGAAAGATTTTAAAAAACCAAAAAACTCACTCTGAATGTCTTTGACACCCATTAGCACGGATCAAAAAATTAGTTTCTTCTTGGAGTAAACTTTAATGGTTAATTCCCAGTAATTATAACCACCAATAAAACATCAACATAAATGTTTGTTTATGTTACCTATACATGAATTTACTATAACTTTTTCCATTATTTTGTTGTTTTTTTTTTTTTATAAATACTTAAATAATTCTGTTTATTCTTTAGAAGTGAATATGTTGATTATCGAACGACAGAATGAGAAAAATTAGGGTACCGTTCACTATAAAAACATAGGGTACCAAACAGTTAAAACCAGCATTAAATTTTAGCCACTGAGGAACCCTGACTTAATGTGTGTTCAACACGCCCTTGGTGAATTTTTTCAATAAGTGATAAACTGATAACGTGATAAAATAGTCACCTACTTTAGTGGATTAAATACAATAAAACCTTGTTGGCGATGAAGTACAACAATAAAATTCATTATAACATAATAAACAACGTCGCTAATTAATTGAATTATTAGTAGTAGATATATGTATGTATGTTTGTATTGATCCGTACATCGTTTAACATAAATATATAAATTACGTCGAAATTTAAATTAAAAAATAACAATTATTAATTGTTGTTCAGTATATTATTATTTAAATAAATTATTTATTTTAGTAATTATTCTTGTAGAAATTAAGAATTAATTATTTTATATTTATGTAAATTAAAAATACTATTGTCCAACTCTTTAAGAGTTTAAATAAACTCTAATGTTTGTAACTGTAAAGCCAATTTAACGGAAAGAATAGAATAGAATAGAATATAAAAATATAAACAGGCTATAAAAATATAAGGTGCTAAATACTTTGTTATACATACGTATTACAATTTATTTATGTTCATACAATTTCTATACAGGTTAATTTGTTTTAAAATAATGCTGGGCTAATTTTGGTGACACTTTTGGTGATTGACACTTTTAGAATATTTAAAATTTTTGCGGAGAAGCGAAATCAAATTTCTGGTAAATTAACGTTTTACTACAAAAATGTAAAAGTCACTGTGTAGCAAAATCTATGTTGAGTTTTAAATTCGAATATATATAATCGTTTCAAAAGTTTGAACATGAAATTCTTCGTACATATTTGCAAAGTCTCTCATCTATAACGTAAGGTCGGTAGCAAAGAACAGGGCTGGGTTGTCCTAAAGCGGGGCCCAATGCAAAGTTGACTTACGGGGTCTTGAAATATATTTTGTATATTTGTAAAATGACAATTTATTGCATTTTGCTACTCTTATATTGCATAGATTCGTATAGTAAGAGGTAGGATGACCCACATGGAACCGATTTAACAATTTCGAATAGATGGCAGGTCCTTATAGGATCGCGGTTATTCAACAAAGTTATCGCCATAGTTTGTTTTCGGCGTACACAAATTGTTTTTGTAAAAAATTTTAATTAAAAAAAAAGAAATAGATAAAAAGAAATAAAAATGTCCGATTGCTCTCATTTTATAAGATTAGAATAGCAAGGAATAATCGTCTATTAATATGCGGTTCTTATTTCGTTTTCGTAAACATTTGGTAAAGAATTCACAAATATCATTAAATTTAGACTTATGGTTAATACGAATTTAGTAATTTCAAATATTATCGAGTGCTGGTGAAACATTACTACGTATGACAAACTTTTGTTTGCATTTAAACACACGCAGTATTCATATGTTCACTTATCGTTCACCTAAACTGAAACTTTTAAGCACTCGATTTCTTTGGTTAGTATGACCAAAATTCAAATGTAAATTAAAAATCACAAAGTGATTGAAAAAATGATCCGGATCGGCCGGGAATCGAATCCAGGATCTCCCGGTAACTAGTCAGGTGTCTTAGCCATTAGAGCAGCGACCCTATGTTCGATAAGTGAACATATGAATACTGCGTGTGTTTAAATGCAAACAAAAGTTTGTCATACGTAGTAATGTTTCGCAGCGTATTTGGAAAATATATCCGTATTCAGAGCTCAATGTATCTGAACTCGGGTATACATTCAATGTTTAAAAGCATAGTTCGATACTTGAAAATATACCCATTAAAAGCGCTGAGCTCGGGTATATTTTCAAACTCAATATTTAATAAGAATAGTATGAAAAACATACCCACTTTCAATTTATTGGTAAACAAATGGTTCTATTAAGTAGTTAAGGAAAAACAGCACTGTGACGCCGCAAAAAATTGACAATTTTAGCGAATTTTTTTGCAAATGTGAGTGAATGCCTATATGAGGGTCGAATTAAAAAGACTTCAATGAGTATCCATTTGTCCATATAAAATTTTATAGGGTAATATTAAATATTTGCAAACTTAATAATGCAAATGCACCTAAAAAAATTGCAAATTATACCAACGATTTGCAATGATGAATCATTTCAAATTAAAAAAAGAAAAAAAAATTATTAAAATAGATAATTGTAGCTATCGTTATGCATAGGTTTTTTTTTACATATTTTTCATAAAATAGCAACGGATTCAAAAATTTTTCGTTTTGTTTTGTTTTGTTTTCGTTGAATTTTAGTCTAAAATCTTCGCAGTATATACTCAATATGTTCTACTTTCGAAATAAACAAAAAAAAAATTTCGATTTTTTCAATCCAAGTTACCAGATTATTACCTTAATTGCACCAAATATTTTTCAGCGGATTCGAATTCAAATAATATTTTCCATATTCATACGCTTTTGTAAAAAATCCTTGTAAATCTGTTTTATTAATCATTCAATTTTAAACAAATTTTGCACGTTTAACTCACACGCTAACAATTAAGAATTAAGATAAGAAGTTAAAAATTATTTCAAAAAATTGTAACGGTTTTTTTATTTGCAACAAAGTAAATCTTGTTTTAAATCATATGTGCATATTTTTTTTTTTTTGTGAAGATCGGCTATAAATTACAGTTGAAATAAGTTTGAAAATATACCTTAATAGTAACTGTATAAGATTACACTAATTTATTGTTGGGTATATATTCAAATTCTCATAGTAGTATTCTTGTACTTGAAAATATACCCGATTTTGGCTCTGAAATGAGGTATATTTTAAAGAGTCATTTTGTTAGTTTCTGTTTTGTAAATTATACCGGATCCTAGATCGGTCAGTGACGTCATAAGCTCTGACTTCGGGTATATTTTCAAAATACGCTGTTTCGCAGGCACTTGATAATATCTGAAATTGAAAAATTGCCCGTTTCTCGCATTTAGAGAGAGTATCAATACACATAAGTGGTTGAATGATTGTCTGGCTCGGGTGCGTGTCGAACATAGGGTCGTTGGTCTAATGGCTAAGACACCTGGCTAATTATCGGGAGATCTTGGGCTCAATTCCCGACCGATCCGGATAATTTTATTCAATCACTTTGTGATTTTTAATTTAATTTTAACGAATTTAGTAGATAAAATTATTAAACAGGTACTTAAATCGATCTGTACTGATAGTAGATTCTACGAGTAAGTAAAATTTCCTAGAAAAAGATCTTTCTGTAGATACATACAATGGAAATATGATAGTACAACTGGTAAAATTAAGGGTTATATAAGGGTTACATTTTAGTAACGTTTTAATTTTTCAAAATCAGTCAGCCTTCGCAGGGGCCAATAGGTGCGCGGAGCCGAGTGCATCATACCGTTTGCACCGCTTGTATCGGGCCGACTCTGATGAAGCAATTATACTGGCAATATTAGGTGTTAATATACTTTGTACTGTATTAGTGTATGGCTAGTAGCAACAATTTTAAAATTTCCCTGAGAACACATTGAAAATTCTTAAGGCCATTTCAAAACAACTGTCATTGTTTTATTTATGATACAATACC
The DNA here is from genome assembly GCA_035578155.1 of Brachynemurus nebulosus. Classification (NCBI taxonomy): domain Eukaryota; kingdom Metazoa; phylum Arthropoda; class Insecta; order Neuroptera; family Myrmeleontidae; genus Brachynemurus; species Brachynemurus nebulosus. Next base: position 1,070,251 of record JAPWDM010000044.1, on the reverse strand, counting down.
TATTTCGTATCACACATTTATCATAGGTAGTCATCACAATTTGGCAAAATTCTTTACTGTTACAAGTCAGTAAGTGTATGTCTACATATTATATTATATGCATGTTATATTATTACATCGGTACATTTATTTAAATAAAATATTCATAATATTATCCTACAAAACACAGATATTTGGGAATATCTGTACAAAAATGACGCCGAGAATATTTTGTGTTAACATTTTAATGTTTAAAAAAATAGTTGAAATCCATTGTTATGCCAAGAATAGGTGTAAATAATTATGCTTTGGTACAGGGACTATTTAAAAATATAATCCAAAAGAAAAAATTATAACAAATTTCCGGAATGAAAACTTTTGTTGTACTTGGCTCAAATTTTTTTACTTTTGTTTAATATCAAGCAAAAATTAGAGCCGAGAACAACAAAAGTTTTCATTCCGGAAATTTGTTATAATTTTTTCTTTTGGATTATATTTTTAAATAGTCCCTGTACCAAAGCATAATTATTTACACCTATTCTTGGCATAACAATGGATTTCAACTATTTTTTTAAACATTAAAATGTTAACACAAAATATTCTCGGCGTCATTTTTGTACAGATATTCCCAAATATCTGTGTTTTGTAGGATTTGACTTATTTTTGTTTTGCTTTTTGTTAAACAGTAAAATATTTACAGCTTTCTACTGGTGTATAATGTATATATTTTCTACATCTGTTAAAATATACCTTAATTTTTCATTACTCTGTATAAACTGTAGACCAGCGGTTTCCAAACTGGGAGGCGCGCAATGTCCACCAGGGGGGCGTAGGTTAATTGTAAATATCGTCGTCGTTTTGATGAAATCATGGTTTTAAGAATAAGCGCGCAAATATAATTACCAAATAATGGACATTTTATATTAAGGAGTTACATACATGGGTCTTTTTAGCAAAAAAAAAAAAAAAAAAAAAAACAGTATTTTTTGATTTTTTTTTATATAGATATAATTTAATTAAGAAAATATAATTTATTTCAACTTTTGGCATATTATAAATTATTTTGGGACACTGAAGAAATTTCCGTGAAAAAAAAAAATAATTAGACCATTGACAGCTAGTTTTTGAAAATCGCTGATTTTTTGCCGTAGGCAGAGTAACCCGTGAAATTCTGACCTAAAATAAAATATCCCTGTCGCAGCAAACTACATGAGATAGCGAATTTCCGTTTAAAAAATTAGTTTTTCTCGGAAACTAGTTGACATAGAATGATAGTCTAAAGACCTTTTTTATGTGATTTTTTCTCCTCTTTTCGATGGCGTAAAAAATTACGCAAAAATTTTTGAATAAGGGGAAATTTTGTCAAAAAACTAATTTTTCCCACGTAAATTGCCCAAAAAACTATGTTTCCGGCATCGGACGTGTCTGGCTAACGAACTTGTCCAACGGTTTGGGACTTCTAACATTTTCACCAAATTTCGAAAAAACAGGACATTTCGTTCGAGAGTTATCGTTTGGACACACACACACACACACACACACACACACATATATATATATATATATATATATATATATATACATATATATATATATATATATATATATATATATATATATATATATATATATATATATATATATATATATGTATGAGGCCTCGAGAGCAAGAATGGCCTAACTGCAAATTACTCATATCGAGATATCGACGGTTAAAGTTATGCAAAAAAATATTTTTGTTTTTCCAACAAAGTCTTAATAAAGTCTTAATGGACGCTCACTTATGTATTATATTTTGAATACAATTTCAAATGCATGTATGGATAAAATTCGAAGGTCTAGCATCTTTTTGCTAATTTTTTTGTCACTTAGGCCATTTTTACACTCGTGGTTAATAAAAAATTAGTAAAAATATATTAGTTAGGTCATGTTGTTTTCAAAGATTTTCTGCTTTAAATTGGGGAAAAAAATGTGCTGTTGGAAAAAATGTATATTTCTATCCAACATATGGTACACAATTTTAAAATTATATAAACAATAAAAAAAGCGTTTGAATAATAAAAAAAAAATAAGTTTATAGATTCAGCCATAGCCATCATCAGTTTTGTTACTTTCATCTACAATATCATTTGTATTTGTGAAAATTTAAACATCTGATGCATGAATATGGCAAATTTATAAGTGTTTCAAGATTTTGATTTCGGAACCAAAAAAGTGTATACTTTATTCATAATTTAAAATTAAAGTTCGAAAATTCTTTAAAATGTTTGCAGAAAAAATTATAATTTCTTGTACTGTAGTAAGTTTTTGAAAAAGCAGGATTTTAGATAAACACAATCTAGATAACTAGTTGTTCCACTGTATTTGTCTAAATGTCCTATGAAATATGACTTGGGCAACAAAAACTTGACTATCGGAAAATATTGACAACTATCGATATTTTTACGACTGACTATCGATAATTATAGATAGTTTCAATTATCTAGAGTCTTTCGCCACTACTGCAGTTTAAAAAAATTACAATATTGTTAATGTGAAAAAATGACCTAGCCCGCCTATGTCATTTAGGCCGATTTTGCACTCAAAGAAAATAAAAATGTATGATGCAAGAAAAAGTTTGCATGCTGCCATCTCAAGATTCATATTAAAAACACATCTAGACAGTTTTTATTTCAATAATTAGACCCTCATGTATACTTAGGTCCAATATCTCAATTTTATAAAATTTGTTAGTTAGGCCGTTCTTGTTCTCAACGCCTCATATATAAATTTTAGTGAATAATATTTTCGGTTTCTAGGGACCTCAAAACAAATTTCTGCCATAGTCCCAGGTTCAAGTCGCGTCATGACAGTGGCTGTAATATCTGAATTCCATTCTGGAAATTCGTTAAAACAAAATTTTTTCTATTATTAGATGCTTATGGCTTGTACTTGAACGAAAAATTACTGTTTCCGTTCATTACATCTCATTTTATAAGTCGGAAGTCAATGAAAAACACGAAAATTTTTACCAAAATCAAAATTTTTTGTTTAAAACACTGTCCAAAGTTGAAATTTCATTTTTTTTTTAAATCCCTTTGTTCAAGTACAAGCCATAAGCTATTACTGATAGAAATAAATTGGTAAAAGTTGGAATAAATTAGGTTTTTTTGCTAAAAAAAGCCATGTAACTCTTAACAATGATTTTCCTGCTCGCTACTGTACGTAATACTTTAACAATAACAATTCTCAAGCGGTCAGAGTCATGTTAGCGCGTAAGTATCGAATAATATGTCTGATCAACGGTTTCCCCTCCAGTGTCGTATAGACCCGTCCGCCAAGAATGTGAGTTTTTTCAGTAAAAAAGTAATTTACGAATTGTTTATAAATTTTTTTAAGAGCGGGGTGGGAAAAGTAAGGGGTGCGTTAATGCACAAAGTTTGGAAACCGCTGCTGTAGACCAATCAGAAAGTTATATTTGTAAAACATTCAAAAAAATTATAATAGAAAATAGGCGTTGAAATAGTATCATATTTGACACTAGCTGTACACCCGCGACGTCATTCGCGCATAAAATCAATGAGAAGTATATAATAATTCTACTTAATAAGTCTCTAACACTGACTGACCGACAGACAACGCACAGCCTAAACTGTTGACTTTAAAAGAATGAAGTTTTGCATAGGAGTTCCCTATATAACGTAGGTGAGCACTAAAAAAGGAATTTTGAAAATTCGTCCCTTAAGTGGGTTAAATAGGCGATGAAAATTTGCATAGATAGAAATTATTTATTTTTGAAGTTAGTGATATATAAAAATATGTTACGATGGTTATTAAAGTTAATTATTTAATAATAAATCTTAAGCACTGACTGACATCCTGAGATGTTGCCGATGGTAAAGCCCATTTGGTTGGTATACGGCTAGTTATAAAGAATTTACATAGAAAAATAGTTTTGCGTAATGCATGCGCATGCTCAAAATGGTTTTTGTATTTTCCCAAGGGAAGGAGATATTTTCCCGAAAATAAAAGCATCCTAAGTGTTAATACAGGTAATAAGTTATCATCAGATCAAATTTCATCAAAATCCTTTCAATAGTTTTTGCGTAATGTGTACACACGCTCAAAATAGTTTTTGTATTTTTCCATGGGAATGACACATTTTTCCGTAGTAAAAAGTATATTATATTAACCCAGGTAATAACACCAGACCGAGTTGGTACGTAATGTGTGGACATGTTCAAAATAGTTTTTGTATTTTCCCGTAGGAATGACAAATTTTCCTGGAGTAAAAATTATCCTAGATGTTGACCCAGGTAATAAGTTATCGCCACACCAAATTTCATCAAAATTCGTCCAGTAGTTATTGCGTGATGCGTAAACAGACAGACAGATAGACAACAATTTTAAAAAACGCTGTTTTAATATCTAAATTGATAACTATCTACAGTACTAGTATAATTTTAAAAAAATATTCCCTGTACAGACACGGTCTCGTTAGAGTTTTATTATATGTATAGATACTATAGATCAGGGGTCGGCAACCTGCGGCCCGCGGTCCGCATGCGGCCCTTTGGAAGCTTTCATGAGGCCCGCCAAGCAATTACCGCCATTTTTTAAACTAGCCGGAAAATTTTTTAAACTAGCTCGTTCAATCTCAAAAATTACCTATTTTTTATGCTGTGATAAGTAATTTTTTGATAGAAAAATGTTTGTATTAAGCAATGTGAAAATTTAGTTCCATTATTTTTAGTTATATTTGAAAAAATAAAATTTTTCAAAAATATTAAGAAATATAACTGTTGAGAAAATAAGTGGTCTACTGTAAAGTAATAAATTAAAAAGATGTCAATTGTTATATAAAAATTTTCTGTTGTTAGTTAATGTAAACATATTTCTATTTCTCTTATAATTATTTAAAAACAAATATATCTCACTTACTTACACAGGTAGAGAGATAATTCACAAAACACAACAGAATACATACATAATATAAACAATATGTCAGACAGTGGTCCTTTCGTGTCTTTAACAGGGGTGAACTTTTTTTTTTAAGGTACAGTATATTTTTGAGTCAATTTTTATATATTATATTATGACATATAAAAGTCATTTGAAAGACTTTATTTAAAAGTAATAATCACAGTTGACATCTTCTTAATTTATTGCTTTACAGTAGACCACTTATTTTCTCAACAATTACATTTCTTAAGTTTTCCAAAAAATTTTATTTTTTCAAATATAACTAAAAATAATGGAACTAAATTTTCACATTACTTAATACAAACATTTTTTTATCGAAAAATCGCTCATTACAGCGTAAAAAACAGGTAATTTTTGAGTTTGAACGAACTAGTTTAAAAAATTTTCCTAATTCGGTCCTCAAATCCGGATGAATGTCTTTTCTCTGAATATGAGTTTACCGATTCAGCAGAATAGGTACATCAGTACATCACACATAATATACATACGAGTAGGTATTGCGAATTTATTCAAGTACCTATGTATTTTATTATTTTAAATATTTTTAATATTAATTAAATTTCAGTTAATTTTTATCGAAAGATGCAAATATGTATGTATAATATAGTGACATTATTAAAGTAAAATAGGTATTAGTCATGAAGTATGTTGTATTATTTATTTATTGATTGTTAAAACCAAAAAAAAAACTGATATTATTACAAAAAATTTAAATTAACAAAAAAAAAAACAATGTATTCTAAATGGCTATTACTTTTAAAGAAAGTCTTTCAAATGACTTTTATATGTCAAAATATATAAACATTGACCCAAAAATATAGTGTACCTTAAAAAAAAAAGTTCACCCCTGTTAATCCTGATGAATGTTTTCAGCCTGCACACAAACCATTCCTAGAATAAGAAACACATAAAACAATAAATAAAAGAACAAGTCAACAAAATACATAGGTAGAGCCCGGACACTATAGTGCACTATAAATAACAAGTATGAGGGGTTAAAAAATGAAAATAAACTGTAATTTCAAAATCTAGAGTCATTTATAAATTTTAATTGTTATCATGTAAATGCAAAGAAAAATGATACTTTCAGTGAAGTGTAGCACATCTTATTAACATAGGTATTAATTTTCAACAAAACAGTAGTCCAATACTGGCTAGATGCCTTGATGTTCGATAACGAAAAGTTGGTTTTGACAGTCGCAATCCGTTCGGAATACCCACAACTTGCTTCGCTTAAGCCTTCAAAAATTTCGTTATTTTTGAGCTACGACGCACCGTTTAGGAGATATTTACGATTAAAGTTTTCGATAGCGAAAGTTAACGGAAAATTGTTTTTTAAAAAATTGTTCTGTTACTAACCAGATCAATGGGACTAACAGAGCCTAAATTAACTAGTTATAACCAACTTATGACAAGTTACGCGGTATCGATAATTTTCGATAACGAAAAGTAGGTTTTGACAGTCGCAATCCGTTCGGAATACCCACAACTTGCTTCGCTTAAGCCTTCAAAAATTTCGTTATTTTTGAGCTAGGACGCACCGTTTACGAGATATTTACGATTAAAGTTTTCGATAGCGAAAGTTAACGAAAAATTGTTTTTTAAAAAATTGTTCTGTTACTAACCAGGTCAATGGGACTAACAGAGCCTAAATTAACTAGTTATAACCAACTTATGACAAGTTACGCGGTATCGATAATTTTCGATAACGAAAACTAGGTTTTGACAGTCGCAATCCGTTCGGAATACCCACAACTTGCTTCGCTTAAGCCTTCAAAAATTTCGTTATTTTTGAGCTACGACGCACCGTTTAGGAGATATTTACGATTAAAGTTTACGATTGCGAAAAGTAACGATTTGTCATTTCTTTTAAAAATACAGTATCGTTGACCAAATCAATGGGACTAATGGAGCCTAAATTCATCAATTATGAGCAGTTTATGATAAATAATTCGTTATCTTTGTTAGTTCTCGAACAGAACATTCTAAAACTTTTGTTAAATATCTTTATTTAGCTTTTATAATAGTTCTTCTAATACTGATATTGGTTTTTCGACATCTTTATTAATTTTCGAATAGAAACTTTTGTCAAATCTTCTCACCTGTATTCAATTTGTTTTTCGATGACTAAACAAATGGTGAAGTAAAATTTTCGTAATCTTTGCTGATTTCCAGATAGAACATTCTCGAACTTTCGTTAAATTTCGCTACATGGATCCTTTTTAACTAACTAATTCGATGGTGAAAACAAGTTTTGGTTATCTTATCTGATTTTCACATAGAATATTCTAGAACTTTTACCGAATTTCATTTTTTGGTTACCTTTTTGATGAACAATCTGATGGTGATGCCAAATTTTCAATAATTTTTCTGATTTCCAAAAAGAATATTCTAGAACTTTTGACGGATTCTGCTATTTGGACACTTTTTTGATGCCCAAACCAATGGTGAAGTTGGTTTTTGGATATATTTTCTATTTTCAGAATAGAATATTCTCGAACTTTTGCCGAATTCCGTTAATTGATCGCTTTTCGATGAAAAATTTGGTGGTGAAATCAGATATTCGATATTTTTTCTAATTTCCAAAAAGAATATTCTAGAACTTATTCTAAATATCGGTACTTGATTACTTTTTCGTTGGTCAATCCATTGATTAAGGATTTTTTATATCTTTTCTGATTATTGAAAAAATATTCTAGAACTTTTGCCAGATTTCGCTATTCAAGCATCTTTTCGATGACCAACCCAGTGGTGAAATCGAATTATGTAATAGTTTTAATTTATCTGTATCTTTGTACAAGAAATATCTCCTCATAAAAATTTACAAGACTACGCTCCTCTCATATATGTTTTTCAAACAATTCGATTTTTTGACAGGATGATTTATAGCTTCAGTGTATGAAAAAAAATGTTTTCTTCAAATGGTTGTTTACATAATTCACATGCAGTTGATCAAATTAAACTGTGTTCGTTCGTCCGCGAGCGATGTTACAAACTTAAATTGAGCGACTATGTTGTTGATATGAAATTTTATTGTTTTCAAAACAAAATATATTTGTAGAGTACCTCTTTAGTTCGTGCCACACAAACTATAGAGCGCATTTAGAAAAAAATTATAAATGTATTTATGAAAAATAGATAAATTATGTGCCGCTTCTAACGAATGGTGATACGTTTTTCCGGCAATTTTTGACAGGATAATTTATGACCTGCACTATAGGTCCGGGCTTTAGTTATTATGGGCACAGCAGGTGGCATGTTATTTATTGCCACAGAACTCTTCTGTTCCCCTTTAGTTTCTTGTTTGACTGAGCATTGGCGGTTTTTGAACAAAAAGATTTAAGATATTTTTTAAATATTGGAAACATAAATGCTGAATAAATAAAAAGTAATTCTGACTATACATATTATAAAATATTTATTGTATACTAAAAGTATTACATGCAAAATTATATTAGATAATATGTTTCATATGAGTATAATATAGAACAATACTTTACATATGGTACATAATTATACATATACTGTATTCACTGTAAACATGTAAGAATGACGCTCATGGATTGTCAATATTACCATATATATTACTAATATACGTAGTTTGGTTGACGGGGTGTGTTCTCCTATTGCAGTCACCCCTTCAAGTGGTTTTACTAGTTTGGTATGTATGAAGGAATGACGTATCGTGTTTCCTCGACAAACTTGAATTTTTAAAAAATAAAAATTTGCTAAGAACAGACAAGGATAGGTATATATATTTATGTACATATTCAGATATCGCCAAAAAATCGAGTCCTAAGTCGGCTAAATCTAGTTTTAAGGGGAAAATTCCCCTAATTCAAGTTTCGGTTTTGGCGATTCGGAGGTTCTAGGGGCGGGGCTTATTATTTTCGTCAAATTATCTGTGAAAATATTGAGGGAAAATCATTTTTAGTAGGAAAAATGGAAAGCTTATAGTTGATTTATATAAGACATTTAAGGACATTTTGACATAAATATCAATAATTATTACGTAAAAACGAAAAGAAAAATTTGGATACATCATGGTTATTCTTTTGAACTGTATAATAACGGTCTGTTCAGGCTTTCAAAGTGTAGGGGGACAAAATATTCTCGGCGACAAAAACGACCGTTTTTTTAGATACATATTATGCCTGTATGCCACATATGCAATAAAAGTTTTTTTTTTTTTGTTTTTTTGTGGGGCAGATGTCAGAACAATTATAATGTTTATTTTGATCCAGTATGCAAACGTGGCAGATCCTTTACACATATGCACACACGTATGATACAGAGTGTTTCAGACTGGAGTACAAAATGTTTAGACGACATTGTATTCTGAGAGGATCTCTAGCGATTTTACTCGATCCTGAAAATATACAGGCTGGGCCATTTTAATCTATGCATCTAAATATCTCGCCAGAGGCGCCACCTATCAAAAAATGACCTTTACAAAAGTTGTTCGGTACGAAGGGGACATTTAATGGTTACCTTAAATTTGACCTTGACCTTCATTCTCAAGGTCATTTTGAGGTCAACTCGTATTTTTCAAATGGAAAGACCTATTTTTTATTTCGGATTCTGAAAGAGCGTGAAATTTTACGTCGAAAATGCTATGAACGAATTTTTTTATTGACCTTTAATTTTTTATTTTTTAGTTATGAAATTTATTAGTTATGAAAAACTAATTTTTCATAACTTTTTAGTGTCATTTTTTTCTCGATTTTGACCTTAGAATGACCTTCAAAGATCACTAAAAACGATGAGAAGCTCCTATTTTACGTCTCCAAAAGATGCCGACACTTTAAAGTTAGGTTTTTCCTTTAAAATCTAATTGTTTATTGTTCTTTGGTGGTCTTTACACCTCTTAAGACCAATAATAAAAAAAAAATCGTTTATAGCATTTTCGACGTGAAATCTCACCCTCTTTCAGAATCCGAAGTAAAAAATAGGGCTTTCCATTTGAAAAATACGACTTGACCTCAAAATAACCTTGAGAATGAAGGTCAAGGTCAAATTTAAAGTAACCATTTAATGTCCCCCTTCGTACCGAACAACTTTTGTAAAGGTCATTTTTTGATAGCTGGCGCCTCTGGCGAGATATTTAGATGCATAGATTAAAAAGGCCCAGCCTATATATTATTGGACTGTCATGAAGGCCATCGTATCGAGATGGGAGTGGATTTAAAATCCGTTTTACAACCCCCCGAACATAATTTTTACAGTTTTAGCGATGTCATATATATGTATTAGCATATTTATACCTATATAAATTTGTTGGGTATAATGTCTAGGGTAGTAGTTTCAATATATTCAAATTCAATTTCCTGAAAAATGTTATGCTTTTTCGTGTTTGTCAGTCAGTCTGACAGCCTACAGGCCTCTTAAGTAAACATAGAGGATAGAAATTGTGTAAGTATATGTGCGAAAGTGGTACTTACGGTTCTTAGGAACTGATAGATATTTTTCGGGAGCCAACGATCTACTAAGGGCTCTGGAGCATACAAATGTATGTGAACGAACTGAAAATACTTTTCAGTCGTACATTACTGAGTATGTACTAGTGGCGTCGAGCCGAGGAGTTGTTAATCTATTAATTAACTAAAATTATTTTTCAGACAAGATTAGTCATTAGTCGAAATTATAGTCGAAAAAAATAGACTAAATATTTAATTGAGTTCATGAATAGGATAATTTACGCAACTCATTTAAAAGCGATGCTTTCTTTTGAATTTAATTATCGACTTTTAATATTTTTTTTTAAGAAAAAGGAAAATATCACAATGTATTAGTCGCATAAAAATAAAAAAAATCATACAAATAGATAGTTCATATAGTTAGTCAGAGAGTCGTACAGTCGACTAAAAAATGATTAAATGCAAAAGAAGTTAGTCGATTAAGCCCATTAATCGATTAATCACCCAACTTTACTAGTATAAGTACACTAGTACTTTCAACGAAACGCTTTTTGTAAGTTGGGATACAATTTATCTATGTGCTTATTTATGATCGAGTATCATTAAACCATGCAAGATGACAAAAATCAATATAAACAAAAAAAATTTGAAAAAGAATTTTAGAACACTCAAATTCAAAAAGAAGCGAACTCTGGAATGCTCATGATAACCAACTATGATATTTTAAAGTTATTCAAATATTATTTCCACTTCTTTTTAAATACTGTTTTTTGATCTTTACTTCACTGCGAAAATATCATTTTTCAGTTTTACAGCGTTTTCGAGTTACAGCTTTCTCCGTCGGCTCAACGCTTTGGCTTACGAGGAAACGTCTTGAAATGATAAAATTTCCAACTGTGAAGAGACTTGGTAAATGAGCAGAACAAACAAAAATAACAGACACCTGTTTTTTTTTTATTTATTTGTTATAAGAGCCTAAGGTAGTAGTCTGGTAACTTGTGCTGTTTTTCATGTCTATTTTTAAAGGCAGTTTTTTTTTGAGAAAGAACAAATGAAAAGTTTTGAATTTTTAATATGTTTTTATTTACATCTTAAGGTAACAAAAAATTTTTTTCTGAATAAATTAAATATTGTTTTATTATTATGATTATCACTAGAAGTTGGAACCAGAAAAAAAACACACCTTGATGGCCCGCGTGAATTGGACTCTTGGGGACATTTGAAACCAAAAATTCTTAATTAGTCCTAATCTATAGATATGTCATTCTGGTCGGAACTAGAATTATGAAATTTTATCGAAAAAAAAAATGGCGTACTTCAAAAAAAAACTTTTTTTCAAAGTTCACCATTTTGTTGTTTTTCGATAAAATTCGTTTTTAACTCTAGTTCCGACCAGAATGACATATCTATAGATTAGGACTAATTAAGAATTTTTGATTTCAGATGTCCCCAAGAGTCCAAATCACGCGGGCCACCAAGGTGTGTTTTTTTTGAGGCTCCAACTTCAAGTGATAATCATAATAATAAAATAATATTTAATTTATTCAGAAAAAAATTTTTTTGTTACCTTAAGATGTAAATAAAAATATATTAAAAATTCGAAACTTTTCATTTGTTCTTTCTCAAAAAAAACTGCCTCTAAAAATAGACATGAAAAACAGCACAAGTTACCACCTTAAAGGATGAAATCGACACTCAAATTTGGAGTATAATTTTGTCAAATTACTTAAAAACTATAATAACTAGAAGAAAAGTTTAAATTGACACCGTTCTTTATTTTTAAATGTCTTTACAATTTGAAATAGGGTGGATATGGTTTAACGAATTAATAAAATATTAATATCAAATGAAAGAAAACTGCAGCAAAAATACTAATTCACTTGTTTTTGAAAAAAAAGCCGTACCTAACGTTAAAGCTTTAAATCTTAATCTAAAATCTTACATGTGCACTCTACATTTTACATCATGAGTTTAGAAATAACTGCTTAAGTCGTTTTTATTTGTTCTAGTTGTATACTCTGCGGTTGATATTTAAACGAAAGTATTCTCCATAAAATCATTAAGATATTAGTTAAATAAAATTAAGGACTTGATATCGATTTCGAATGCTTTTTCCAATCATTATTTAAAGCGAACAAGATTTATGTTTTGAAAATTAACAACGGAACACTTGGTTGGTTTAAAAACGTGTGTCTATCTAAAACTGCAAGATTCGTGGAGTGGACACTGTCCTACTGTATAAGACATCGTTCCCAAGGAGAAAGAAATTTAAATACTTACTGTACCTCCTAAAACAACAGCTTACTTACAACCATTAGACGATTACGGATTTTGATTTTGAAAGAATTATGCCCGAACCTTATCGGATTTAATTTAATAATTTGATGAAATAATAATATTAATCTTCATTTGAGAAATAACATTACAAAATACAATCTTTAACAGACAATTACTTATCAACACCAGCTTGTTTTTTGAAAGAGTTTGAAAGAGAATATTTTTTATAAGACTGTTTTGAGTAATATTCAATGAACCGTGTCTCTCCGCCAATTGAAAATTTGCCACATGATTCACTTAAAAAGTACCTATTGAATAGGAAGTAGTTGTACTATCAACTTCGAAAACATTTAGTGTCTGTTCGAGAACACTCTCTACATCGGTAGACAACGCTATGTATACTGACTCTTCTACATAATATTCAAAGCCCTCTATATAAAACAACAATATTGTATATGAATAATATATATATACATATATAAAATTCACTTGGGTGGTCATACAAATACATACGTATATATATATATATATATATATATATATATATATATATATATATATATATATATATATATATATATATATATATATATATATATATATATATATATATATATATATATATATATATATATAAACTTTATAGCTTGGCTAAAAAAATACATTTACAAATACATTCATACAAACAAATTTTCATGTATGTATGCCTTTTAGTGTGTAAATTTGTTGTAATTGTTATATTGCATTCGTTAGTTTTAGTATAATTTGACTTGTACTTTTTTAATGTCAAGCAATGCAACCAAATTAATTAAAATGTTCACACTGACAAAAATAAAATATTAAAAATATAATTAGAATTACATACATGTGCTATATAATATTTGTATGTACATTAAAACTCCAATTATTTAATGCCTATTTTAATTAAATACACAGTGTGTTTGCCTGAAATTGCTAACGGTTTTGTAATTTTTTTTATTAAATGTACATTGTGTAAATGCGTATTTTTGAAATTTGCGAAAGAGGCCTCTAGAGCTCGTTCCGAATTTCAAGTGCTACCTATCTTTGTGTGTTGTGCCATTTAGTTACAAAAATCATTATACGACTTAACGACTTTTTTTTCCTTGCTAACCGCATTCAATGTAGTATTCCGTAAAAATTTAAGGACAAAACTGTTCCGAGATTAAGTTTGGGAAATACGTTAGCTGATGAGGTATATGTAGGGGGGGGGGGGAATTTCAACTTCACTTTTCAGAACGTGATAGTTAGGTAGGTACCTCCAAAAAATTGCAAAAATCCGTTTGGTTCTGAGTTTTGTTATTAATATCTCGTCGTATCAAATTTCATTTCAACAGACGCACGGACAAACACGATGTAACTACAAGTTTCCTACGTGTTTACTGCGGTGATTTTAATTTCGCCATCAATATTTAGCTAATAAAATTGCTAGTAAAAATCTGGATGTAATCTTCAAATGTGAAGTTTGTATTGAAACATTTATTTCACGTTCAGTTTTGGTCGGTTGAGTACACACTAAAGTTCTCAACAACATTAAAATCCAATTTACACATTTTTTTCTTTAATTAAGTCAAAAATTTCCAAACTTGTTCTGATAATCCAACCGAATGAAAAACACGCTCTAATGATATAATCTTAACAAAACAGAAACTATGTATACTACCGTATGTATATACAAGTTACGTTAGGTACCTATATATATATATATATATATATATATATATATATATATAAAATGTAATACATAATACATATGTGTAAAACTTATCAAAAATTAGAATCAGATAAATCCAATAAAGTGTTTTGTATGTTACAACCGTATATCGTGTTAACAATATTACATATGATTAATTTACATACATATTTCCACATGTATACATACATATACATGTATATGTATGTATGTATACATGTACAGTTGAAGACGTGTTAACAATCATTTTATGTGTTTTGTTTGCAAATTGTCATACATTTGAAATAATTGAACATCTAAATACAAATATGTAGGTACTGTAGTAGTTGTGTAGCTAGTAGACTGACTGACATACCACATACACACACGGAGAACATGAAGGGTGACAGTGTAATATAAAATAATACACTTGTATAGGGAATTATCTACACCGCGTCTGGATATGTAAATTGTTTTAGACACTTAAACGTACATATAAATATGTACATATTATGGGTGTAAAAATGTACAGTATCGCTCAAATATTAGCTTGTCGTACTCTACATATTTTGTAATTGTATCCAATTGCTAATTCATAGTTTTATAGTGTTATAGTAATATCTAAATAAAAAGTTAATTTTTAATTTCAAATGTTATCGAGTGCCTGTGAAACATTATTAATGTATGACGGATTTTTGTCCGTATTTACACACGCACACACACCAATATTCATATGTTCACCAATGATTTGGATAAAAGGTTTTTCACACCATTCTGTGTATTCTAGAGATATTAAAAGAAATGAAAAATGTGAATTGACAGTATTTAATAAATAAGTAAATAAGTAAATGAAACGAAAAAGAAAAATGAAAGAAATTAATTTTCTTATTTACGAAGAATTTTCAAAGACGCACTATTTCTGATATTTTTGTGTGAAACAGTATGATTTAATACATGGCTGAAAAAATTTTGTTGATAAATTTAAAGGAATTCAATGATTTCCATGGATAGTTACCGACAGAATGGCACAAGAGGTATCTGTTCACGGGAAAGAAACCATATCCTTTACAGACCTGAGGCTAGGGTCCTTTAAATTTTTACAATTCCCTTATTAATTTGACATTAATAATGGTCAAGTAAAGACAAAAAATATTATTTTTATTTTTTCGCGGGAGGGTTTGGAGGGCGGAGTAGTGTTACAATTGTGCAGTTTGTGCAGGATCCAGTTTGTGTAGTAGTGTTACATCTACACAAACTGGATCCTAATCTATATGTATACTTTAGCACAAATAAACACGAATTTGTAGAATAATTTTTAAAAAAAGTGTAATCAAAACAAATAAAAACAGTAGCTACCCACAACAAAATGACAAAATAAGACAACCACCTAATAACAGAAAACAGTGAGGCCAACCAAGGCGCGCTAAAAGTCCCAACAAAAATTAAAGTAATAGTTTAGAACTATCAATCACAATCATGTGAAGCCGGTCTGACCTCTCCTAGTGCCAGAAACACTTAGTGAAACAATTCTGGGAGTCAGAGGGTTAAAACGACAAAAAGGCGCCCAAAATCCTATGGCAAAATAACGATCTTAGCGCTCTAACCATAGACACTAAAAAAAATTTTTTATTTAAAAAAAAAAAAACATTGTACGTTATAATGCCGTACACAGTAAGTTATAAAAACCACATCAAATTATAAGGGCATCAATAAATAATTTTATGTGTAAGTACATAGATATACCTGATTTCAAATACAATTGATCATGAGTTTTCGTTAAAAAATTAAATAATTCTTATGTTCGAAACAAACCAATCTTCTATTCTTTTCTAAAAATAAATTGCAAATTTAAAATTTACATAAATGCAATAATAAAAGAGATAAAGCCAAGAAACCGGAAATTATTTAAATTCAGAGTGACGATGCATGGTTAAATTTAACTGAAATGAACCATAGAAACAGGGCCGGACCTAGCGTAAGTAACGCCTGGAGCAGGGTCAAAAAATGGCGCCCCTGTAGAAAAAAAATTTAATTTCGTCCTCTGAAAAAACAAGTGACGAGCAAAAACAAAAACGTCTCATAACTAATTTTGACGCCCTCTGAAATCACTTTTTGACGTCCCCGCTAAGACTTGCCGCCCGGGGCACGTGCCCCGCGTGCCCCTCCACCTCCACCCGGCACTGGATATAAATCAGTTCTAAATACAAAAGATATTTGTTCAGTCGTGTATCTTGTCTTTAATAATACATTTCTATCGTTGGTATCAAGGGGTGGGGTGTCAAATATGGAGGGTATTTTGGTGTGAGATTTTGACATGCATTTAATTAAAATAATTGTTTTGTATTTTGACAAACAAACAAATAGCTTAAACGTGCATCTATTCTATTCTGTATAACTTGAAATAATTTGATTTTACAAAATAACAAATCATTCATTACTGCCTTTTAATTTTCACAGTTTCAAGTCAGCCGAATATTTTAGATTAGCTGGTGACTTTATTAGGTAATGAAGCTAATAATTAATCGTTATTTTCTCATCAAGAAATTATGATTTCAAATGCAACAAAAATTATGGATCATTATGGTCCAATTTCAATCAAACATATCGCACCTCGGCAACAACCGGGCCACATCTATATATATATATATATATATATATATATATATATATATATATATATATATATATATATATATATATATATATATATGTATATATATATATATATGTATATATATATATACATATATATATATATATATATCTATATATATATATATATATACATATATATATATATGTATATATATATATATAGATATATATATATATGTATATATATATATATATATATATATATATATATATATATATATCTATATATATATATATATATATATATATACATATATATATATATATATATATATATATATATATATATATATATATATATATATATATATATATATATATATATATATATGACCCGGTTGTTGCCGAGGTGCGATATATTAAACAAAATTTTATCATTCTGTTTCACGTTTAGCTTTAAGGGGTTCGAGAAAATAAAGTTGTAATTTTTCTCCGGTATTTTTATTCTTTTATATCCCAAGAATCATCAGTTAAAAATGTATAAAATATTATCAATACATTAATAAGTATATAAAACTTCAGACATGTTTTAATCAAAACTACGTTTTCAAAATCGGCGCACAGACAGCAGTTCGTAGCTTTTTATTAATTATAATGTATGAAGGCGCGTTGGAAGCGCTACAATTTTTCAGGGTTTTAATCTAAAACAATTCGTCCCTTTTAAATTTTCACCCATATTTATAAAGAAGAAAAAAGCGTTTTTTCGATTTGTCTTTTTCAAATCTTACAATTTTTATTTTTTTCCGAACCAATATAATTTTAGATTTAGTGATCCAGAAAATTTCACACCTGCGAAAACTATATGCCCTGTGTCATAATAGATGTTTTTTAACCGTTTTTTTAAGCGTCGCATTTAATACTACATATAAAAGGCATCGTTATCGGGTAAAAGGAAAATAAAACTTTTCTTGATACTTAAAGGAACGCCTGATAATGTTTACAAGTCTTTAAGTCGATTGTATATGAGGTTTCTTTAGAAAAAATTATTAAACATATATCTTTTTTTAGTTTACAACCCTGAATAACCTCTTCAACATAGGGAATTACACGTACAGGAAGGATTCTTTTTATAATACACGTGTGAGAAAGAAAGAGACATATTTCGTAATTTTTTTAAGAAAGAAAGAAGTATATTTTTTATTCCTTTTCAGAATGTACTACACATATATATTATTTGTATACAGGATGTTTCATGTATTAAATGTGAAATGCATTTTTAATACGAAATATATTTATTTTTATAGAAGTAGGTGTAAGTTTTTAACTGAGTATTAAATATTTTGGAAACAATTATCATATACATTTGTATTCTATGCACATCGAAATCACAAGTCATAGTTATCAACCTGTATATTCTGAATTTGTCTTTAAAAAGAGATAGAATTATAATTGCATTTCTATCTGATTAGGGTGTATTATAAAAAGAATCCTTGCTGTATTATGTGGTTCGATTGCACTTTCTATTTTAACATATAACTAAGTTTGATAAAATTTAATAGTGTAAATATAATTGGATAGTCCAATATATAAGTATTACGTAGTTTTATATTTTTCTTTTATCAGCACACAAATATAACTTATTTAATATTTGCAAACACCTAATTATTTTGAGAAAACTGATAATAAATTCGCATATGGATATGACAATATGATAAATGGTAACCTTCATCGATCTGTGGTATACTTATAATAAGTTATAATAATTTGATAACATAAATTGCCCATATAATTATTAATTAAAATTAAAAAAAATTGCTAACCGTTTTAACGTAATAAGTAATAACTATTATTATAATTATTAATAACCGACATTATAAATTTCATTTTTTTTATCTGCCTTTTTGAAAAAATTGCCTTGTAATAAGAATAACTGTTAATGAGAATAACAAAACATATTCGATAAAGTAAAAAAAGAACAACTGCTTGTGTTTGTATTTTTAAAAACAGCATTTTTAAAAAAAAAGAATGTTTAAAAATATGCACAAAAAAAACAAAAAAGCCAAGAAGTCACTTATTAAAAAACATAAGAAAGTCTAAAAATAAAAAATCATTATACATCTATAAAAATGTCACAATAAAATGAGTGACAACATAATACAATCATATATCGTTGTCTTCGTCAAACGGATGCTCCAGTTATTTGTATTTGGGACACACGGCTATGCTATGGCTATGTGGCTAGATGTTGATGATGATGCGTCGGGCAAATTAATGGAGTGAGTTCACTTAATTGGGCTTACGATTTTCAATATGTGTGGTCACAAACGGATTGTACTATATTTCTCTCTATTTATATATTTTTTTTATAATCTATTGATCTCCTTCTATTTGCCACACACATCCAAAATCATAATAATAATAGTAAATATTTCGTTTGGACAAATACTAGATAAATGATTTCGATTATAAAACTTTTAAAAAAGACAGAAGACGTGGACAGAAGATTGTTTCTTTTCCCCGCCGTTCATATTTTTTTCTTCTTTGAGGATCAATTCATAATATTTTGTTTTTGTAGTGAAAGACTGAGATGCGAAGGAGAAGAGTACAATTATTAATATTACATTTTTTTGTTAAAAAATATTTTTTTCTTTTAATTTTTAATTGAAATTTTAAGTGACTATTGTGCAAATGATTACGAATTCTTTAGAGTTAGTGTGAAAATTATAAATAAATATTTTTACAGCAATAATTTTTCTTATTTAAAACACAAGTCCGGGTTTTTTTTTCATTATATTATAAGTAGTAAATTAAAATAGACATAAACATTTTTACATAAAACGTATAACAACCCTTCTAAATTTTAGAATTTCGTTGTTAACTAGAGAATATTTTTTTGAATTCCCTTTTGTTTTTTTATGAAAAATTTTAAAAGGAAAAACACTAGTAGATTCATGATCCCCCGAATTTTTAGAGAATGTAGCTTCATTAAAGAAAATTTGAAGAAAGCAAAATTAATATTGATAAAATTTCAAATAATAACATAAGTATAGTTTAAAACTAAAATTTATTAAGTAGTTAACTAATTTTAAGTACAATAACATTTCATCCATATGTTCTAAACATATGGACTGTTAAAATCTACTATTCGTTATCGAAAATTACCGATAACGAATTGCTTCTGAATATCTTGCGTCCTAAAGAAAAACTGTCGTTAAAATAACAATTCTTTTCGACGATGTTAATATTGTTAAATATTTGCTATCAATATTTTCGATAACGAAAACTAGGATAACGAAAATTAGGAAAAACTTTGCAATATGTTTAGAAGAAAGAGAACAAGAGTTTGTACAAGACATGAGTTGTAACAAGACAACGCAGATGATCGAGTACATCCCTTCCTAACACCCGATATATCTAACCCCGCACGGGTATGTCTCATCCGCATTTAGTTTAAAAGAAAAAAAAATACTTGATGTAGCTTTTGCAAATTTTTATATTTTGTAAAAAAGTAAAAATAATAAATCTTTAAACTGTATAAATTATTTTTATTATTTATTTTACATTGTATTAACCTTACAAGCAACAGTAAAGAGTGGTGCATCTTTCTCGAAATTACCCTATGTTAAGTATTAATATTTCAACGTATAAATATTCAATTTAAAAAAAAAAAAATTATCCAGAAAAAGCTTTTATTTTACAAAAATATTAATGGAATATGTGTATGTCTGCTATAATTTTGAACTTGATATAGTAAGGAATATTTGATTATTTTTATAACCGTTATGATTGTTGTTAATTGTCTAGTGCTTTAGTCCAGGTCTTCTTAAACTATCGAGAATTTATTAGATTAGTTTCCTAACTAAATGGTATTAAAATGAAATTTTGGAAGTTTTTATTCATAATCTTACCAAATCCATGAATGAACACGAACAAATGTCCAAAAATATTTGAAACTGCAATTAGAATATTAGGGTTTGTTTAGGCAGCCTTGAAAAATGAATTTTTGTTCCTTAGATTTTAATTTTGTACACCTTTATTGTTTAATGAAAACTGAAACACTTACAGTCAAATTATTTAAATTTAGTTTACCTATTTTTTTCCGAATGACATACATTTTAAAGCGTACATAATCATATATAGGTAGATAGAAAAAATGGAGGAAAAAAAATAAGGAACACAATTTTTACTAAAAAAATATTTAAAACATTTAAAAAGGTTTACCTTTGAACTCATTTAAACATAAATTTATGGTCTTTATCATTTTCCAATCTCTATTTCCATATACTCAAACTTATTTATCTTTGTCTAATATCAAACAGGAAAGATCATTAGCCACGATCTTTGTCACGATAATTTATCAGCATCAGCGTCACCGTATCATCAAACAGCTACACATCAAACATCAAAACATTACTGACTGACTGGCTGACTGGTTGACTTCTTGTGCTTGGACAATTCTGTCAGAGCAGAGATCGGTCGGGGTTTTTTATTTCATCTAAAACATATTATATGTTTTTATATAGATGTTTAAACGGTTTAATTACTTAATTACATGCCATAAACGAATTTTTAAATTGATTATTTTTTGGGAAGAAAGACAGATTTTTGAAATGAGATAAGATTTGACATAATCATGCAGAAAAAATGTTCAAATGATTTTGCTTTTTTATAAAAAATATTTTCCAGTTAATTAAATATATTATACTAATCTTGTTAATTTAAAAAAACTGTTCTCTTCTGTATCTACGTTTGCATCAGTTATTTACATTTACAGACATGTAAGTTACGTAAAAAAGAAGAAATCTTCATTATAGACCAAATCAAGCATACCTAGGAAACATAATAATTATATAAAATCTGTACGAAATAAATAACAAGAATAATCTGATGACTTTACCAGTCAAGAAAAGCCGGGTAAAGCGCACAAATAAATTATTCATTCTTAGCTTACGTAAGAAAACTATTCTTAACTTACTTATTTAAAAATTATGGAGAAAATAAATTGTTACTTAAAAAACTCTTAAATTGAACTGTTAAATTAAACTGTAAACTGTTAAATTGTTAAAACTTAAAGAGAATATATTTCTCACAAAAAATTGCGGCAACGAGAAAAAATTGAGTAATACTAGATGCATTAACGGCAGCTTACAAATTAGTTGTAATTTTATATATTAAACCATCATTTGGTCACTAATAGAACATCATTTATGTAGGTGTCTCATACAATTCTCAAAAATTGATTATGAAATTTCTGACCGTTATTTGACTGCATTTTGATAGTAACTTGTCTGACTCGATCACCCTAACGATACATACTGGATCGAAATTTAATTTTAGGGACCAGGGAATGCTTTCTCTTTTTTCTCTTTCCACGTTTTTCTTCATTTATAAATCGGTAGACCACACTAACTTACTCAAAGTTGCTATGTAGCGTTTTTTTCCTACAGTCTGTTTAATTTTCTAACCTAAAACTTTTATTTCTTGAAGTGGCTGTTTAGTAAGAAATTATATAAGTAAGATTACACTCTAAGAAAAAAGGGTCAAAAACGTGTAAAATAACTTAAATTTAGAGCAAAATTACTCCTCGCTCTGAAAATATGCACTATTATTTGTGTAATATGAAAAAATTGGTGTATTTTTATATAATTACTGTTTTTTTTTTTAATATTACACAAATAAAGGTGTAACTTTGGATTTTTACAACGTTTTTGGTTTATTTTTACACCACTAAATAGCAAAACCCATGCGCGCGCATATGATTTTATGTATTTTAAAATTATCTGTTAATGGATTGCTTGCTGTATTATTTATACGTACATAAGTAATATTCTTAAAGGTTAAAAGTTATGTTTTCAAATTAGCTGAATTAAACAAAAGTATTTTTTGATAAGATATATAATTAATGTAATTATAACGTGTATGATAAATTAATCTTTAAATATGTTGCAAAAACAGTGTTATAGTGGTGTACTGGTGTTTTGTTTTCATATGCATTGTCAAAATGGCTTCTGGAATAATGTGCAAAGAATACTGTAATATAAATTTGTTTGTTTCCAAAATGCTGTCCTGATGATACATTTAAAATATTTCAGGTAAGTTAATTTTTTTAATTTTGCTTCATACAAATAGTTATGTAATTTGATAAAAGTTTATTTTACAATTTGACTAATAATTTATTTTGGGGGGTTCTCAATTTCTGTGAAAATTAAAACATTATCTACAATTCAGATATCTTTCATTTGGATATGTCTAAAAAATTATATAATGCTTGTAAATTGGTAAAATCTGTAGTGATAAAAGGATTATACATATTTTTTTACTAAAATTTATTGACTTGGGAAACAAAATACCTACAACTATTTATCAAATTTTAATCAACAAACTAATTAATGTAGGTATATAATATTTCGTTTTTTTGTCATCGAAGATGACGTATTAATATCGTTGTGTGATTGAATTGAACACGTGATTGAATAATTATAACATTTAACAAACTACTACATTAGAGTTAACAAACAACTATAGAGTTAACAAAAAATCATAAATTAACACTTTCACTGAGATGCCCTTACTTACAAGTAAACGTCCCGAGGCCGGACCTATCGATTTTGATGAAACTTAGATATGTTGTAGAACACTAAAAAATAAGCGACACGTATTTTTCTTTATCGGCGGAAAAACGGTTTGAAGGAGTGAAATCGCCCTCCAAAAATTGGGGTAAAAATTTTTTTTTTAAATATCTCGAAAACGGTAAGAGATAGAGCAAAAGCTTAAATTGGCGATATTGCTCCTTTTTAAAGAGCTATCTATTGGTATGCAATTTGTTCAAATTGTGTCAACAGGGGTGGCTGGGGGTTAAAATTTAGGGGTTAATTTTGCAAGAAGGGGGTGAAAATTAAACAATATAAAAATTTTGTTTACAGATTTGAAATCTACGTCAAAAATTTTTTATATTGTTTAATTTTCACCCCCTTTTTGCAAAATTTACCCCTAAATTTTAACCCCCAGCCACCCCTGTTGACACAATTTGAACAAATTGTATACCAATAGATAGCTCTTTAAAAAAGAGCAATATCGCCAATTTAAACTTTTGCTTTATCTCTTACCGTTTTCGAGATATTTAAAAAATTAAATTTTTACCCCAATTTTTGGATGGCGATTTCACGCCTTCAAACCGTTTTTCCGCCGATAAAGAAAAATACGTGTCGCTTATTTTTTAGTGTTCTATAATATATCTAAGTTTCATCAAAATCGATAGGTCCGGCCTCGGGACGTTTACTTGTTAGTGCGTGTCAAGAACACGCACTTAACGAATTTTTTTTTTTTTTTTTTTTTTTTTGCTTTACAGTAATATAAATTCATAACAGGTTTAAATTGAAACGACGTATGGAAATCGAGTTTTTTAAGTAATAATAACAATGGTAATAATAATAATGGAATTTAACGTTCGTTTTTTAGACAATGGTATGTAACGGACGTCACTCACATCATTATTTCTCAACTTTTTCATGATGATATGGGCGGAGAACAAGAAAAGCGGTATAAAGATTTGGCAGGTGTCCGTCTACAACCGTCTTCTTAAGGACGATGTCGATATTCATCTGGAATTACGATGCGAAATAGCAGAAAACTTTCACCAGCATATAACCGGTTACGGAATTCAAACCCTCAGTCTACCAGTTCGGAAGTGCCAGTGCCTAAGCACGCCGGGTTACTTTGCTAGTGAGTTTTTTAATCAAAATTTTAATATCTGTACATTCATTAAAATAACCTAAAAGTAATTGTGTAGCAAAAACGAAATTTTCTTAATTTTAAATTGCTGTGAAATAGTTATTGAAAAAAGAAAAAATAAATAAGCAAAAATGGTTATAAAATTAAGTAACCCTTATTTTCTGATTTGTTTAGAAATCGGAATTGGTGAAGACATCTGTGAAACCGTAGCATACATTTTCCCTGAAGTTCTAGTAATTGCAAGAGTCAGCAGAATATTGGGCGGAGGACAGGAAAAGCGGTATAAGGATTTGGTAGGTGTCTGTTTGCAACCATCTTTTTAAGGACGATATCGATATTCACCTGGAATTGCGATGGGAAATAGCAGAAAACTTTCACCAGCATATAACCGGTAACGGAATTCAAACCCTCAGTCTACCAGTTCGGAAGTGCCAGTGCCTAAGCACGCCGGGTTACTTTGCTGGTGAGTTTTTTAATCGAAAATCTAATATCTGTACATTCATTAAAATAACCTAAAAGTAATTGTGTAGCAAAAACGAAATTTTCTTAATTTTAAATTGCTGTGAAATATTTATTGAAAAAAGATAAATAAAATAAATAAACAAAAATGGTTATAAAATTAAGTAATCCTTATTTTTTGATTTGTTTAGAAAAAGGAATTGGTGAAGACATATGTGAAACCGCAGCCTACATTTTCCGTGAAGTTCTAGTAATGGCAAGAGTCAGCAGAATATTGGGCGGAGGACAAGAAAAGCGGTATAAGGATTTGGTAGGTGTCTGTTTGCAACCATCTTCTTGAGGATAATGTCGATATTCATCTGGAATTATGATGGGAAATAGCAGAAAACTTTCGCCAGCATATAACCGGCTACGGAATTCAAACCCTCCGTCTACCAGTTCGGAAGTGCCAGTGCCATAAGCACGCTGGGTCACTTTGCTGGTGAGTTTTTCAATCAAAAATCTAATATCTATACATTCATTAAAATAGCCTAGAAGTAATTTTGTAGCGAAAGCGAAATTTTCTTAATTTTAAATTGCTGTGAAATAGTTATTAAAAAAAGAAAAAAATAATAATCAAAAATGGTTATAAAATTAAGTAACCCTTATTTTCTGATTTGTTTAGAAACTGGAATTGGCGAAGACATCTATGAAAGCACAGCATGCATTTTCTGCGAAGTTCTAAGAATGGCAAGAGTCAGCAGAATATTGTTTTTCTTATATTTAAGTATTGTTTAGTTAATTTTCTTAAACTATATTTTTGATATGATGTAACTACAATTTTAATCCATAAGTTTTTAATATTATCATTGTAATCTAATTACAATTAAATTTTTTATAAGATATTGCTTAAATAATTGTGTCTGCAAAACGTAAGCATTGTAAAAAAAAGTCATATCTCAAAATTTTGACCAGTTTAATTGGCAGTTACACTGCAAAATAAAGATTACCTATGTTCATGAAAGCAAGTAAACGTTCATAATAAAACTTTTATAATCTTACTTTTTTGGAGTGTTTATTTTAAAATTTACCAAAAAAATTATTATTTTATCATACGACACACTTATATAGAAATTTAGACATAATAAGCAAAATATTTAACATCTCGAATCTTTTTGTATATAATTCCAAATTATTCTATACGTCATATTATTATAAATATTTATGTAAAAAAACCATCAATAATCTTTTTTGATTCGTTATTTTCAATTAAGTTGAATCAGTTTATTTTTTTCAGCACAATTGAATC
This sequence comes from Brachynemurus nebulosus, assembly GCA_035578155.1. NCBI lineage: Eukaryota > Metazoa > Arthropoda > Insecta > Neuroptera > Myrmeleontidae > Brachynemurus > Brachynemurus nebulosus. The sequence continues at coordinate 1,043,853 of JAPWDM010000044.1, read as the reverse complement.
ACTCATACTGATTCAGTTGAATTGAATCAGAATGAGTGATTCAGTTGGATTAATATTACACTTTTCTGGGTGTAAACATTACTATATAAGTGTGTAAAATTACATTTTCAGGTGTACAGGCGTGGTTTAAAAATACATTAATATGATGTAATTTTACGTTTAACTGCGCACTATTGCGAACTGAATGTGTAAAATTACATCTTGTTGTGTAGTTAATACACAAATAAAACGTAATCTATTACACACCTGGACCGTAATTTTACGTACGACATGTGTAAAACTACACATATGAGTGAGTAATAATTACACCATGATGGTGTAATTTTCACCTTCGTACATTACGGTTTGTAATGTTACTGTCATTATAGAAGGCATTTAATTGCCTCCTATAATAGTAGTAAAACGGTACATTTTTTTCTTAGAGTGTAAGATTAATTAAAAAGTAAAATAAAATTGTAATGGAAACTAAAAAGTTTGGTTAATCTATCTGTAACAATAAGAAGATGTCAACGGGATCCTGTAAAAAAAAACTGCCATGTATTGATGATATTATCTAGACTCCAAAATAACCTTTTTTGTTTTTATATTTACTAATTTTTATACATTCAAATAAAATTTTTATTTTTATCGAATGCAAATTTTAACTTACCAAACAGTTCCTCCAACTTTGACTGCGTCCTGAAAGAGTCGAATATTAGGAGACAAGCCAGTGATTACATAGGGTCACTTCCAAAACGGGATTCCTAAACGTTTAATAGAAATTCAACATTTTTTGTTTCATTCCATTAGAGCAAAAGGTTGAATATGGTGTTTAAGAAAAAATATTTCATGACAACTTTTCATAAAGTTGATTTCACTGTGGTCTATCACAAATCACAATTTCACATTTAAACCTCATATATCAGACTATTTATTTAAGATAACACATGTCGACGAAATACAATAAAACTTTTTTCTGATTGTATTCTCATGCATTTCTTTCGATTTTTCACGTCGAAAAATGATAAATATCCATTTTTAATTCTTTATGATATGTATTTTTAATTGTTATTTCGAAATAGAAATGATTTAAAAATCGTATAACAACGATATTTATTTATTCTATGCTCTTGAATTGAAAATGAAGAAAATTTTTATAAATCCGTAATATAATGCTGAAAAGTAAAAAGCAAAAATTTTCAAAGGAAGATTTCATTTTTTCTACTGTCTTAATAACCCGCAAGGGTCGAAAAAATAACGAGCCCAGTACAGACTCAAAATTTGTGTCGATTGATGTAATTTGTCCAAAAAGGATGCAGTAGGGGAGAGGTATGTCAGTAGTAACAAAAAAAATATACAGGCTAGTAACTTTGTACTTATTAGTCACACAGAATTAAATTTTTGGTACAAGATACGGACATTTTTCATGTTTTGAATGAGCTGCACAAAAATACCCTATGTTGACTTATAATTAAAATAACTGCATTTATGTGAACCAAAGTGTAATGTAACAATCGTCACCAACAGAGGATCAATTGTTACAGGGCTTAGGTTCAATTGTAACACTCATTATTTAGTTGAATTTACACGTTAGTTATTATAATTAATCCAGTTTTAAAAATTCTTCCTTACATATTGAGTGAGCAAGGTGACAAATAGCACAGTCTCAAGCAACAGCTCTGAATCTTTTCACTTTCTATTGCTCTTTTAACGGAATTCATATATACGTCATTGAATATAGTTCCTATCCTAGTTTTTCGTTTTGCGTATTATATAGAATCATTTTTATTCTGAAAACAGTATGAATTAGATTAGAGACTGATCCAGTGGGATAAACTAATCGCGGACCGAGACTTCGACTAGAAAGCAAGGCTTTGCAACGAACGGTAATCGTAATCGAAATTCAATATATATGTAGTAGTGGTGGAGAACTATCGATAGCACTATCGATAACTATCGATAGTTTTGACTATCGAAAACTATCGATATTTTTTCATTTACTATCGATAGTTTTCGATAGTTTTTTTCAGTCATCTCGTTTACTTATAAATACTACAAAGATAATAAAAATTATAGCCAGAGATATAAAAACAACCATTTTAAGGGAATTTCAGGCGACCTTTTTTTTTCTGGTTCACCGGCTATCCAAATTCAAAAAACTTGAGCATCAAAAACTATCGATAACTATCGATAGTTGGTACTATCGGTAACTATCGATAGTCTGAACTATCGATAGTCGGACTATCGATAGTCGGGACTATCGATAGTCGGAACTATCGATAGTCGAGACTATCGATAGTCGGAACTATCGATAGTCGGGACTATCGATAGTTCTCCATCACTAATATGTAGATATATACAAGTAAAACCAAGTGATTTTGCCAAAGTGTAACTATTAATGAAAGTTTTTGTTTCTTTTAGCGAATTTCCAGAATGGAATTGAGCTATTTTTTTTTTAAATTATTAACCGAAGTCGTTATTCTTATTATTCCGATTCATACCTAAAATATAAAGTTTAATTTTGTTCAACTAAAATTTTTTTTCAGTTGTAACATGTTACAGTCGACACTCCTAAATTTGTTACAATTGTTCCACCGCTGTTTCATTTTAGAAAAAAATTCATAAAAATATTAACTGATTAAAAAAGTGAAACTACCTATCTAATAATATTATTTGATTGCTTGTGTTTCCAATAAAACCACTTTTCTTCCAATTGATGGGGTATTTACTGAAAAAGTCAAAAAATTGTTAACGCACTCAAAATTTACGTTTAGCTTATACAAACACATTTGATATTGCTGAGAGAAAACCGCCAAAAGATATTAACTGAAAGTTTTGTCAGTAAAGCACAACTTTAAAAGCCACTCTATGATGTACAATACTCCTTAATAGGATTGATATATGTCTCGCAAATTTTAAAGTTACAATTGACCCTCTGTTACTACTGACACACCTCTCCCCTACTTATTTATAGATTTCTCAATTCATTTATTTCTTTAAATATGTACAAGATGTACACTAATACATATGACTGTAGTGTCCATATTATGTCTAGGAGATATGCAGTTCTCATTATTTTAATTGAAGAGTACAATAATCATACATATCATTAAAACGTAACTTTGAATGAACAGATGGTGTATTGTTGTGATTAATGTTATTACTTATTAATTATTATTTTATTAATTATTATTAAACTAGATGTAATTGTCAATTAAAAATTATGTTTGGTAAATAAGTAAATATAAATAAATAAAATAAATTAATAAATTAATAAAAATAAACACCATATCCATAGATTTAATTCTAAATATAGATATGTAATTTGCAGCATCAGATTTAATTACTATTTAAATGATTTATGACTGTTATGAATTATGAATTATGAAATTATGATAGTTGATAGTAAATATTATTATTTATTACTTGTTTATTAAATAATAGTACCTAAACTATTCAAGTAATTTCGGGAGAGATGCTCCAGCTTTTTACTGTTGGCTGTAAAGCCAATTTCATATGTGTGGAGTGATTAATCAAAAAACCTTTTGTCACAATAACCAAAATGTTCGAAAATCACCAAAACCTATTTAACGTATTATTTAAGGGTTTGTATTTATCAGGTTGTGTTATTCTTATAGATTACATGATTTAAAGTACAATTGAAGAAAAATGTTTTTATTTCATGGACAAAACACTGTTGACACTGTACAAAACAGACGGATTGAATCAATTTTATAATTTAAGTTGTGGATAAAATCCACTTAGATCAAATTATATTATTAATTAAAAGAATTAAAAAATCTTCCAACACAAATTTATTAACGTTAATTTTTAAATTTTATTAATAAATTTTTTTTTTTACGAAAATTGAATTGTTTAGTTTGATAGAAAACTGTAAGAAGAATCAGATGATGTGCCTAACTCATTTTTTAATTTTTGTGACAAAACGTTTTTTGATTAGTCAGTCCACATATGTAGTTTCAAGATTTATTATTTTTACTTTTACAAAGTATTTATTATTAAGCACAAATATTAAATAAACTTTTCCTGGATGCATACGCTCAATCTGCTGTAAACGACCACAGTGACGACAACTAAGAGTAGTTACACTTTGAATACATAATAATAAAAACACATTAGTGCTCCCCGTGTACGGATTTCGAGAAGTGTTCTGACCAGGTCACTGTCCTATCTTCTGAGCAAAGGCACGGTCAATTAAGCATAGGGTAAAGATCAGTTGGTTGTAAAGAACCTACAGAAACAATTAGTACTCTAAATAAAACTGCTCCCCAATTGCGACAAGAATTCAGTCATAGCTTGTTTTTAACTTTTTAGTTCACCTTTTTGTAACGACAGTCGTGTTTTTTTTTTTTTTTTTTTTTTTTTTTTTAACTTCCCATTGGAAGTTATTGTAATGGGTCCGATTTTACGAATCGCTAATTTTGACATATCTCCACGTTTCGTCTCTAGAAGCCGAATCCATCGTTTTTAGCGTGATGTGTGTGTGTGCGTTCGTTAGTTGGTTCGTTCGTTCGTTTGTGAATTTTTTTTTCGTCTCGCATATCTCGAGACCAAATGATGATATCAACTCCGAACTAATTTTATTAGATGCGTAATCAAAAAATGAAATAGCGGTTTGTTTTTTGTGATAAAAAAACGGAATTAACTTTATTAACATAACATAGATTATATGGATTTTTTACCATGTCTTTATTATATTATGATGGCCTAAGAACCTTCTGTGATGTTAAAAACACCAATAAATTATTGTAAAATTTAAAAAAAAAAAAAAGAAAAAAAACTAAACGGAAAAACGAAATAAGAAACTTTTTGTGAAATATTTTTTGTCTCGCGTATCTTGAGAACAAATGATGTTATTATTTGTTTGATAAGGATGGAGCCCCTACCCTTAGGTACAGAAGGCGAAGCCCCCGCTGTGGTGCAAGGGGCAAAGCCTCTATCGGGAGTCCAGAGGAGGAGTCTCCTGAATTAAAAAAAAAGTTATTCATTTGCAATAGTCTTTAAGGGCATCCAATGGGAAGTTGACAGTGTGGGTATACCTGTCCCCCCAATTTTTTTTTTTTTAATTTATGATATTTGGTGTAGTGATGAGCAAAATTAGTCTTGGTCTTGCAGTCTTGTCTTGGTCTTGCATTTTTTGCAAGACCAAGACCAAGACCAAGATTATGTATATCAAGAGCAAGACCAAGACCAAGACTATAAATATGGTTGCAAGACCAATACCAAGACTCAAGCGACCAAGACCAAGACAAAAGCAAGAAAAAAGCAAAACTCTAACTATTTAAATAATTTGAAAGTATAATTCATACTGAAAATTTCGAAGTTAATTAAAAATGTATGATGTTGTCATAAATCAGTATAATGCTTTCAACTACCTTCAAAACTTTTTGGTCGAATAGTAACTAAAATATCGGCGTTTCGTAGATTTTCTCACTTTAATAATAATAATACCACGTTTAGTAGAAATTCATACGGGACTAACTGAAGTCCTGAAAATTTCATCGAAATTAGTCGAATAGTTCCGAAGTTGCGCGTTGGAAAATTTTACGAATACTCAGGTGGACAGAGAGACAGTCACAGAACAAAAAATTTTTTAGGAATCGTAAAGAGCAAAAATTCTGAATTTAGAAGGAAACAATTCCTTAATAAAAAAAATGCCAGAAAGTGCAAGATTTCTTAGCAAGACCAGGACGAAGACTCAAACTGCTCTAACAAGACCAAGACCAAGATTTTTAATGCAAGAACAAGACCAAGACTACCAAGTCTTGGTCTTAGTCTTGCATTTGCTCAATACTAATTTTGTGAGACCCTTCCAGGAAGGAACATTGGTTATGAGCCTCTATTACGCCTGTGTGTCGTTTTTAAGGTTGAAAGGAGGGCGCTTCTACATTTTATGGCTTAGCAAGTCCATCAAGGTGGCAACAAGACCACGTGTCACTACAGTTTCTTGTATTTAAACCATTGTTAGCCTTAGTTGGCCCAATTTTGTAAATATTTTTAGACATACTTTTTCTAATTCGAGGGCATAGATTTCAAAAATGGTCTCAATTTGATCTAAGGTCGTTTTGTGTGTTTTTCCGTCATTTAGAAGTTTTTGCAAATATCTTCTTTTAAACTATGTGTTTTGGGGAGTTGCATGCACCGTTTTATGGAGCTTTTAAAATCTTATAAGCTAATATTCAGCATTTATGCATTTGTGGCGAAAAAATGTGGAATATCGCGAAAAGTTCAAAATTGAATATTTTGGTAAAACTCGAAAACGCAAAACTAGCTGGGCCTAATCTTATTCGGAGGGGCCCTTTGGGTTGGTGATAAACTGGATTGTCTTTTACGACATTCATAACAATAATGACTATATTCAAGTGGCAACCATACACGTTCTGTAGAATTATATAAAATTATAAAGAAGAAAAATTAAAAGGGCTTAATCTGAGTTAAGAAAATATTTCTCGCAAGAAGCAGTAAAATCATTTTTCAATTAGAATTGATAGGTATTTAGTATTTTAATATAATTTAGTTAGATTAATATAAATACTATCGAAAAATACATCAATTTTATGTGTAAATCAGAAAGCAAATCCATAAGATATTATTTTATATGTTGTCTATAGCTTTTTTACCTTTGCTCTTTCGTCACTCGCCCGACGAAATCTGGTTCTATTATTAGTCCAGCACACTTGTAAGTATGTATAGAGATTTCTTGAAAGAACTCTGCCTAACTTGAAATTTTGTTTTCTTTTAACATAGATTTTTTGTGAGTCCTTTTGTGTGAAATACTTATATATATTATAGGTACATATTAATACCCCTGTCGCAGCATCCTGCATAACATAGCGAATTTCCGTTTATAAAAATCCGCTTTTCTGTGATTTTTCACCCTTTTAAGTGATTTTTCCTCCTCTTTCTAATGGTGTAAATAAATGTCGAAACAAATTTTTAACTTTAGAAAATTTTGGCAAAAAACTAATTTTTTTCACGAAAAATGGTCAAAAAAACCATGTTCTAGGCATCCGACATGGCTGGCTAACGAATTTGTCCAACGGTGTGGGACTAAATATATGTAAATTTAATACATAAATTTTAGTGAATATTATTTTTGGTTTCTAGGGACCCCAAAACAAATTTCTATTATAGTCTCGGGAGATTTATTTCGGAGCTCTAAAAAATAGAACTTTCTTCGGAACCCTAAAAAACGGCATATAAGTAACATACAAACATAATTATGTATACATATGTATGACGTATATGACTTATATACAATCTATATATCTTCCTGTACCACAAACACATTCTTTCATATAATTATGCATATAGGTATACCCCTGTCGCAGCATCCTGCATAACATAGCGAATGCCCTTTTATAAAAATTAAATTTTCTCGGAAACTAGTTGACATAGAATAATAGTTTAAAGACCTTTTTTATGTAATTTTTTTTCGTCGTTTAAATGATGTAAAAAAATTTGGCAAAAATTTTTAAATAAGTGGAAATTTTGGCAAAAAACTAATTTTTTGCAAGAACAAACACCATGTTCCTGGCATCCGACGTGTCTGGCTAACGAACTTGTCCAACGGTTTGGGACTTCCAACATTTTCACCAAATTTCGTAAACCTAGGACATTTCGTTCGAGAGTTATCGTGCGGACACATATATATATATATATATATATATATATATATATATATATATATATATATATATATATATATATATATATATATATACATATACATATATATATATATATATATATATAAATTTTGGTGAATATTATTTTCGGTTTCTAGGGACCTCAAAACAAATTTCTGCCATGGTCCCGGGTTCAAGTCGCGTCATGACAGTGGCTGTAATAGCTGAATTCCATTCTGGAAATTCGCTAAAATTATCAAACTATTAAAAGACGATTTCAAATATTTTTAAAATATTCAAAAAGTTTTATTTAATTGTCAAGAATCATCATTGACATTAACAAAACAGTAATTTAGTAATTTCGTAAAGGATTTATAATCATATAATTTTAAAATACACACACACATACACACACACGTGGATATAAATAAAACAATTAGAAATATATTACAATTAAGGGTTTAACAGGAGAACTGAGGAGGGTTTTACAATATATTACGTTAATTAACAAACATCACTTCTAACCAACACACACACACACAGGTTTCTATCCACTGTCAAGATATCACCGATGCAATGGTTGATTCTCGAACTAAACTAACTGAAAACTCCCAAAACGTCCTATTTATCGTTTTTAACTTTTAATTATTTTTATAAGGAATTTAATGAATTTTAACGGTCGAACAGAGCTGAATAAATGGAATAATACAAAATACCATTAAAAAATTGACCCTATAAAATAAACCACGGGCGTATACATATACGCATAGTATTCAGCGGCGCGGCGGTGTAGTTTAAATACACAAGGGATACATTAACACCAATAACTACTGGTGTTAGCCCTTCTTCATCGGTTTCACTATAGCTAATGACAAGTGTAAAATAGAGATAATCATATGGAAATAACGTTTGATTTTGTATTGTTATCTTTGTTTATTTGGTTTTGTTTCATCCTTCTATATTTCACTGGATTTCTAATGTTGTTTTTTGGTGGTACTTTTGATAACGATAGGATATCATGTAGCACATAGATAAGGTGAAGTGTAGATGGGGAATCATGAGAGGGTGTCAGTTTATTTATGGTGTCAGTTTATTTTGGCAAGGGGTTGGTTTTATTATATTTTTTCGTCTTTACTAAAGTAGTCCTAATATTGGTAATATTACCCTTTTCTATACAAAGAATTTTTTTATTTAATAAAAATGTTTTAAAATCAATTTTATGCCAAACGTAAAATTAAATTTTTTTTCCGAGTCATTTAACAACGAATTTTATAAATAATGTTATTTTCTTTTGTTTCAGGACGAAGTAAGTACCGAAGAAGAGTTTCCACTCAATCTCCTGAAAAAGATGACGGTGACCGTGATGGTAGTGAGAACTTTTTTTATTTGTAGATATTTAGTGACGTAACCGAATATGCTTTTTTGTAACAGAGAAAGCGTGAGATTAATATTAGCATGTAACACAAACAAATAAATTTAATAGATTTGAGCGTTACTTCATGGCATTTCATATTTGCTATTAATGAATAAAACACTTCACTTTGCAAAAATACCACTTTTATTGTTTAAAACTCTTATGACATGTTTCGATCAATTATCAGACAAGATTTCTTTGATAATAGTCATATTGATTTTTGCAAAGTATATTGTAAAGTGTTTTATCTTTTAATAACAAACAAATAGTTTGTAATTCTATTAACTCTTAGTCTTCAGACGTATGAAGATTTGTACGTGGTGCATAAGATAACAGTTCTAGAAGTATTTATCTGCATAGTAAATACTTCTTATATAATAATTTTTATTGTTGAATAATTAAATGTTAGTTGATTATGTAGTTATAACATTATATTGAAATGTTAGTTGATTTTTTACTAAAGTAGTTGATAACAATAGATAATGTATTGGAAACAATTTTTTTTAGTGGATATAGGTACCTATAATAGACAATTCTTTAGTTAGTTGTTTGTGTAATTATCAAATTGGACTCCGATAGTTTTTATTATTAGGTTGTAACATAAGTTCTGTCCAAAAAATTTGAAAATTTTTTTACAATTTTTTTGTGCATGTGACGATGGACGGTCATATGGCTTACCCCCGGTTTTTGTGCAAGTCTCGCACTGTTGTGAATGGGTTATTTTCCACCAGAGTTTTCCTCTTTATCGAACTCAAGAGGCCACTCATCATCCTTTAAGCTGAAATCACAGTTTCGAAACTTCTCAGACTATCTCCGACACGTCTGTTCACTCACAACATTGTTTCCGTAGACACCTTGAATATTTCTAGCCGATTCGCTCGCATTTTTTCCTTTGCTGTATTCGTAAAGCATAATATGTTGAATATGTTCTTTTAGCGAGTTTTCGAATCGAAAACTGGCTATTTTTACTTCGATCCTTTATTGGCAACAAGAAATTGGGAACGATGTGTACTCTTCGAAAATTGCAAATGCACTGACTATTTCATTGCAAACAAAACAACCTAACACATGTGGCACCGATGAGGTTCTAGGTATTTGAGAGCCCTGGGCAAAACGAAATTTGGCGCCCTTTCATACAAGACTATACAAATTTACTGCAAAAAAAAAAAAAAAATAAATAAAAAATAAAAAAAGGCAAAAAATCAAAATTACACAATAAAGAACTGTGTAAAAAATTTATTTAAAAAAAAATAATTTAATAGTTATTTACTTACAAGTGATGCAACATATGGAATAGCATAACGAGCGCATTTGAAGTTCGAGCGACGAAGGAGCGAGAACTTTGAAAAGTAAGTTATGCTATTCCTGTTGCATACGTGTGGCATATAAGATTTTTTGTAATGCTATTTGTCAAAAATTCAATAACGTAGTTAATTAAATTAATTTTTTTTAAAATCACACTAGGGAAATTTTATCATACTAATTACGTTGATACAATTGGATACGCCACGAATCGAGACAACCCTGGATCCCTGTAATAAAAACCAGTTCTGAATTTTCGTACTATACCAACATCGTATATACTTCCAAAAACAATTTTTATTTATGTACCACCGATCTTGCAAGATATCGCCGTAAAACAAGTTCAAATATGTTGCTGCAAATTTCGGACAGAACTTATGTTATAACCTGATACATAAATTTTTGTGTAATACTTAATTCCTTAGATGTCATTTAGTTAAACTCGTGTCTTCACGTTAGCTTTTTTGGTTTTCTGTGACAATTATTCTGCGTGACTTCTGCGACCATTAATATTTGAACCTATTTGATCCACTTTAACTACAGGAATGTATTTGAAAGTTCGTTAAAACGGTAAAATCAATTTTTGTATATATCTTAGTCTAAAATTGCGATTAGTTAGTTTTTAAAAAAATTCATTAAGGCGTCTGTAGCTGATGTCTGTAGGTATGTCAGTAGCTAATGTCTGTAGGTATCACGGAACGGAGTACATTGGGGTGCAGGACAACTGCACTAGGGACCTAAAAATAATCCTACAATAAATTTTTATGACTTAAATTTCATGGACAACTGCACTCGTTTTAGAAAATCAGAATAGGGGAAGTGTGTATCCCCTCTTATAGAGATATATATATATAATCTAATAGATAAATAATAATGTAATCTAATAGATAAATACATCAATTGTATCATAAAACATGTTTCCGCTGTTTTATTCCGCAGTAACTTTTTGTGGCAACCTTTAAAGTTGCGGAAAACTATATAAATTTAAACTTCAATGCAGATGTTGCAAATAAAACAGTTAATTTGTACCATTATCTAAAGAGATTAAATTAAATGGACTAAAAGCAACTGTTTTGCCGTAAAATGATATTAAAATATTTATTACTTTAAAATTATTGAAGTTGGTGCGTGTTTTTCTTGTATGTAGATCAAAACGAATAAAAAAAAGATTAATACGTAATAATAATTTCGACGGCAAAATCTAGGACACTTTCGGTACCTAAAAGTTTGAAATATTTGCGGTAAATTTAAAAAAAAATATCTTATTGTAATATCCACGATTCAGAGTGATAGCAGTGATGGTTATATTATTCATAATAATTATATACTAACAAAAGAAATGACGTGGGAGTAATTTTCCCCTCTTTTTACTAATGTAAATCGAGTACAGTTGCCCATTCTCACTAGGGGGTATGTTCTGAAGGCGAGTGCAGTTGTCCATAGTAATTAACATTATTTTACCTGGCCGAGTGCAGTTGTCCTGCGCCTGTACATTGATTCCTAACAGTGCTGGAGTGCATAATATTTTTGAGGGGGGGCATAAAATTTACTGTTTTGTGGAAAATATATACATCTGCTCTGACCTAGATATACATATACTTATAAAATAAAATGTGAATAGCAATAATATTGACTTTTAAAACAGAATTAAAAATATTTTTTTTTTCGTTTATGACCAAAACAAGAAGTTTATAGCCCCCCAGTTCAAAACATAATACACCCCGACTCTATTAAGAATCATTTTCTAGTCTAGTAAATATATTCATTTCTTTCATCATTCATCAAGTCTAGTAAATATATTTTTTATGAAAATATTTTTTCCTAATTATGATATACATATTTTATGAAAAATTTGTTATTAAAACTTTAAACACTTTTTCCTGTTCCTAGAAACTACATTTTTAGCAAATGAGACCATAACAGAAATATGTTTTGAGGTCCCCAGAATCCGAAAATGATATTCACTAAAATTATATATATATATATATATATATATATATATATATATATATATATATATATATATATATATATATATATATATATATGTCGCCATGATAACTTTCGAACGAAACGCTTAATGCTTATGAAATTTGGTGTGCTTATTGAAAACTGAATTAACTTGGTTAAGTTCCTTAGCCAGACACATCGGATGCCCAGAAGTAGGTTTTTCGGGCGTTTTTTTGTCAAAAAACTAAGTTTTCTGTCAGAATTAAGCAACTTTTTAAATTTTTTTTATACCATACGAAAAATGAGAAAAAATTACGTATGATAAGTTTTTAAATTATTATCTTACGTAAACTAATTCCAGAGAAAAATTAAGAAATTTGTTAGAAATGGATTAAAAAATTTCCAAAGGGACATTTGTTGTCTTTTTTTATTATACGGACAAACTATCTCCATTCCAATTTTTAAAATGGTACATTTTCAAAAAGGAAGCTTTTTGAGTGATATGTAATGAAAAATTTTTTTTAAGCAATGCAATCGGCGATATGCAAGTTTCTCACTCAATCACCCAATATCCTTATGTATCTTTGTCTCAAGTTGTTTTTTTAAAAACGCACCTAGTTTTGTGTTTTTATTTCATGACAATTTGAAATTAATTATGCGGCCATTCCCACAATAAATCTGGTCAGTCAGACGCAAGACGTAAGGCGTAGGAAACATTCCAAAATGTTTTCTAATTTAATTGATTTTATTTTGGTATCTTAACTATTACTAAAATTTTCTGAAAACATAACATCCGTTCAAATTTCTTTTTTATTACTAAGTTGAAAAACAATTTTAGCTCCAAGGGTTTACATTACTATTCATAGATAACTAATTCCACGAAGGTCATTGACTAATTCAATTATTCTAAAAAAAAAATTATAAGAATATTCATTTAAGATTGCATTCAAATATTAGATAATTATTTTGTATAATTTTTTTTTAAATTACTGTTGCACTAAAATTATTTTTTATAAACCAGAAATTAGAATGGTAAAAAAAATTCCAGTTAAATCTCAAATCTATGGTTAATGTCAACGATGTCAACAGTCAACAGTTTAATTTTATACATGTGAAACTATTATAATTATATTTATACATGTGAAATTTAAGAAACTTTTATACATGTGAAATATGTAATAAAATTAAAATTTTTATAAGGTAATTGTAATTAATAATATATTAAATTAATAGGAATTTTATTTTCTTTCTGTAATGTTTTCGGATTTTTCGAATTAACAATTTCGAAATTGGGAGGAGGGGCGGAGATAAGTTGAGTTATTCACTACTTTGAAATTTAGCTTTCCCAAACTAGCCTTAAAAATACAAAATCGTAAAAGGAGCTTCAATTTAGGAGTTTAGGAATTATGGGATATGACAGACGAGTGGATAGACGGACGGACAGATAGATAGAGAGGAAGTAACTACAGGGGTTTCGAGGTTTTTTCTTTAGAATCCGTGATAGAATGTTTTTTAATTTTGATTGATTGTTGCCAGGTGAATAACAGTACACAGCAAAGAAAGATCGGTATCGGTATACAACAATACTGCGTGATCACTTTATCTGTTCGTTAAATAGACCACATATAGCTAAATATTCTAAGCACTTTCACTAGGATTTATTTATACCCCTATTTGTTAATCCAGAATGAAATAAAAAACTTCTGAATACCTAATTTTACTGTTTTAATTATTCTGAATAACTTCTGATATATTAAATTTTAAATTTGCGTATTTATTACGTGCTACCTCTTTTGAAACTAGACTTCTGGTGTTCAATAAATCCGTGTTTTATGGATTTATTGAATAAAGCATTCAATTAGTTTGTTTTAGCTACCCGATTTTTTTCTTTGAATGATTTTGTTAATAGTACGAAAGTTTAGCAGACAATTTCCATAAATCAAGTAAAATTTAAAGTAAAACTTATACTGTTTTTATATTAATAGCAATAAAAAAGAGTGGAACTAAATATTATCGTGCAACTTGAAGCTAAATTCTTCAAAAAAGAAAAAAAATTATATTCAATACATTCCATTTCCACCCTTTAAAAAGAACACAACTTAATGTAATTGAGTTTGCTTGAACACGCATTCGACGTAAATACAATGCGCTTAAAAATTATATATATATACCTATACCTACATCCTTTATGAAAACAGAATGGATATATTAAAAATCACATAATGATTGAAAAATTGTCAAACTGGTTCGGTTGGAATTCGAACCCAGGATCCCTATATAACCAGCTAGGTGCTTTGGCACTAAGCTAACCAATCCTTCTTCGGGAGCCACTTCAGTTTGACAACGTTTCAATCACATTGTGTTCAAATCCAGTTTAGCTGGACATTATAAATGATTATGTGAATATTAACGTATATTTAAATACGAACAAAAGTTCATCATATGAGCTTTTGTAGCTTGTTAACACCGAAGCGGTAAATAGCAGATAGTAAGTAGAACGCATAAGTAAGTAGGTACCTAGGTCCTAGACATTATTGCATTTTTATTTTAGCGAATTTTCGAATCGAAAATTCAGCTATTAGAGCCATGACACGATTTGAGCCCAGGACTACGACAGAAATTTGTTTTTAGGTCCCTAGAATCCAAAAATGATATTCAGCAAAATTTATATTATATGTAATATGTAGGTACGTATTTATGTGTCCGCGGGATAACTGTCGAACGAAATATCCTATATTTACGAAACTTGGTAAAAATGTTGCAAGTACAAAAATCTTAGATGAGTTTTTTATTTTTAACCATAGGGGAGACTGGGGCTAAATGGTAAATTGTCAAAACCATTTTTTTGCATTATCTTTTGAATGTCAACAGTTACAAAGCTGAAATTTTGACCTTAGAGGGCTTTCTTAACTAGAAAGCAAATGACGTTAGTAATGTGAAGTTCATCTGAGCCTTATGGTATACATATCCTTAAATGTGTTTCGATAATGCCAAAGTAATTTTCTTTGCTGCCATACTTTTCATCCGAAACGGAGTTTTTTCAGACATATTATCATCAAAGTAAGTATATTAGTTCATTTATGTATTGTGAATACGAATATTTAAAAAAAATTTTGTATATTTATCGTCATTATTTGTGTGATCGTTGTCAAAGCTCAAAACGTACCTTGGGGCTAAGTGTTAAAACATTGGTGGGGCTAAATGTTAAATGGTTTTTCTTTATTTTCTTCTATTTTCTCTTCTTATTTGTCGGCTTATCGGCTTAAGCGGAGCAAGTTGTAGGTACTCCAAACATATTGCAACTGTTAAAACCTGCTTTTCGTTATCGAAAATTATCGACACCGAGTTATTTTTCATCAATTGATTATAACGGCTTAATTTATACTTCAATGTCCCACTGATCTGGTCAGTAATAGAATATTTTCAAAAAAAAAAAAAAATGGTTTTCGATACGTTTCGTAAACGTTAACTTTTGATCGTAAATATCTCTTAAACGGTGTATCGTAGTTCAAAATTAATGAAATTTTTGAAGGCTTAAGCGAAGCAAGTTGTAGGTACTCCAAACATATATGGACTGTCAAAACCTACTTTTCGTTATCGAAAATTATCGATATCGAAAAGCAGGTTTTAACAGTTGCAATATGTTTGGAGTTATCTGTTGTATTATAAAATTCTCTAAATTTTTTAGTAGCTTTTATTTCCAGAAAAAATAAGTCAAGCTGATAATTTTTCATTTTCCTTCTTGTAAAAGTTGTACTTTTCAATAAATGGGCGTTTTTCTTTATATCACTCATCGTTTTCATATCCTTTTACATATTTACTTCGTTGTACAACTCAGAAAGTGGTTTCAGTAGGCTAGAAATATGTTGAAACACTCAATTTCACCCATTTACCATTTAACCCCACCATGGGGCTAAATGGTAAAAAAATTTAGGTTTAGAAAAGAGGAAAAAACATCCATTTTTCGTGGAAAAATCACAAACTTCATTATGAAAAGTTGTCGAGAACTAAATTCTCTACAATATAATTGTGTTCATTTATATATGTTTGAGGATTTAGTGACCCAAAAAAAATATTTGTTAAAAATTTACCATTTAGCCCCGGTCTCCCCTACACATCCGATACGCGGAACATGGTTTTTTGGGCACTTGTAATCAAATGATATCTTTAACTTATTTACCATACACATGAACAGATTTTTATAACATACTAGCTGTACTCGTGACGTCGTTCACGCGACCCATTGTTATAAACTCAATGAGAAGTTTATAAGTGTAATAATTATACGGAACTTGCATAGAACAATAATTTTTGCGTAATGCATGCACATGCTCAAAATGGTTTTTCTATTTTCCCGTGAAAAATGATACATTTTCCCGTAGTAAAAAGTATCTTAGATGTTGACCTATAGGTAATAAGTTATCACCATACCAAATTTCATCAAAATCCGTTCAA
Organism: Brachynemurus nebulosus; assembly: GCA_035578155.1. Lineage (NCBI taxonomy): Eukaryota > Metazoa > Arthropoda > Insecta > Neuroptera > Myrmeleontidae > Brachynemurus > Brachynemurus nebulosus. The sequence goes on along the minus strand of JAPWDM010000044.1, from coordinate 1,027,104 downwards.
TAGTTTTTGCGTAATGTGTACACATGCTCAGAAGGGTTTTTCTATTTTCCCGTGGGAATAAGACATTTTGCCGGAATCAAAAGTATCCTAGATCTGGACCCAGGTAATAAGTTATCATCACACCAAACTTCATTAAAATCCGTCCAATAGTTCTTGCGTTATGCGTAAACAGACAGACAGACAAAAATTTTAAAAATCGCTGTTTTGACATCTAAATCGATAAATATTTACAGTACCAGTACAATTTAAAAAAAATATTTCATATACAGAAATGGTCTCGTTACAGTTTTATTATAATATGTATAGATTTTTGTAACACTCAGCCAAAGTATGTATTCCATTGCATGGGTATATTATATTTGTATAAGAAAATCAATGAATTACAAAATTGTACATAATATATAAAGTTTTGTAATGAAGTGTGACTCGGTAAATTTCTTAGAAATGATAATGAGCATTTTCTTTATAAAATATATAAAACGACTGGGGTGGAGCGCTGGCAGTGAAGAAATGAAAATTGATGTTGTGTAAGCGAGCTGTGCAGGCATAGATGGATGAGGGGACAAAAATTTTCAGCCATCCACACTGCACTGCGGAGGAAGCACAATACGTTAGATGAAATTATTTTCGCAGTCGTAGGTATAAGAAAATGACGACAACAGTGGTAAAGTCAAATGAAATGAAGTGAAGTTAGTTAACGAAATGGGTGACTAAGTTGTAAAACTGACAAACTGAAATTAGCTAATAGCCAACGAACATTAATCATTCGGTTTTCAAACCATTTTCTATACATGTTAGACAATATTGTACACATACAAACATGTATTCCACTAAGTAACGAATTTATATTATACTATTTAATTATGAGAGGAATAAATATTTGCGATTACTAGTAAAAAACATACTATTGTTAATCACCTATCAATGCCTATAAATAAAATAGAAGGGTCTGTTTGTGATTTTCGAATTTTTAAGTATTAGTATGCTTTTCAGTTAGCAAATTCGACATACGAGTATATCCCAAATATACCTTTAAAAAATTTTTTGTCTGTCTGTTTGTTTGTACGAACCGATTTAACTCAAAACTATTAAAGTTATTGAGTTGAAATTTACAGGGAATATAGATATTAACCTCCCGATCAATCTCAGCCACATTTTAATGTGATCTCCCAAATGATTATGTACAGGCTGATTCAAATAGAACCTTCATTACAAGTTTATGGTCTTCTAAATAAAGTAGATTTTTGAAAATTTGGTTATAGATGTTTTCAATTATGAAGATTTTAATTAAAATATTTTTAACTTGGTGCCGTTTCCGGTTATACCGGAAGTTGACACCAAATTTGTTATTTGAAGTGTTTTTGACAAAATTTCAATTCGCTGGAAATTGTTACTAATAATAATCTATGTGACAGTGACATTTCAGCTTTCTGACTTGATACAGGATGGTCACATAAAGCATTTTTTTAAAATTTTTTTTTTTATTGTACAAATCTTTCTTTTTTCACATGAATCAACTATATTTTTTATCATAATTATGTAGAAAACGTATTACTATGGGCATGGCTGACACAAAAACCACGGGACAGATTTCAGTGAAACTTCACCATCTCAACATCGACAACATTTTTAGTCAAAGTTATCACAATTTTCTTTATGGGGGTTGATATATTCAAAATAAATGCTCATATATCAAAAATACTCCTTTAACAATAAACGGAAACAAAAAAAAAAAAAAAACAAAGATTACAATAAAAATAATATTTAAAAATTTAAAAGTTAACATCAAAACTTTTTTACTAAATTTTCACTTTAGAAAAGAATAGTAGTAAAGTTTAATTATGGAGGAAATGAACATAATTTTAAAAAGTCCACCAGGGTTCTGAGATCCCGAAATGGATCTAAAATTGAATTAATTTTAAAACCATCAATATGGGAATCCATTGAAGGATCTCAGAGTGTAAAAATTAGATTTATTAATGGTTACTTCCCGTTCGTTTGGCGAGCGGAGCGAAGCATTACATATAATTGACTTTTTATAGAATTTTTAACTGTTTGGCGAGCGAAGCGAAGCACTTTAAAGAACTGATTTAAAACTAAATTTGTCCGATTTGTTACGGAATAATTGATTTAAAGTCGCTTTACTTACAATTAAGATAATTTTACACGCATGATTGGATGATTCATCACTTTTTGAAAATTAACCCTGTAAAAAGTAAAATAGGGAATAAACGCAAAAAAATGGGGGAGAGGTCAAACTTTACATTTTCAACGTCTACTGTTCTAGCGTCTCCAACAATGAGTCAGCTACTTTAGGAAATGTTCAAATATAATGCGAACAGTCTTATAGGGGATGTAGGAATTTAAATTTTCCAATAGGAATAGGGAGGATACTTATTTAGAGTAAAGTCTACAAAATATTAGGTATTTTAAAAATATGTAATATTCGAGTATTTTAAATCAACATACTTTTTTACTTCTATACCAAATTCATTGACACCTTCTTAATAGGCCTACGTTAGATTTTTAAGTAGTATTCATATGTTCACTTATCGTTCAGCTAAACTGAAACTTTAAGCACTCGACTTCCTTGGTTAACATGACCAAAAACCTCATATATAAATTAAAAATCACAAAGCGATTGAAAAAATTATCCGGATCGGCCGGGAATCGAACCCAGGATCTCCTGGTAACTAGCCAGGTGTGCTATCAATTACACCATCGATCCTTTGCTCGACAGGCGCCCGATACAGACAACATTCAATCACTCATGTGTATGTACTCTCTATAATGCGAGAAGCAGTTACAATTTTTTAATTTTAGATCCGGTAGATCCTGGATTCGATTCCTGGCTGATCCCGATAATTTTTTCAATCACTTTGTGATTTTTAATATACATATGTGGTTTTTGGTCATGTTAACCAAGGAAGTCGAGTGCTTAGAGTTTCAGTTTAGCTGAACGATAAGTGAACATATGGATACTACGTGTGTTTAAATGCAGACAAAAGTCTGTCATACGTAGTAGTGTTCCACAAGTACTCGATAATATTTGAAATTGAAAAATGGTAGTCTGGGGTTCATTAGCTCAATTAGTGCTTTTAGACATGCAAATATAGATGATGCTAATATAGGTGTAATGAAGTTTAATCGAGGTACCCACCTACAGCTGTATAATCAGCAAAAACCAATGTAAACATCGACGCTGTTCACAACTCGTGTTTATTGTGTACTGCTGACTTTTTAGTGTACAAGTATACATTTTATTTTTTGAAAATGAGTAAATTGGTCTACAGTAGCAAAAAAGTTGTTGAAAGAAATGCATATTATTATGTATGGAATCTGTACTACGGAACCTAATATTTTACACAACCACGCGACAGTGACAAAATAGTGGCTGCTCTGTGGCCGCGTATATACGCATGTAGTTTTCACATAATTAATTGTAGATAATTTTACTTTGTGAAAATCGGTAATAAATATGGTGGAAAAATTTTTAATTTTGTCAAATTTTAACTTAAATATAGATATATTATTTTTCACTAACTAATGAAAAATACTATATCTATATTTAAGTGACAATTTAACAAAATTAAAAATTTTTTCACCATATGCATGTAGTTTTCTTGCATTTTCTAGTTTTCTAGAAAACAAAAATTTCAAGACACACGGACAATAAGTTGTTGTCGTAGTCGAACACTGTCGCAATGTGTCGTCTACTGCCGTTGGGTGTTGCTGTTAGTGGCCAAAACTTGCGACTAGTGGACGACTTATAAGCGACCGATGCACAAGTATACTTTATCCATATTTAAATGGGATGACTTTTCGAGAGGGTGTTATTAGTGATCATGAACTTTTAAAAAATTAAATTTTTTTATTGCTTGCAACAAATGCCATCCTGTATTCCCTACAATTGTGTTTAAATATATTACCTGTTTTACGAGTGACGGTTTCGTTTAACACTTATATGGGCGAGTAGATAACATGCTGTGAACAATACTAATGATTATTGCCGTACTTGAAAAGCCATCCCATTTAAATATGGATAAGATATACCAGTACTACACTGTATATATAACAGATAATATTGGTGGGGTTGATGTTATCCAACACGTGTGGCCGAGTGATTATACGTCACTCGACCACTAAGAAGTGGCTCGTAAGCAACCCAGGAACGACAGTACTTACAACCACACGACAACGACAAAAAAGTGGTCGTCGCGTCGTACGTGTATCTTGGCTCTTATAAAATTCTAATTTTGTGTTATAAATTTCAAATTTAGAATATAATTACTTCCCTTGACATAATATCTTCTATTGTGAATACTATTGTGAATATATGTATATATATTCAATACCTTCATATACACGTAAACGTCAAAATATTGTATTATGCATACAAGATGTTATCGAAAAGTTACTCGGAAACTCACAGCAATGTGTCATGTGTTAGTACTTCTTCTCGTTTATTTGAAAATGGGCTTGTAAGCTTGAAACAATACTTACAATTAAAAAATAAATGTGGTACTTTAATTATGCGTGCCCAATCCCATATTTAGGGGGTAACACACCCCTTCAAAAATTTCCTGAAAAATCATATTTTGGTATTTTTCCCATACTAGCCCTTATGCAATTTTGATGAAAAGTGGTCAAAAGATTTAGACTGACGTTACATTACTATATAATTTTTTTCATTGGGGTCACTTAATTTTTAAGGGGTAAAACACCCCTAAGAGTGGGTTTTTAAAAAAAATTTTTAGGGAAATCAGCCCAAATTCTTTGAAATTCTGTAAAAAGGCTACAAGTTATTAGTTAATAAATAATACGTGTTACTCACTGTAGTGGCGCGGCATAACTGGGAGGCTATGGGGGGCTCTATACGGGAACGAAATTTTTAATAAAAAATTAAATATTTTGGGTTTTTCTCACTATAAAATTTATAAAATAGCAAAAATAAGGTAATTAATGATAATAACTAAAGGGACTACAGGGAAGATACAACCACTAGATGTATACGGATTCCGAATATGGAAGAATTTTATCAAGCGGTTTTCGAATAGTATAATACTACTCAATTACGATATCAATCTTCATTCTCGTAACAACATAATAAAGCTGCAATCACTGATTCATAAACAATTTTCTTCTCCTCGATATCAAAACTTATTCCGTTATTTATGGTACAAAAGCGGATACATAAGTAAGAAACCAGAAAAATTTGAGAATCCAGTTGCATTTGCTCTCCAAGAAAATTTGTCCCCCAAATGCGAAATTGAAGGTTGTGAAGAATTATCTACAGTCGACTTTCATTAATGCAAACCTGCGATAATTCGAACCTCTCTATAATTCAAAGTTATCACGAGTTTCCTACAAATATAAAATATTACGAATTAACGAGAGTCGACTATCAAACACTCTATAATAAAATTCGTAATAGGTATTTTAAGACTCCCTCGAGTTTCAAATTAACGAGAGGCGACTGTATTATAAGATGTTCTTGGTGCAAGAAATCACTCTGCTTAAAACACTTCTTTAAAGAATATCATTACTGCGAAAATTATCATCCATAATTCTAATTAACATTTTTTAATACTTCTATAATATTTTATAAATACATTGTAAAATACAGGCATACTGAAGCATTTTAACGTCTGCTTACTGTACCACTAATCAACATCTACTCAAAATAATAAATAAAACGTAATTTTTATTTTTACTTGTATATTCTTCCACTATTTCATAATCCATCACATTTAATTACAAGCTACAATCCAAAATTTTTGTTCATAATGCTATTTCAGTGTTTCAGAACTATCTATTTCAAGTCAAGGAGTTTGCCAGTTAACCTTATTTTTGCTATTTTATAAATTTTATCTTGAGGAAAACCCAAAATATTTTTGTTAAAAATTTCGTTCTCATATAGAGCCCCCCATAGCCCCCCAGTTACGTCGCTTTACTACAGTGGGAAACACGTATTATTTATTAACTAATAACTTGTGGCAATTTTGCAGAATTTTAAAGAATTTGGGCTATGATTTCCCTAAAAAATTTTTTAAAATCCACTCTTAGGGGTGTTTCACCCCTTAAAAATTAAGTGACTCCAATGAAAAAAATTCTACAGTAATGTAACCTCAGTTTAAATCTTTTGACCACTTTTCATCAAAATTGCATAAGGGCTAGTATGGGAAAAATACCAAAATGTGATTTTTCAGGAAATTTTTTTAAGGGTTGTTGTACCCCCTAAATACGGGATTGGGCACGTATTATTAAAATATGTTTGTTACTTTGTCAAGTACTACAATATAGGTATCTTAAAATGAACAAAATCGGAGGGGTATACTTCCGTAACATTCCTTGTTAGATAAGATTTTGAAATGTGACGTCACGAAACTTAGGACCCTTCCCACCCCTTATCACACAATGTCGCACTTCGTCGACCCACTCCCCCCCCTCTCAACTAGGTGTATTTTTTCAGGGACACTTTATACATCGATTATATACATATACCTACAATATACATACGTACAATAATAGGTTGATATATTTTGTGTATTATTAGAATAATTGATGTTTTACCTTAGAATTTGTTAGAAATGTTGACAGAAAATCGTTTCGAACTTATAACAGTTGTTAACCGCACACATACGTAGGTAATAACAACGAAAACTGACTTGTTACTTTTCAAAACATTTAGAACTTAATAACACATGTACACTGTATTTCAATTACATCGATATCAAAGTAAAATAGTGCAATTTAAGTTAGTGTTAAATTATTTAGACCATTTGAACCAAAATAATATAATTGACTTTGAATATTTTCACCATTAAATTATAATTCAATATTAAATTACACGTATTTATAAATTAATATTTCGTTATTGTTACATGAATTTTTTGAATTAAATTGTAGATAAAATTATGTTATATATTGTTCCCTAATAGTTAAATATTTTTAGCTTCATTTTGACAGATATATATAGCTTGTACTTACAATGTTTTGCGTTATTAATGTTAACGACGGATAAATTTAGAGAAAATTATTAAGAATAAGAAAATGATATTGTCTTCTGTACATTATTTAATAATATATAATAGCTGTTTGAGAAATTCTAATTTTTCATTTGCGCAAACAAATAACAATATGCAAATATCTTCATTTCAAATAATTGATGTCAAATTTTTAATTTTTCTTTTTTAAATGAATGTTAATATAAGAAAGTTAAGAGCTTTCCAGAGAGTAGTAAATTAATTAGAAAATTTTACAAATTCCTTTATTAATCTGTAATTTTGATAATCTGTAATTCCTATAATGTTTTCTGTACCTGATTTTTAAGTAAGAATAAATAGCTGAGATAATTCTTACTGAAAAATGTAAGATTAGTTTTAAAAACAATTAATAGATTTTTAACATTTAAATAATAATACTTATATCTGCTTGGATCGGACGCACGGTCTGGATCAGCACTTTCCAAACTGCGTTTTGTGATACACTGGTGTTTCGCAAAAAGTTATTAAGTATTCAGGGAGAAAATTATGAAAGTGAGGTTAAAAAACAGCAAAGCCAATTTATTTGCTTAATACAATTCATATTAACTCTTAATATAAAAATTTAGGGAAAGTAAATGGCGGCCTTTTAGCAAGAATAATTTTAAATGGAAATAAAATACAAATGAATGAAGTTGGAGAGAAACTCTTTTTTTTTAACTTTATTTCAGTTTCTAGCCTTCTGCCAGTTAAATTTTTAACCACATTATCCAGTAATTGGGGCTTTATTTCGGCAAAGATATGAATTATGTTGATAGTTTCTCTACATAAGTCACAAATTTTATATTTTAAGCAATATGGAGACCCATCTGCTAGACATTTTTTTTTTTCGAAATAATTTGTTGCTTATAGTTTTCTTATAATTTATGTAATTTCCACAAATTATGAACGTTTTAACAGTGTTAACGTCTCCTCATCTTTACTGTACACAGTTGCTAAACTAAAGGTCATCAGTAGTGATGAGCAAATGCAAGACCAAGACCAAGCCTTGGCAGTCTTGGTCTTGGTCTTGTTCTTGCATTAAGAGTCTTGGTATTGGTCTTGCTAGAGCAGTTTGAATCTTGGTCTTGGTCTTGCAAAATGCAGTCTTGGTCTTGGTCTTGTTATTGCTAAAAAACCTTGCACTTTCTTGCATTTTTTTATTAGCGAATTTTCTTCTTCTAAAATCAGAATTTTTACTATCTTTACGTATTAATTTATACTTTCAAACTATTTAAATAGCTTAGCAAAAGTCTTGCTTTTTTCTTGCTTTTGTCTTAGTCTTGCTCACTTGAGTCTTGGTATTGGTCTTGCTCTTGGTATACATAGTCTTGGTCTTGGTCTTGATCTTTCAAAAAATGCAAGACCAAGACAAGACTGCAAGATCAAAATTAATTTTGCTCATCACTAGTCATCAGTTATTTTCGGTGTCATAAATATCTCTACCAAAAGTTCTATCATTAAAAAATCTGGTCCTACAACTATTTTACTTTTTACAAAATCATTTATTGGGGCACGCCGAAAATTCCGAACTGTTTCCTAAAATTTTTGTAAAGGAATCACAGCAAAACTAATATTTTTTTTTTTTGTTTTTACAAAAAACTGGTTTCAGGTTATTCTCATACATAAAACTATATTTTAAATAAAATTTGAAAATTAGCATGTTTTCCAAGTAACACCAATCTAACATTTTTTTAAACTGAAGCGTTAATTTCGAATTTTAAAACCAGATCATTAAAAATAATGTGATTCATTTTCCTTTTTTCGGTTTCTTTTTAACTTTTTTCAGAAATATAATCTTCATTAAAATTCCTTTGTATTTTATTTTTATTTTTTATGTAATTAATATACTTAATATTTTTTTGGATAATTTGGATGTTATCAAGACTCGTCCATTAAAAACACATAAAAAAATAAACCTGTCTCTTATTTATTGGACATAAAATATAATTTTTGCTTTATTGCAATCGTAGAAATAAAAATTTTTACCATTCTTGATAGCTAGAGAACGTCTATAAATCATTTAAAATTAACCTGTATAGCTAATGTAAGTCAGTCTTGTTGGAAAGTTACTTTGATTTTTACTTAATTTTTTAAGCCATAAAATTTTTTACAATAGTTATATCAGAAGTTAATATGCATATATCAGGTACAATTTTACTGCTTGAACTGGATTTACAAAATTTGTAATAAAAATTGTTTCATTTAAACATTTTAAACGGTTGTTGTGATAAATTAAGTAACCTTTAGCCACAATTTAAATAATCGTCGTTATAACAGATATGACAAAATGGTTGATTCTAATCCTCTTTGTCTAAACCATTATTTGAAAATAGTTCCCTAAATAATTTTTATTTCTTATTTTTCTAGGTCCACGATCTCGAAGAACGAAAAAACCAAATGGCACGTCACCGAACGGTACAAGTGGCAGTAGCGCCGAGGAGAAACGACCGCGTACAGCATTCAGTGGCGCACAGTTGGCACGCCTGAAACATGAGTTCGCGGAAAATCGGTACCTGACTGAACGACGACGGCAACAACTGAGTGCTGAATTAGGATTAAACGAAGCGCAAATTAAAATTTGGTTTCAAAATAAACGTGCAAAAATTAAAAAAGCTTCGGGTCATAAAAACCCATTAGCGTTACAGTTAATGGCCCAAGGACTTTATAATCATTCAACAGTTCCATTAACTCGTGAAGAGGAAGAATTACAGCAACAGTCAAATAGTCAGTAGTTTTGGTAAATCAGAAAATTAGTTACTGTTGATTATTAAATAAATTAATTAGATAATTTAAAAATATTTAAATTTAGACTCAATATTATTGAAATTCATGTAATTAATTTTGAATTCTGAATTAAAAATGCCTGTTTGCATAACTAGTGAATAAAGACTGAAAAAGATAGAAATGCGGAGACGAAATTGACGTTCAATTTACATAGAAAATATACGAGGGACGTTATTTTACTAGGCAACTCAGTGGTAGCCTTATTTCATCTAAATTACGTTTGATCAAGAAAATAGAGCAGAACAGAATTTGTGTTAGATCTTAAACTAAAACTTACTAAAATCATTAAAATTCTTCAAGTATACTTACGATTAGAGCAGTTGCGACACTCGATTAAAATTTTTTAAAATTTTCTTAATATTTCATGAATAATATCGGTTAGAATGTATACATATTACATACATATTATACACCTGACTGAAGTAGTAGATATTAATAATATTGTGTCTAAATTCAATTTAAATTGTTGATAGGTATACCTGAATAACTTTTCCTATTACTAAATTTCATTTTATTCAATCTTTTTGACTTTTGATTTAATTTTATTTAATTTCTCAAGAATTTTTGTTTTGTAATTTTAAAAAGTTATTCAGTTAACACGCGCATTGTAAATTCTAATAATCTATAATGTTCCAACAAATTAATATCTGACGTCTGTTGAAAACCATTTAATTTTGAAAATGTTTTGTTTGTTTTAAATAGCAAAATTCAATTACACGGGTACATACTTATATACATATTACATACACACTATTTGTTAATATTAATATTACTTCTGCATAATACTATTACAAACACATTACATATTTTTATGAGTCAGTTTTATAATTTATTATTTTTTGGACTGATTCTCTCTCAACTCCTCAATTTTGAGTTAATGCAATATTAAATAATTTTAAAATAAAGTTACCAATTTTATTTATAAAGAAACAAATTCACATTCATCAATGATTTTTGTATTGTACAGCCAATTTGTATACGTGTTATATATTATTTACAATGAATTTGGGATTATGTCATTGAACGATAACATTTCAGTTGATAGTTTTATACAATTATACCCTTTGCGTATTTTACGGTGATAAAATCATATAGATATGATATTATAGACACAAGCAATACTTAATAACCACTGATAACAATTTGAATAAAAAATTTGTTTTTATTTTTACCTGCTAGCTCCGCAGTATTACAATGAGAAACATTCTAAAGGATGCTCCATATGCTCATGCTCATGCTCACTTTGCTCCATGTGCTCATGCTCAATTTGTTCCATTTGCTCCATGTGCTCATGCTCAATTTGCTCTATTTGCTCCATGTGCTCATGCTTACTTTGCTTCATTTGCTTACAATAATTTTCGTACTTACGTATATATATATATATATATATATATATATATATATATATATATATATATATATATACCTACATTTTTTCAAAGTTTCCGTTGAAATGCATTCAATATTGTCAATAGTTTTATGAAGGGTCATTTTTTGTTATATTTTTACAACTTGGGCTAGTGAAGGTACATATTTGTACACATTAATTTCTTTTATTTAATAAAAACAGGTAAATTTTTAAGAAATCGTTCTAAATATTTATAATTGTTATTTTCTTATTTTTAACCCTAGAACGACAAGTCTGTGTCATATATGACACCTAGATTTTTTGTTTCATTGATATTACTTTTGATAATATACAAGTTGATGATAACGTAATAAATTTCTTTTTTAGTAAAAATTTGAAAACCATCTGGGTAGATAGACATTAACACTGACATCAATTAAATATTGATTTGACACACTAGAACCGGTAATTAATTTGAAAATAAAAATAAAATATATAGGTGTCGTATATGACACTCACTTACTAAAATTGTCCGATAACAGAGCCTTGTCGTTCTAGGGTTAATATGAATTTATATAAATATAAAATCCTTATATAGAGATAGAGTCTATGTCAGACTAAACTTTTTTAGTTAGTTAGACTAAAATTATATAATATTATAATAATAATTATTCATTCAATCATTGTTTCAATCATTTATTCATTCAATCATTATGTATGTGGAAATATTTGGATAACTAGTAACTTTTCCTATAAATTAAAATATATCAAAGAATGGACTGATTTTTATTTTGTCTGTATTAATTATTTTGAGCTTAAGAAATATTACCCTAATTTTTAAAGTTTTATTTTTGTATAATATTGCATTTGGACATCGAAATTTGTATGTTAGACTGTATTGCATATTTATATGAAATTTTTCTAATGCATAATCGTCGATTGTTAATTATCGAAAAATTTTCCAATGTTATTATGGAAAAGCTTGTTAATTTTAAATAAAAGAAGGAACTGATAGGTTAACTGAATGTTAATTTTATGTTACCGATGGGACTAAAATTATGTCCAAGCTTAGTTTCTTTTTAAAAAATTAGGATAATATTTCTTACTTACTCAAAATAATTAATGCAGACAAAATAAAAATCAGTCCATTCTTTGATATACCTATTTTAACCCTTTGCACTCGAACCATTTTTTAGTATGGGTATTCAGCTACTCGACAGCAGTTTTAAAACGCTGCAAACACTATTGTATTAGGAGAACATAATATCATAATACAATGTATCTATTAGTTAATTAGTAGTGTGTATCACAATGTATTGTAGCAAGACGTCGCGTCGTTGTGTTGTATCATGTTTTCCTAATATAATAATTTTTAAATAAATGAAGAAGGCAGAAACGGAGCGAAGTGTAATCAAAAACGTGTTCACTATCATCGATATAGGGTCTGATATCGCTCCGATAAAATATTATCTCAGTGGTATTGGTATTGGAGCGGTATTGAAGCGAGAGTGAACCGTGACTGATATCGGTCCGATATCAAAGCGATGATGTGAATACACTCATTATTTATTATTTAAGAATATTTTATCGAATCGGGAGCGGAGTGATATCGTACTGAGAGCGGAGCGTTAATGTAAATCGGGCCTTAGGTCCCCTAGCGTGTTGTAAATAATATAATACGTACCTATTTTTTGTGGCGCCGCTGCGGCGCCTAACGAGTGGAATTAATATTTATTGTGTCGCCGTGGCGGCGCCCATCGAGTGCAAAGGGTTAATTTATAGGAAAAGTTACTAGTTATCCAAATATTTCCACACACATAATGATAGACCTTTCAACAAATGATTGAATGAATAATTATTATCATAATATTATATAACTTTAGTCTAACTAACTAAAAAGGTTTAGTCTGACATAGACTCTATATAAGGATTTTATATTTATATAAATTCATATTAAAAATAATAAAATAACAATTATCATAAACATCTAGAACAATTTCTTAAAAATTTACCTGTTTTTATTAAATAAAAGAAATTAATGTGTACAAATATATACCTTCACTAGCCCAAGTTGTAAAAAATATAACAAAAGATGACCTTTCATAAAACTATCGACAATAGTGAATGCATTTCAACGGAGACTTTGAAAAAATGTAGGTATATATGTACGTAAGTACGAAAATTATTTTAAGCAAATGAAGCAAAGTAAGCATGAGCACATGGAGCAGATGGAGCAAATTGAGCATGAGCACATGGAGCAAATTGAGCATGAGCCCATGGAGCAAAGTAAGCATGAGCGCATGGAGCATCCTTTAGAATGTCTCTCAATAGATTTTTAGTATAATTTTCCAGTAAGTATAGGTAATAAATTAATAAATATTTAATGAGACATATTTCAATAAAGTATTATAACTTCTTCACTTTTGAAGTATTCTAGCTTAATAATGATTGAACTATCCTAATAGTTCATACCTATTATATTTTACAAAAATAAAAATATTTTGTAACTTACTGTTTCCGTTGCTTAAAAACACTCTAGTTTCTGGCAGGGTTATCTCAGCTTATGAACTATTCAACGAAGTTATTTATTTCAGCGTATTTCAGCGTTCCCCAAAACTGTTTTTGGTCGTGTTACCGGTGGGCTCCTAAGCAAGCTCCTAATGAGCTCGCATTTTTTAGTAATTACACAAATATGTTTACTTAAATAAAAAAGTTAATTAAAAAAATAAAAAAACCCGACTGCGTTTAAAGTAAACTAAAACGGTGGAAACAAGATGAAATAGTTAAAAAGAAGAATGAATAAAAAGTAAAGTAGTCGGAGGCATCAGACTTATCTGTTTAACTTGGTACAACAGGTATGCCTCCGACTGTTTTACTTTTTATTCATTCTTCTTTTTCTCTATTTCATCTTGTTTCCACCGTTTTAGCTGTCTAAAACTTCGCGTAGAGTCATTGAAGGTTAATTAAATGATTTCGTAAACTAACTATGTCGTCATCGACTCCATATGGGTGAATTTATCGATAAAAATCCCTTCTTAGAGCTCACCTACGCTCCTGAAGGAAATATTGTACAAAATTTCACGTTTCTAGGCCAAGTAGGTTTTTTAAATAAATTTTGACCGCCTATTTTACCCCCTTAGTGGATGAATTTCCAAAACCCCTGCTTGGTGCTCACCTACATCATATAAAGAACCCCTTTGCAGAATTTCACGTTTTTAGATTCAACAGTTTTCTATATACATTTTCATCCCCTATTTTAACCTTTTAGGAAGCGAAATTCTAAAAATCCACTCTTGGTGCTTGTTTGCGTTACTAAAGGAATCATTGTACAAAATTTTACGTTTCTAAATTCAGAGGTTTCCTATATAAATTTCCATCCCCTACTTTACATCCTTAATGGATAAGTTTTTACAAAAATTCTCCCTCTTAATACTGATCTACATTACGTTGTGGCCCTGTGCAAAATTTTACCTTTCATAAATTTTCATCCCCTACTTTACACTCTTAGGGCATGAATTTCCAAAAATATTTTCTTGGTGCTCCTCTACGTTACATAAAGAACTCGTCTGCAAAATTTCATATTTCTAGACCTAATGGTTTGTTATATAAATTTTTTATCCGCTATTTATAGGCCAGTAACCAGAGCAAAAAATATTTGTTAACCTCTCGATTTTGAGAAACAGCACCGATTTTGATGAAATTTGGCAAATAAGCTCTTTATATCCTATCCTTTAAAAGTTATATAGCCCTGAGAGGCGCTTCAAATTTTTAAGGGGTGAAAACAACCCCTTTTGCAAGAATAATGAAAAAGCATTTTTGGAAACGCTACACTCTAAGAAAAAAATGTACCGTTTTACTACTATTATAGGAGGCAATTAAATGCCTTCTATAATGACAGTAACATTACAAACCGTAATGTACGAAGGTGAAAAATACACCATCATGGTGTAATTATTACTCACTCATATGTGTAGTTTTACACATGTCGTACGTAAAATTACGGTCCAGGTGTGTAATAGATTACGTTTTGTTTGTGTATTAACTACACAACAAGATGTAATTTTACACATTCAGTTCGCAATAGTGCGCAGTTAAACGTAAAATTACATCATATTAATGTATTTTTAAACCACGCCTGTACACCTGAAAATGTAATTTTACACACTTATATAGTAATGTTTACACCCAGAAAAGTGTAATATTAATCCAACTGAATCACTCATTCTGATTCAATTCAACTGAATCAGTATGAGTGATTCAATTGTGCTGAAAAAAATAAACTGATTCAACTTAATTGAAAATAACGAATCAAAAAAGATTATTGATGGTTTTTTTACATAAATATTTATAATAATATGACGTATAGAATAATTTGGAATTATATACAAAAAGATTCGAGATGTTAAATATTTTGCTTATTATGTCTAAATTTCTATATAAGTGTGTCGTATGATAAAATAATAATTCTTTTGGTAAATTTTAAAATAAACACTCCAAAAAAGTAAGATTATAAAAGTTTTATTATGAACGTTTACTTGCTTTCATGAACATAAGTAATCTTTATTTTGCAGTGTAACTGCCAATTAAACTGGTCAAAATTTTGAGATATGACTTTTTTTTACAATGCTTACGTTTTGCAGACACAATTATTTAAGCAATATCTTATAAAAAATTTAATTGTAATTAGATTACAACGATAATATTAAAAACTTATGGATTAAAATTGTAGTTACATCATATCAAAAATATAGTTTAAGAAAATTAACTAAACAATACTTAAATATAAGAAAAACAATATTCTGCTGACTCTTGCCATTCTTAGAACTTCGCAGAAAATGCATGCTGTGCTTTCATAGATGTCTTCACCAATTCCAGTTTCTAAACAAATCAGAAAATAAGGGTTACTTAATTTTATAACCATTTTTGATTATTATTTTTTTCTTTTTTTAATAACTATTTCACAGCAATTTAAAATTAAGAAAATTTCGCTTTCGCTACAAAATTACTTCTAGGCTATTTTAATGAATGTACAGATATTAGATTTTTGATTAAAAAACTCACCAGCAAAGTGACCCGGCGTGCTTATGGCACTGGCACTTCCGAACTGGTAGACGGAGGGTTTGAATTCCGTAGCCGGTTATATGTTGGCGAAAGTTTTCTGCTATTTCCCATCATAATTCCAGATGAATATCGACATTATCCTCAAGAAGATGGTTGCAAACAGACACCTACCAAATCCTTATACCGCTTTTCTTGTCCTCCGCCCAATATTCTGCTGACTCTTGCCATTACTAGAACTTCAGGGAAAATGTAGGCTGCGGTTTCACATATGTCTTCACCAATTCCTTTTTCTAAACAAATCAAAAAATAAGGATTACTTAATTTTATAACCATTTTTGTTTATTTATTTTATTTATCTTTTTTCAATAAATATTTCACAGCAATTTAAAATTAAGAAAATTTCGTTTTTGCTACACAATTACTTCTAGGTTATTTTAATGAATGTACAGATATTAGATTTTCGATTAAAAAACTCACCAGCAAAGTAACCCGGCGTGCTTAGGCACTGGCACTTCCGAACTGGTAGACTCAGGGTTTGAATTCCGTTACCGGTTATATGCTGGTAAAAGTTTTCTGCTATTTCCCATAGCAATTCCAGATGAATATCGACATCGTCCTTAAAAAGATGGTTGCAAACAGACACCTACCAAATCCTTATACCGCTTTTCCTGTCCTCCGCCCAATATTCTGCTGACTCTTGCAATTACTAGAACTTCAGGGAAAATGTATGCTACGGTTTCACAGATGTCTTCACCAATTTCGATTTCTAAACAAATCAGAAAATAAGGGTTACTTAATTTTATAACCATTTTTGCTTATTTATTTTTTCTTTTTTCAATAACTATTTCACAGCAATTTAAAATTAAAAAAATTTCGTTTTTGCTACACAATTACTTTTAGGTTATTTTAATGAATGTACAGATATTAAATTTTTGATTAAAAAACTCACCAGCAAAGTAACCCGGCGTGCTTAGGCACTGGCACTTCCGAACTGGTAGACTGAGGGTTTGAATTCCGTAACCGGTTATATGCTGGTGAAAGTTTTCTGCTATTTCGCATCGTAATTCCAGATGAATATCGACATCGTCCTTAAGAAGATGGTTGCAAACAGACACCTGCCAAATCTTTATACCGCTTTTCTTGTTCTCCGCCCATATCATCATGAAAAAGTTGAGAAATAATGATGTGAGTGACGTCCGTTACATACCATTGTCTAAAAAACGAACGTTAAATTCCATTATTATTATTACCATTGTTATTATTACTTAAAAAACTCGATTTCCATACGTCGCGTCGTTTCAATTTAAACCTGTTATGAATTTATATTACTGTAAAGCAAAAAAAAAAAAAAATTCGTTAAGTGCGTGTTCTTGACACGCACTAACAAGTAAAGGTCCCGAGGCCGGACCTATCGATTTCGATGAAACTTAAATATATTGTAGAATACTAAAAACTAAGGGACACGTATTTTTTTTTATCTGCGGAAAAACGGTTTGAAGGGGTGAAATCGCCCTCCAAAAATTGGGGTAAAAATTTAATTTTTCAAATATCTCGAAAACAGTAAGAGATAGAGAAAAAGTTTAAATTGGCGATATTGCTCTTTTTTAAAGAGCTATCTATTGCTATGCAGTTTGTTCATATTACATCAACAGGAGTGGTTGGGGGTTAAAATTTGGGGGTTAATTTTGCAAAAAGGGGGTGAAAAATAAACAATATAAAAATTTTGTTTACAGATTTGAAATCTACGTCAAAAAATCTAATTGACCTGTTTTTGCTCAATGCCCTAATATTAAGTCTAGGGGTAGTTAACTAGAGGGTGACTCTGTCGAATAGTCGTACAATTTGGGTATTTCAAGGAGTTCTTCATGGAAAATAGCTTAAGACAATTAGAATAACGTAGAAATGAAATTCTCGAATTCAAAATTGAGTTTGAGCAACATTGGAGAGGGGGTGAGTCACCCTCTTAAATTACATACTAGTTTATATACACTAATTTTTGCTATTAACACACTGATAGTGGGTAAAATAATGTCACAATAAGTGGTTCTGAAGTTGGACTATCATATGTAAGGTCTTTATTAGGTTTGTTTTTTAATGGATATTATAGTTTTCCTTATCGAAAATTATCGATACCGAAAATTACATAACCTCAGCTAAAATAACGAAACCTAATAAAAACCTTACATACGATAGTCTAACTTCAGAACGATCTATTGTGACATTATTACCCCCTGTCAGTGTGTTAAAAGATATCTGAATTGTAGATAATGTTTTAATTTTCACAGAAATTGAGAGCCCCACAAAATAAATTATTAGTCAAATTGTAAAATAAACTTTTATCAAATTACATAACTATTTGTATGAAGCAAAATTAAAAAAATTAACTTACCTGAAATATTTTAAATGTATCATCAGGACAGCATTTTGGAAACAAACAAATTTATATTACAGTATTCTTTGCACATTATTCCAGAATCCATTTTACACAATGCATATAAAAAAAACAAAACATCAGTACACCGCTATAACACTGTTTTTGTAACATATTTAAAGATTAATTTATCATACACGTTGTAATTATATTAACTATATATTATATCCTATCAAAAAATACTTTTGTTTAATTCAGCTAATTTGAACACATAATTTTTAACCTTTAAGAATATTACTTATGTACGTATAAATATTACAGCCATTCAATAACAGATAATTTTAAAATACACAAAATCATATGCGCGCGCATGGGTTTTGCTATTTAGTGGTGTAAAAGTAAACCAAAAGCGTTGTAAAAATCCAAAGTTACACCTTTATTTGTGTAATGTTAAAAAAAAACAGTAATTATACACAAATTATATAAAAATACACCAATTTTTTCATATTACACAAATAATAGTGCATATTTTCAGAGCGAGGAGTAATTTTGCTCTAAATTTAAGTTATTTTACACGTTTTTGACCCTTTTTTCTTAGAGTGTACCGATATTAAAATCGTGTATATTTACGTTGAAGAAATTACGTTATATTACGTAAATATATTTACGTTGAATGATTAAAAATATAATTTTGAAATTAAAGTGATATTCCAACCCTTAAAAACTACCCCTTATGTTACATCGTTCCAATAATAATAATTTTTTTTGCAATTTCAAAAATAAAAATGTTGCATGCATTCCCCATATCAAAAGCAGATCTGTAAATCTAATCGGTGGCAGAGACATCATCGCTATCGGTCTCCTCGTCCTCCTCCTCCTGACCAAAAATGAGTGGACAATTCGTGCAGTTGGAGCCCCAGCACGCTCCACACGTAGCATTGCAAAATAACCCAATTTTCCGACACGTGTACGTAATGCCGCAACCTTTCTTACAGTTGCAAAAAATCATTCGCAACAAATCTTCTGGAGCAAGTGGATTTCATATTTTCGTTGCTATTAAGCAACCGTTAGAATACCATCTTCAATCATGCAGGCGAATGTTAGTACTTGCGCTATAATTTAACTGCGCCCTTTTAGTGGTCGCTTAGATGAAGTTCTCGTAGCGCATCTGCTCGAGAAAAACTGCTAAATTTGTGACACTGCTCAGTTGTTTTAATGTATGCGCAGCTCCACCGTACAGTACAATTGGGAAATACCAGCCGGTTTCCAGAATTTGCTGCAACTTAAAAATTGCATGGAAATTCGTCATTTTTGAAGTTAGACTTATGAAAGTTGGTGATTAGAATTCTATGTATCAGTAAAAGCTAGTGGTAAAAGCGTTTTTGGAAATTCATTCCCTAAGAGGGTAAAATGAGGGATGAAATGTTTGTCTTTGTTTGTAGTCCTACTTGATGACACGCCCGACCGTCCTCACGCAAAATCCGAATACAGTGTTACGATCCGTAATGCATATGTGTGGTATGGATGGACGTAGAAAGCCGTCAAAGCCGTCGAGAGCGACGCGGTGTGCGTGCTCCGAAAGATTGAAGGCAAAATACAATTTGTTTTATAACGATAACTTTGTCAGTTTTGAAGATATCCAATCGCAGAAATATTCAACTTTCTAAGAAATTTCCAAGGCTAGAAGGCCTGTAAAGCTCAACTGTTTTGAACCCTTATTTTTAAGATTTTCAAAGTTTTAATGTCTCGGGAAACGTAGACGTTGCACCTACTTGTGAACTTATATCGACGATATCTCAAATAATTATTATCGTAGAAAAACCAAAAAAGAACTAAAATGTCGGGCAATTAAAGACTTGTAATTTTATACCGATGCATTTTTTTCGTATATTACATAGTTTTTTAGTTATCGGAGAAAAAGGGAAATCTTTTCTGAAATTTCAAAATCTATGGCTAACGTAAATGAAAATTATTTTCAAAAATAAGCATTCTAAAGCACTCGAACTCCCAGAATATATGGTCATTATCTAAATGAAAGTAACTGTACTTGGATTTCGTTGAGTATCAATTCTTGTCCCGAAGCCATTGGTTTTGTTGTTGCTTTTTGCTCTGGAAAAATGAGACAGTCGCATTCTTCTCATCATAACTCCGTCATTTTTGACACAAATAACTTCTACCAGAGCTCCTTTTGAAGGCCTTTTCAAGTTCTATAAATAATGTCCGATAAGTTTTCCTCCGAAAGTACGCTGTTTTCCCGTTATTTAACGCTTAAAGGTTCGAATTTAGTTTTTGGCGACCAAACAATAATTTTTAACGACTCATAACTCGAGTACCGTTTCATCTACGGAAAGGAAGAAAAAACCAATCGATTCGTTATTTTAAAAGCTTCATTTTTACTTCACCAAGTTTATTTTTAAAAATGAACGGTCTTTAACTTATTCGTGAAAAACCGTTTCAAAACATGCATTTTTTAGATGAAAAATCAACAATTTCAATGGCAGATAACTCGGAAAATATTGATTTATAGAAAAACATGTGCAGAGCATCTTTTGATTAGAATTCATCTTTCTATCGATTTCTGCATTTAGTTTACGGGTGCCAATTTCCACCCCCTAGAAAGGGTGGCATCCACCCCCCGGGTAAAAGCGCACATTGGCACTATATAATTTTTGTTTCTTAAGTTATGCCCTATCTGCTGTTAAAATTTCATGACAATCGGAGCTGTTTCTTAAAATCGACAGCCAAAACGGTCTGGTTACTGGCCTATTAAGGATATTATAAGAGGAAATAAAATTCCAGTAGATAATTAATTTAACAATAAAATGTATATTTGTTTTTCTTTCATAAAAATATTTGTAATGGGAGATATTGGCTGCTTATGATAGTTGAGTGTATCTATTGAGCAGCTTCCACATTCTCGCCGAAGTTGGACGAAGTAGTTCCTCGCGAGGTTGGCCGAGGCATAAGAATAGCATTGAAATACCAACCGCGAAGCACAACGAAATGACCCTCTACATTCTCGATTCGTCCAACCTCGGCGAGAATGTGGAAGCTGCTTTGGGTTTCAAATCTGATGTTTTAGAAATTTTTCAAATGCAAGTTTATTAATTTGTATTTTGAGGATGTAAATAACTATTTGTTGTAAATAATATATGCACGGTTACTTTAGAAAATGGTATTTGTATATAATAATAATAATATAATAATTTATAATAAATATATATATATATATATATTATATATTATAATGTATATTCGATATATAAAATAAGTTTTTGTATATATTAAATTATTTAAATTAAAAATCACCAAAATGAATATTGTGAATATCTGTAATATTTAATAAATAAATATTATTATTAAAATAAATTTTAAAATTAAATATTATTATCAAAAAAATAAAATATGCTATTATATTCTATATAAAAAATATAAAATAATTTCTTTTTTTATTATTATAATAATTCAAAATTTATTTTAATTAAAATTTAATTGAAAAAGAAAAAGGACAGGCATTGATTTGAGAGCAGAAAAGTTTTACAAAATACTTACTGAAGAATATTTTTGATGTTTAATTCCCATGACAGGTGTACTATTCAAAATTATCTTTCTTTTTTATGGACAAAATCCAAAGCTCCCTAATTTTATTTGCAATAAATAAATCAGTTATTATTTTAATTTATTTTTTGTTTTATTACTTTTTTTATTTTTTCAGAAAATGCTACATATTTACTTTAAAAAAAATCTCTCGAGAGATTTCAAAAACCCTATGACAATTTTAACTCTACGATAGACAAGAACCAACATTCCTTTTATTTCCTTTAAGACAACAGTGTCAATAAAAATTTTATTATATAAGACTCCGTACCATACTTTAAATTTTGATTATTAAGTAGGTAAGTATCATTAAAAAAGGAAACTTTTAATCAAAGCTATCACGCTTCTCAAAAAGAGTTGACAAGAATAAAAGTTCTAATAAAGCTAAAGAAATTTAATAGTTAAGAAATGCCAATTCCAAATCATCGTTCTATAAAAACGAATTAAATGTTTTCACGAAATCTTATGTGTACAAATTTAAGTGTCGGTGAATCATAAATAATAATTTTGAATCACTGAATCTACGTACGTGAAAACTGTTTAGTAAAGCAACTATTAAAATGTCTGTGAAAAATTCCCGTAAATTAAATGGAGTGTAAAATTTCAATTCCGACGAACGACTGGTCGTTTTAAAAGGAAAAATATATCTCAAAGGAAAAATAAAACTTTTGGTGATAAATTTTAAAAATTTAGCTCCTTTTTTCGGTGTTTTTAGTCGCTGTGTATTTCAAAATATTAGTTTAAATGCTTTAGAAAATCCAGAAAAGAGTTTCTGTTTTTAAATCTTATTTGTTTAAGATTAAATTACTGAAAAATGGAATTTATAGCTAAAATAAATAGCAAGACTATATTTGAACTTTGTTATTGCTATCACATTGTGCGTATCAGGGCTGCCAGTAAAAATTTTTAGTTTATACAGTCAGGTCTCTGAAATTATACAAAATTGACTCCCATTATACAAAACAACTTTTCGTTACAAAAAAAGAGCAAGAAAAAAAATTAACCGATTTTTTTTCCGACTAAACTTTAATTATTAAATTTTAATCATTTTTGCAATCTTGTCAGAACGAAAGAAAATTCATATGTACATATATACATAAGGCCAATCGCGCGTTCTCTGTCCCAACCTCGTATCTGAAAACTCCCAACTTTTGAACACACAAAAAACGTATTTAAATGTTTTCATCACTATGAACTTAAGATTTATGCTAATTACATCCTTTGATGTTGGCTACCTATATATTTAGATAAGTATATATGTAAATACAGTATTTAATGTTTTTTGTGTGTCCTAAAACATGTAGTTTTTGATATACAAGGTTGGGACAGAGAACGTGCGATATGTAGTTTCTTTGGGTCTAACGTGATGTCACATTAACAAAGAATTGCAACTGCTATGTTCAGCGTATTCAGTCTAAATTTTCGGTGTTTGTATCCAATTATACAAGAAAGTTTCTTATACAAAGAGGATACATAAAGTAACCAAATTATACAGATTTTGTATCCAATTATACAATCTGGCAGCCCTGGTGCGTATGCCAAATGATTCCTAAATTTATTGCTCTGCTTGTTTTCATGCATAGAACACTAATAATTGCCAGAAAGCAATAGATATATACGTAATGTCGTCAGCTGAGTATTGGTTTGTACCAACCCAGTGAACATAGAGTGTAAATGTGATGTAAAACGGAAATAACAAGTTACGTAACTTTTTTGACTTATGGGTGACATAACAATTATATAAAATTATAGTTTTATGTCATATACCTAATTGTTACCTGTATGTTACGTAACAGTTACATGCCATTGTGACTGTAATAAAATGTCACATTTGTGACTGCTATGTTACGTTTAGATGATGTATCAAGGTTGCTTTGATAAAACGTCACAGTGTGACTCTTATGTTATGTCTTCGCAACCTAACAATGTTACTTTGATAAAACCTCACAGAACTGACTCTTATGTTATGTTTTTGTGACGTATCAACGTTACTTTAATGAAATGTCACAACCATGACTCTTTTGTTATGTTTTTGTGACGTATCAATATTAATAAAACATTTCACTTGTCACTTTTGTGAAATGTTTTGTTACCATATTAATATTAAATGTATCCATTCGTGAGGAATTATCCATTTAAAGATTCCTGCAGTTTTCAATCTATCCTCTGTTGATGCCTGATGTAATTAAATTTCATCTATCCATTTTTGTATAAGTTGATTTATGTTATTTGTTATATGGGTTATGGGGTTATATTATATAATATAACCCCATAATATATGATACAACCCCATAATATATATATATATATATATATATATATATATATATATATATATATATATATATATATATATATATATAACCCCATAACCCATATAACAAATAACATAGATCGACTTATACAAAAATGGATGGATGAAATGGATGAACGAATGTTTTATTAATATTGATACGTCACAAAAACATAACAAAAGAGTCATGATTGCGATATTTCATTAAAACGACATTAATACGTTGTTAAAACAACGTTAATTTTGTTACATATTAATTTAAAAATGAAACTTTTATGAAAATTCTTGTAAGGCTTTATTTACTATTTTGTGATATATATTAATATATAACGATCAGAATAAATAAGTGAGTTTGGTGTAGTGGTTAAGACTGTCGATAATTTAAAAGATGCTTCAGCTTGGATAATGGATCGAATCCTGCAACAGTCAACAAAAAAAAAGACAATAAGGTGTATGTATATGTCAATAAGTTGGTAATATGTGTATGTAATGTTAATAAGAAACAAAAAAAGGGAATTTTGAATTTGCTTTTTGCAAAAGAAGGCGTAACTTTTATCTATAAGGTAACATCAAAGTTATATTTTCCTAAAACGTAACAAGAACATAACAATGTTACGTCACATTGTTACGTTTATAAGTGGGAAATTGTAAGTTACATGTGAGTCATATGTGACTCACATGTTATGTAACATTTGACTTTCAGTTCTGTCACTGTGACATAAAATTTATAGAAAAATGTTCACTGGGAAGTTAGTTTTTTAAAAAAAATTTTCTGATAGTGGTTTCGGCTTCTGCAGTGCCCAAAACTAAAAGATTATTTACACGGTGATAGTTTTTGTGATAGTTGCTATCATGCAAGCTACTATCACAAGAACTATCATCGTATAAACAGCGTGATAGTCACTATCAAACTATCATGATAGGACTATCACACTATCAGGCTCGATCTGATAGTTTAGAGACTATCATGATAGGGCTTGCAACTATCATCGTTACTATCATCGTGTAAACGGGTTTTAAGTACCTCTATCGCCACTACTGGTGCCATGATGCCACCGCGCTGAATTTCAAATTGTTTAACTCCTACAGAACATATTTTATCTTGTTGATTGTTGCTATTTAAAATAGTTTTGACAATAATAAACATTTTAATATTAATAAAAAATTATTAAATAATGTCGGAGAAGTTTGATGTTATTGCATTTATAGAAGATTGCCAACATTTTGAACGTTTATAAATAAAAAAAGCTCTCCTGATTATAAAAACAGGGCAAAAAGAGATCATACAGTAGAAATTTTGAAACACTTTTAATATAAAAATATTATCAAGCGTAAATTTCTACGTTGTACACATAATAGTAATGCATAAAATACGTAATGTATGGTAATATGTATGTAATGTTTTCACATTGCTTTTAGTAGTTTCAAAATTCCACCACTAGAGGTGCACGCATAATATTCATAAAACTATCACCGAATTATCACAAGTGTTATTTACGTGTAAACAGACACTATCATAATGATGACTATCACGATTCCTGTCACGATAGTACTATCACAAAAATACTATCATCGTGAAAATAAGCCTTAACAAAACAACTATCTAGAAAAAATGTCAAAAGAGTTGATTTGGTACAAACCAATACTCAGCTGACGATATGTCTATATACACTTTTGAGTCGTTGTAAACAACAATAAAAAAAGATTGAAATTGTCATATACTTTACTCTTTTCAGATAATAAAATTCGGCATATGATTCTATTTTAATTTTGATGTTGCTTTCGATGAACGAGTCAAAAGTGTAGTTTATTTGAAATGCTATTTCTTTATAACACAAAATAAATTTTTGTAATAAGTCTTTGTAAGACAATTTTACCTCGAATGCAGAGTCTGTATATGATATAACATAACCTTACTTTGAAGCTCAGTATTTCATAAACTGAGCTTAAAAATGAAAAGGGGTAGAATGTGGTAAGTGAAAAACAATTTTCCAGTACGAATAAGCAGAGAAAGGTGAAACTAGGGAGCTAAGCTTTAATAATAAGATGGTTCAGCCAAAACGTATGCCGCACATCGTACCCCTCACGTAACGTTTTCATTATGATGTGTTGAAATGTTAGTTGTTTGATTTCAACCCTGTTTCCGTATTCTTCATATACGCAGTTGCCAGGTATCCCACGAAGCGTGTTATTGAAACATTCGTCGGGTTGAGGTACGGATATAGTATCTTGTTTTTCGCATATATAGGTTTCGCTTAGGCGTGGACACTCCTTTTTCATAAAATAGTTCAAGTATTTACTGCTCAGGATATATGGATGGGAAATCAGGATAGTCTTATTTTTTATAGGTAGGGGTTCTAGGCGATTCAGTTTGTAAGTGTGTGCTTGAAACAAAGGTATTTGGACGTTAAATATTATATTAGTACCGTTATAATAAGCTTGAAGTTTTAGTATTTCGTATATTTGTTCCAGAGACTGAATAGGTATTTTCTGCATTTTTAGTATTTTGTAGGCATGTTCCAGTTCACTTGGTAGTAGTATTGATGTAGGTAAAATACTAAGTCGTGCTAAATTTACGGCTTGAGCTATTTGAGATAAGTGTGAATATAAGAGGTCTAAGTTATAGGTTATCTGGTAAATGTATTGTATGTATTCAAAATTGTCCTCGTCTGTCTTAATTTTATTTCCTATTTGAGAATTAAATGAGTTTAAAATGTTATTTATGGTTTCTTGTTGGTTATTTATGGGTTGTGTTATGTTGTCCAGTCGTTGAATCATCTGTTCATTTATTTTGACTTGCTTATTTGTCTGGGATAATAAATTGTGCTGGTTTAGTCTGAGCATTTCTATTTCTTTGTTGATGGTCAGTGCGTCGTTATTGTCCATGTTACCGGTGATGAATTTTATTGCAGTTCCTAATCCGTCTATTAAGCTACGTTTCGTCCGTTTGGGATAGAGCTGGTTAAACAAATTTTCTATTTCCTTATGTTTTAAGTGGATAGTGCCTATCAGATTTTTGAAACTTTGAATTTTTCGAGAAGTGCTATGGAATAGTTTATTTTGATTAAATTCTCTTTATAATTTTCAAGATTTATAATATGTATGAATTTGTAATAATCTTTAATTAGTCGAGCTGAACCTAATTCAATCCCTACTAGTCCCGGGTTGTGGGTCATATCTCTGATCTCTATCTTCTGGAGTGTTGTCATTGTTATTAAGGTTAGGACGGTCCTGCAACAAAGGAGGTTTCTTTAGTTTTTAGTTTGGGAATTTTCCTGTCTTTATTATCGGTTACTGTTACTCTCTTGTTGATTTTTACTATTATTTCTTTGAATTTGGGGTGTAGTTTGTTATTATGTTTGTTTTCTTGGAAATATGCTTTCTGGCCTTCATTATAGTCAACTGGTTTTTGTAGTTTTTCGTTTAGTTTGGCTATTTGTTTTTGTTCTAATTGTTTATTATAGGACTCTCGTTGAAATTTAATGCGTTCTTGTTCTACTATTTCGGCATCTGGAGATAAATTTATATCGTATTTTCTACCGAAAAATAGTTCATAGGGAGTGCATTTGATGGCTGAATGTATACTATTATTATAAATGAATATGGCTTGTAACATCTTTCTATCGACGGAGGCTGATTTATCTTGAATATGAACGATACGATATAATTCGAGCAACGTTGAGTGGAATCGCTCCACGGGGGAATTTGATGTCGAACTTCTTATGGAAGTTACATGTGTTTCGATTTCATAATTTTGGCAAAATTCCCTAAATCGAATCGAATCAAACCCTTTTTCCGAATCAACTATTATTAATTTTGGTTTACCATATGAGGATATGAATTGGGCTAATGCTTCTATTAAGTGTGGGGAGTTTCTACTCTCCAGTTCATAGGCTTGACCGAAGCGGGAAAATTTGTCAATAATTGTTAGAAATTTGGTTTTATCTAAGTGAAAAATGTCCAGATGACAAATTTCCAAGGGTTGTGTGGGTGTTTGTGTTAATTCGTGTTGTTGCTTAGGAGGGTGTCTATCATACTTATTTTCGTTGCACACCTTGCAGTTACTTATATAGTATGATATTTTGGATTTTAGGTTTGGAAAATAGTATTCCCTACGTAAATGTTCAAAAGTTTCATTTATTCCACGGTGCCTTAGATCATGGTGATTTTTGATAATTTCATCCTGCTCTTCGTCGTTTAATACGTCTTTGAGCATTTTAATGACTCTAATTATTTTGTACTGTTGGCCCTGTGAAAGGTATTCGGAAAATATTGTTTGGAACTTTGAAAATACTTCGTCATCGGGGCAGTAGAGTGCTATAAGGTTTTTTGGTGGGATGTTTTCTTTAATTATTTCGATTAATGTTTGGTCTGTGTAATCAGGGAGGGTTATGGTTATCCTTCGTTTTTGGTTAAAGAATATTTCGAATTTTCTTTTCTGTCGTGAGCTTGCTTTTAATAATATTAGTTGGTTCCTAAAATCATTCAGAGGGTTTTCTGATATGCGAATGAATGTACTATCATCTTCTTGTGCACTATGAGTTGTTTCAGTAGATGTACCGTCTGTGTGAGTTGTGTCTGTTGACTGGTTATCTTCTAAATTATTACTATCTATTATTACTCTAGACAGAGCGTCGGCATTAGTATTGTATTTTCCTGCTTTATGAATTATGGTATAATCGAATTCTTCTAACTTAAGTCTCCATCGAACCAGCTTGCTATTGGGTTCTTTTAGGGACATAAGCCAGATGAGTGGCTTGTGATCTGTAATTATTTTGAATTTGCGACCGAATAAATAAGGTCTGAAGTATTTCGTAGCCCAGACGATGGCTAGTAACTCTTTTTCAATTGTGGAGTAATTCTGTTCTGTGTCCGTTAGAGTGCGGGACGCATAGCAGATTGGGTGGTCTTGACCAATCGGACCTTGAGACAGGACCGCGCGACGTTACTGGCGTCTGTGGTAAGAATGAACTCTTTACTAAAGTCTGGGTACGCTAGTATGGGGTCATGTGTTAGGAGATCTTTAGCTAAATTAAATGATTTTATGAATTCCGGGGTGTGTTTGACAGACTGTCCCTTTTTAAGACACTTGGTCATTGGCTTCGTTATTTTAGCAAAGTCTTTTATGAATTTGTGGTAGTATCCCAATAAGCCAAGGAAAGCTTTGATGTCCTTTTGCGTTTTAGGTATAGGGAAGTTCTTGATTACTTTAATTTTGTCCGGATTTGGCTTGATACCTCGTTCGGATACTACATGACCAAGAAAGGCTATTTCTTTCCTCAAAAATTCGCTTTTGTCAAGCTGAACTTTTAGATTAGCAGATTTTAATCTATCAAAGACCTTTCGCAAGCTTGTGATGTGTTCTTGAAGGGAGGTTGAGAAAACTATTATATCGTCCATATATACAAGGCATGTGGTGCCTTGTAAATCCTTTAACACATTATCCATCACACGCTGGAACGTGGATGGGGCATTTTTCAGGCCAAACGGCATTCGTACGTACTCGTAATGGCCGTGTTCGACGGTAAATGCCGTCTTCTCAATGTCCCGGGGGTGCACCTCTATTTGATGGAAGCCCGACGCGAGATCTAATGTCGAAAAGTACATACATTTTCCCAATTTATCAAGAATATCTGATATATTGGGCAATGGATACTTATCGTCTACTGTTTTTTCGTTGAGCTTCCTATAATCTACGACAAGCCTCCACTTTTGTTCTCCGCTTGAGTCCATTTTCTTTGGGACTATCCATATGGGGCTACTCCAAGGGGAGTAACTTGGTCTTATTATCCCTTGTTCTAACATTTTATCGATTTGGGTTTGGACTTCTTCCTTATGAATGTGGGGATACCGATAAGATCGTGTATAAACTGGTAAGTTGTCTACAGTTTTTATTTCATGCTTGACTTTATTTGTGAAGGTTAAGTCTTGTCCCTCTTTAAAGAAAATATCTTCGTAGGCTTTACAAAGTTTAATGATTTCGCGTTTTTCCTCTGTATTTAGGTGGTCAGTCCTGATTAGTGTTTCAATGGGAGGAAGTGGGGAGTTTTCTGTTTCTTGTTGAATTTGTATGTTATTATATTCGACAATTTCGTGATTCAGTAACTCTACCCGAAGTGGTTGTTCAACTAGAAATTTCTGATTTTGATTAGTTAAATTGATTACAGGAGCTAACATGTACCAATCTTTTGCATGGTAAACTCCTGGTGGAATCAAGAATTTGTTTGAAATTTTTGTTTCAGGTAGTAGTACATCACCACACTGTATATCGATTGGCAGTTTTATAATTTGTTTACTGCTTGCTTCGATTATATGAATACCACTAGTTAAATTGGGTTTGAACAGAAGTCTATTTATTGAGAAAGGTGTAATTAGTTGTTTGTTTGGGACATCTATTTTAGCTTGCAAGTGGTTAAGTGTATCTAGTCCTAGTAAACCATCAAAATATGCATGAAATCTAAGTACCAAAAATTCTAGTGTACCTTCTTGATTAAATTCATTAAATATTGGCAGTTCTACTCTAGTGTCAATAGTATGTGTGCCTAGCAAAGCTTTAATATGAACGGGATGAGTTTTATAAGTTTGATTTGGGTGGATATGTTCGGGATTGATGAAGGAATTTGAGGAACCTGTGTCTATCAGGAATTTTAACGGTGGTCCGTGTGCATTGGATATGTGGATATAGGGTAAAGTGGAACCAAGGAGATTACTGTCTATGTACCCGAGTTGCTCTCCCAACTCGATTGAAAATTTTGATCGTCTAGTTCGTAAGGGTTGTAGAAGTTGCCGTCATCTGATGGCATAGGATTCTCGGTAGTATAGTCAGTTTGTTGGTTGGTTTCATAGTCAGTTAAATATTCGTCTAAGCTAGTATAGTTCTGATTTTCTTGGGCCTCTAGGTTATGTAATTCTTTACTGGTAAATGTTGGTGTACTTTGTGGCTGGAAGAAATTAGGTCTATTTTGTTGGTGAGGATTTGGTCTTCGGATACTGATCTGGTTACTTCCTATGTCCATAGGTGTCGGTTTGTACGTCTGTTGTGGTCGCGGGTTGTATTGTTGTGGACGTGAGTTGGGTTGTTGCGGTCGTGGGTTATGTTGTTGTGGTTGCGTATAATATTGTTGTGGTTGGAAGAATGGTTTTTGTTGGACTAATTGTGTTCGGGGTATTGTGATGTGATTATAGGTTGGTATGGTTGGTCTGGGAGCAAGTGGTTTGTTTTGGGATGTCCTATTTGTAATTTGTGCTACGGCTCCTTTCTGGTGGTAATGAATATTTTGCTCTTTAATCCCATATTCGAAGGCTGCCTGAATAGTTTCGGGATTCCTAGCTCTAACTGAGCCTATTGGTTCTCTTAATCCTGCTAAGAATACGTCTTTTGATAATGTCTGGTATAGAGTTATTTTTGATTTGATCACGCCTGGATTTGCTTCGTTTATTTTTACGAAATTTACCAATGATGAAAGAATTTCAATGACTTGGGCATAAAATTCTTCCATTTTTTGGTTACTATTTTGTCTTAAATTATGCAAGTCTCTAATAAGGGTGGTTTCGTTCCTTTTATCGGCGTAGTGAGATATAAGGTTATTTTTTATTGTTGGCCAGTCTGTTGGTGTTCCATACATATTTAACACCTCATTAGCTTCACCAACAATTTTATTCCTTATTGCTCTTATCCACATCTTTCCGTAACTTTGGCTCCAGTCCATACTAACACAACTTATTATTTCCTCTACATTTTCTATAAAATCGTACAAAGCTCTGGGGTTACCGTTGTATTCCGGTAAATTTTTGATTGGGTCTGGGATCTTAAAAGCTTCTAGTATTTGTGTAATTCCTGATAATTCAGTCATTTTGTTATTATGATTATTTTCAATTACTACCGAATTTGAATTTAAATTATTACTAATTAAACTAGGAGGTACGTTATGTATCGTATTCTCCGATACCAACGTTTCAAGCTCAACACCTGCGTTTACTGCGCCGTTTGTGTGAGGGGTACTTGTCGGGTATGGTACAGGATTTGTATATTGTAATTTAGATTTAGGATCTTTAGGCATGGAAAAAGAAGCAGCAAATAACAAATGAACTATTTTACTCACAGTAAGCTGCAGATGTTCTTCCACATTGATCCAGTTCTTCTCCGCGTCAAGAATTGAAATCCAAGTACTGGCGTTGAGTGAACCACTACACTTGATGTGCCCTCAAGTTTGAAGTATTGTTCTGATGAACCGTCAGTCAATAATTCACAATTCACAAACTTATACACCGTACTCGCGGATCCTACCGACTGCGCCAATTAACTTTGCGGGGTGCGCGAAGTTAATAAAAAAAAATTTATTTATTACAAAACTTTATTACAACAATTAAAATATTACAATAATGGTTTCGATTGTTACAATTCGCGTACTAAGTCCTGACAAGTATATCCGACAACCTCAGTTTCTCAATTCTTTATATAGTGTAAAAGTGCTGAGTTTGTTGGAGATACCTTTACATTCTAGAATACAAAAGAAACAACTTCATGATTTCTCACAGGAAATGCTGATATAGATTCACATGGACAGGAAATGTTGATACAAATGTACGTGAAGTTTCTTTAATATAGGATTATAAAAATTACAGAAATGCTAAATGTTGAAATTGCAATAATTGAAATATGATATCTGTGGAAGTGAAGAGAGTTTGACTTAAGTCACGTATATGCTGACTCAGTGTGTGTTGTCGTTCTTAACTCCTCCCCCCTTAGTCGTAAGCGTAGGCCAGATGAGCTTTGGCTCTTCTGCTGGAGCGGCGGGTTGGACGAATGTAATTCCTGGTTCAGATTTCCTCTTGTTCTTATGTTTCCAAATGGCGTAGATAGTAAACGTCACGGTGATAAGTCCAGTTATGACGTATAGACTTGATGTATGTATGGTATAGTAGGACTTGACTTCCTTGATTTGCTGTTGATTTTCAATATGGTATTCTTTTAACTTCTGTAGATCCCATCTTGGTATTACTTTGGTTTCGTTAATTTTTAGGCTGTACAAAGGTATAACGTACAGTGGTCCTGTGTAGACTGATTCTTGGTTTTCGTAAGTTATTTCATTAATTGTGACGGTGCAGTTACGAAAATATATGAGAGCGGATCCAGTGATTGTTCGCTGATCGATTCCACAAGTTGTTGATATTGACTGGTTGTTTACATTTTTCATTATGATGTGTTGAAATGTTAGTTGTTTGATTTCAACCCTGTTTCCGTATTCTTCATATACGCAGTTGCCAGGTATCCCACGAAGCGTGTTATTGAAACATTCGTCGGGTTGAGGTACGGATATAGTATCTTGTTTTTCGCATAAGCCGTGTGTGTTGTCGTTCTTAACTATATATATATATATATATATATATATATATATATATATATATATATATATATATATATATATATATATATATATGTTGCAGCTATATTGTCAAAACCGTTTTATTATAATAACTCTAGTCAAATTATAAGAAAACCAAATATTGTCAACTAATGTTGTCTCTTTACAATACACCTAGTAAATTTTAGTGTTATTATAATTTCGCTAGACTCATTTAGAGAAATTGTGAAGTGTAATGCTTTTTGGCAATATAACCAAATCAGCTTACAGGAAAATATGTATTGTAAAAGTAAACACGATATGAATACGAAACTAATGATGTCAAAAAACTACTGAATCGATTTTGTAAGTTTAGATATTTACATAAATATGCTTTGGAATAACCGATAAGAAATTTTTATTCCGTTTAAAAGTTTCCGTGGGTTGTGAATACTAAAATAAATAATGTCTTCACTACTAAGCCTATTTCAATAAAATTTTAAGGGGATACTTATATGGTTTAGAATAATTAATAGGATAAATTATATCCTGGTTGAAGGTTCCTACAGGATATGAATACGAAACTAAGTGGTATCAAAACTACAAAACCGATTTCAATCAAATTTGGTATGAATACCTTTATGCTTTGGAATAACAAACAGAAAATGTTTATCCCGATTATAGGTTCCCATGGAAACCAAATAAATTATTCAGTCAGCCCAAAATTATTGAAACGATTTCATTCAGTTTTAGCATGGATACTTATACCTTATGGAACAACACATACGATAATTTTCATCCTGATTAAGGATTCCCTCAGGAAACAAAATAAATTATTCAATCACGTCAGAACTATTGAACAGATTTCAATTAAATTTAATTTAGATTTAGAGTAACTACTGGGATAGTTTGAATCCCGATTGGAAGTACCTGAGGGATATGAATATGAAACTAATTAATGTTAAAACTACTGATTCCATTTCAATCAAATTTGATATGAATACTTTTATATTTTGGAATAACAAACAGGAAATTTTTATCCCGATTATAGATTCCCATGGGAAACTAATAAATTGTTCAATAACGTCAAAACTAGGCAAGCGATTTCAATTCTATTCAGTACTGACGCTCACATGCTTTGGAATAGCTGGTGGCATAGTGCGTATCCCGACTAAACGATTCTGTGGAATATAAATACGAAAGGTCCCCGTGGGAAATAAACTAATCATTACACACAAAAGTTATATTGTATACTTAACCTATATTCAAATTCAAATACGGTTCATTTTACTTACATTTAACCATGCTTCATCACTGAATTTAAATAATTTCTGTTTTCTTGGTTTTATCTCTTTTATTATTGAATTTACGTAAATTTTAAAGTTGCAGTTTGTTTTTAGAAAAGAATAGAATATTGATTTGTTTCGAATATAAGAATTATTTAATTTTTTAACGATAACTCAGGATCAATTGTATTTGAAATGAGGTATAGCTACATAGTAATTTCCGAACAATTAAAATTAAATAGAACTTGATCAGTTTGTCACGTTTTTCTCTTATGTCAAGTATATAATATAATAATAATTTTATTACTTGATGGTTTTGTAAATTTTTCGTGCAATGATCCAAACACCCTCACCGGTCTAGTCGATCTTTAAATATAAATTTTGAACATATGGTATGGGGCAGTTCAACATAACGGATGAAGAATACTTTTTTTTTAAATACATAGTTTTATGATGTTTTAAGTGAATGCTATTGTTTGATTTCTTTTTCCCAATCCGTATGCTATAAATCAGATATTTTTATGTGAATTTCAAAAGAAAACCCTTGTCCTTCACAGTGCAAGAATTTTAATTTCATGTCTATGTCTCGAGTCATGGGAAGACTCATCAGCGATATAAACCAGATTATATTAGTATCTAAGCTGTAAACCCTAGACTACCTCTTAATGAAAATTTTACTAGAGCTAATAATAAAAAGCTCGAGCTAATAATAAAAAGCTGAAAAATATTCTAAATTGAAATTTTATTATGTGTCCGGTTTTTCCTTTAGAAAACCGGGATAAAACTATTGTACATATTAATTCACAATAAAGTAGTTCAACCGCTTTGATATAATTAAAATAAATTCCATGTTCCTACCGAACGATATCTCGGAAAAAACGGAGCAGCAATTTAATATTATTTCTAAATTCTTTAGTCAATCAATAAACAATCTAAAGAAAATCAACATTAATAATTAATTTATGAAATAGTACCTCATTTCCCACGGGAATATTCAATCTGTATAAAAAGTATACCATATATTTATTATTTTAAGGTATATGCCAATACTAAATTTGATTAAAATTGTTTCAGTAGTTTTGGTATTATTTCCTATCGTAATAGTAGGCGATAGGAACTTTCAAACGGGATACAGATTATTCCGTTAGTTATTAAAAAGCATATCATATAAATACGTATCTAAATCAAATTTAATTGACATTCGTTCAATAATTTTGAGGTGACTCAAGAATTTAGTCTGTGTCCCACTGGAACTCTTAACTGGGATAAAAATGTTTCTATCAGTTATTCCAAAGTGTATAAGTTTATATACGAAACCAAACTGAAATCGCTTCAGTAATTTTGACCTGACTGAATAATTTATTTTGTATCCCTCAGGAGCCTTTAATCGGGATAAAAATTTCCTTTCTGTTATTCCAAAGTATAAAAGTGTCCTTACACAGAGAAAAAATTCCAGTAAAAATTACTGAGCTGCCTCCGGTAAACGAGCCTTAAGTGACTAGTCCGTAGGAAATTATTAAGCAAAAATATAAAAAATGCGTTTCAAACATTATTTTTTACGATTCATTTGAAAATTTTTCCTGTACACCTTAAGAATTTTTCCTATACACCTTAAGAATTTTTCCTATACAGCTGCGTAAAATTCGATGGGCTAGTAAAATTTCAAGTGGACACCGGGAAAATTTACTTAATTTTTTGTAAAATTATCTGGACATATGAATAATTTTTACTGAGTCGTTGTGCATTTGTTATTTGTCACACACCACTGCATAGCCAAACATCACATAAACTGAGAATAACAAGCATGCGCGATAGCACCGAGCATTGTCTAACACGGCCAACACGACTTCAGACAGCAAGTAACCAGGACTCCCCAGTTTGTTCGTTTAGTTGTTCAAATTTTCAGTAGCCAAGGTGACCGGATGTCTATATAGTGTTATTTTTTTTATAATAAATTTTTAAAACAAAAAATTGTTGTGTTTCATGAATTTTTGTTTAGTTTTGATATGTTAATTGAAATATGTTTTTATACAAATTATTGTAATGTGCTTATTGTTAAAATTTTTTATCATATAATATGTCAAATAAAGAATATATATATTTTTTTCCACAAATAATAAAAAACCACAAAAAATTTTTTCTATATTAATAATTTGATTTTAATGCTTACCCTTCTATCAATATCCTTTTAAACTATTTTAATTCAATTATTTATTAATAAATAAAAAAAAGCCTTATTTATAAATAATACGGTAATTTTTACTGCGCTATAGGATAATTTAAAATTTTTACTATAAATTATCGTATTTTTTGCTTAGCCTGTCACTTATGTCCGCATTACCAGAGAGCTCAGTAATTTTTTACCAGAAATTTCAGTAAAAATTACTGTATTTTTTTCTCAGTGTACTAAATTTAATTGAAATCAATTTTGTAGTTTTACACTAATTAGTTTCGTATTAATATCCCGCAGGAACCTTCACCCAACATATAAATTATCCTATCAGTTATTCTAAGCCATAA
Source organism: Brachynemurus nebulosus (assembly GCA_035578155.1). NCBI lineage: Eukaryota > Metazoa > Arthropoda > Insecta > Neuroptera > Myrmeleontidae > Brachynemurus > Brachynemurus nebulosus. The sequence continues at coordinate 989,475 of JAPWDM010000044.1, read as the reverse complement.
AATATTTCTACTAAATTTTGTTGAGATCGGTTTAGTAGTTTTGATACCAATTAATTTCAAACTTCACAATTTCTCTAAATAAGTCTAGCGAAATTATAATAGCACTGAAATTTATTAGGTGTATTGTAAAAGACAACGTCAGTTGACAATATTTGGTTTTTTTATAATTTGACTAGCGTTATTATAATAAAACGGTTTTGACAATATAGCTGCAACATATATATATATATATATATATATATATATATATATATATATATATATATATATATATATATATATATATATATATATATATATATATATATATATATAAATTTTAGTGAATATCATTTTCGTATTCTAGGGACCTTAAAAGATATTTCTGTTATAGTCTCGGCCTCAGATTGCGTCGGTTGTAATAGCTGAATTTCGAGTTTTCGAAATTCGCTAAAAAAATCTAACTTACTCAAAGGCGCTACAATCGCTGCAATATAGTATTCTCGCAGGTCGTCATCATCTGCCGCGTATCGCAACGCGTATCAATTTTATTGCTATTCCCAGTGTACTGGCACTTAGAATATGAAAATCATCACCGAAAATTACATATTTAAGGTTTTATTGCAAAATTGGGTTATTACAAGTAATTAAAAATTATTTTAGGAAGAAAAATAAAAACGCTGTGAGCAGCGGGGCCCCATCACGGAAGTCGAATTTTTCCCTTTAACTTCGGTATTGAATGTCTACGAGCGAAATGTGACTGAAAGTCTACAAGCGATTTGTCATTTTGGTGGTTTCAAAACTATAGCAGTTAGCAGGAAAATAGCTAACACAATTCGTACGAGAGCATTCCTACCCATGCTTATCCGCCAATTGCCTTTGTGTTTTATTTTTACATATTAAAAAAGGACATTAAATACAAACTGGAAGGCTTTTATGAAGGTTTTTTTTCTTTCGAAAAAAATCCAAAATTTCTATTTTATAAATAATAAAAATCCTAAATTAATAGTTTATAAATAAACATTAATTTAATAACGTTTTTAAATTAAAATATGTATGTATTGCATTTGTTATAAAAGTAAGTACGTTCATTTTTCTAAAGTTTTTAAATTTACTATTCGCCTACTTGTCTTATAGTATAAATATAAAGCATTTGAAACACAGTTAAAAATACCATTGAATTCCGATGTAAAAATGGGAGAAGTGGGGGGAAAAGTAATGTAGGATCCCTAAAAGGCACTAATTGGATACTAACTCAATACATGTACAAAATTTCAGCCCTCTACGTTTACTCAGAGAGTCAATAGACGTGTTAGAACAAAGGCAAAAAAATCAAGGAAATATCCTCCAAAAGTAGTGGCTGGCTATTAACTTAACCTGTACACAAAATTTCAGCCCTCTAGGTTTATTTGGGGAGATTTTGACTCGAACGAAACTGTTAAAAAACAAGAAAAATCATGTTCTTTTTGGTATAAAAACGGTGGGGGTAAGGGTTAAAAGTTGAGACCCCCAAAAGGCACCCCCTTGATAGAAACTCAATCCGAATACAAAATTTTAGCCCTCTAGGTTTATTTTGGGTAAAGTGCGCGAGTGGTACAAACTTCGAAAACATCGAAAAAGCATAAAATTGTAGCATATAAATGAGAGGGGTGGGGGTAAAATATTAAAACCTCCAAAAAGCACAACCTAGGTATGAACTCTATCAACACACCAAATTTCAACCCTATACGTTAACTCTGGGGGGCTGGGGGCGTGTTAGATCCAGCCAAAATCGTTTTTTCCCCCTTTACTCCCTCCAAATCTTCCTAGGAAGCTAAATTTTGGATATGTTATAGATAATTGACCGAAACATTGTTTCAAATCGGCTTGGAAAAGTTTTCTTGTTTTACCGCTCCTACCACCCCCCTAAAAGTTGGGTCTGATCTAAAATTGTCCCAAAATTTGACCCCACTTTTATACGATGAGGTGCCTCGAAAATGAGACCCACTTACCAAATTTTAGCTCTTAACTTCCATAGGAGGGCCCTACACACATTAAAAGGTGGCAGGAATATATATATATATATATATATATATATATATATATATATATATATATATATACATATATATATATATATATATATATATATATATATATATATATATATATATATATATATATATATATATATATATATATATATATATATATATATATATATATATATATATATATATATATATATATAACTTTGAAAGTTCAAAAATCTTGGAAGATTTCGCTAGCCAGACACTTCAATTCAAAAATCCTTAAAAAGGTAATTTTTGCTAAAATGCCAGTCTTTTAAAATTTTTTACGCCATGGCAAAGAGTAAAAAATCTCATAAAATAGCTTTTAGAATCAGCATCCTATGTTAACGGATCTTCGAGAAAACTGGGATATAGGATGCTGCAACAAGGGGTATTTTTAATTATATAGTCAATAAATTATAATTTGGATGGTTTTGTGAAACCGCACTGATTTAGAGCATGGGTAGAATTACATATTCTGCAATATGTAATACACAAGAAGTCGAGAATATATAAGAAAAAAAATGAACTAATGCCTTTTTTAGTGATGTATTTATTTAAAGATGAGAAGGGCGACTTCCCATTATCTTGTTATGTGAAATTGTATTTTATGAGGCTAAAAGTTAAAAATAGTTCATTTCCGGAAGTTTCAATCAAAGTTATGGCTTATGTCAAATTGTATATGTGCTTCAGTTATTTTTCTTTTTTATTTAAAAAAAAGAGTTTGGCCATAAATCTAGTTTTTTCAATGGAATGTCTCCATATATTAAAAACTGAAATTGACCTGCAGTAATAAAAAATAAAAATTATGTGACAAAAAGAAATTGAACAATCGTAAAGGATCGCTTGAAAAAATAATCATAAAATAATAAAATGTCTCCTTCGCATTTGTGCTGCTTTGCTCTGAATGTTTAACATATGTGCGAAATTCTCTTAATGTGTAGACATACCGGTACGATCGACCGGACAGTCTAAGCTCCAATATAATTTTATTATCCTACTTCACTCATAACGAAACACTCAAGTAGGTAATAATTTCTGAACAATTAAAATCAAGTAGATATTAATTTAGGATAAACAAAATTTGATACATGTTTTGGCCAATTTGTCACGTGTTGTGTCAAGGTATACGATATACTTACTTTCTGATTTAATAGCTTTTGGGTCCAACGGTCGAATTGGTCTAATCGGTCCTTTACCTATTCTGTGGATTAGTATAGAAAATTGGTTTATTTTGTAATTTGTATATAATGATTAGTAAAACAAAATAGAAACAAGTAAATTTAAAAAAAATTTTTTTTGTTAACGTTTTCTCGCTTGACCGTTCTTATATTCTATTCTACATATTGTATTTAAACTGTTTATGTTTCAAATTTTAGGGTGTCAACAACGTATCATAAATTAGTTTCCTGGCTTTTTACTGACTATACACATAACCTTCAATTCCATTTTGCCTAACCATTGTTTTGTTTCCGAATCTACCAAAATAACAAAAACATTATAATCATCTTTGAGAGGTAAAAATTTTTTCTTTCAAAAATCAGAATTTTTACTCTTTACGGTTCCTAAAAAAATTTTGTCTTGTGGCTGCCTCTTTGTCCACCTGAGTAGTCGTAAAACCTTCCAACGCGTAACTTCGGAACTATTCGACTAATTTCGATGAAATTTTCAGGGCTTTAGTTAGTCCCACATCAATTTCTATTAAACGTGGTAAAATCTATTATTATTATTTAAAGTCGTAAAACATATTAAACGCCGATATTTTACTTACTATTCGACCAAAAGATTTTGAAGATAGTTGAAAGCATATTGATTTATGACAGCATCACACATTTTTAATTGCAAGTATTTAATTAACTTTTAAAAAACAAGAAGAATTTTAATTTTTAAAAAAACAACTTTTAATATTGCTTTAAAAAGTTTCACTACTAATTATACTTTCAAATTATTTAAATAGTTTAGCAAGAGTCTTGCTTTTTTCTTGCTTTTGTCTTGGTCTTGCTCACGCGACTCTTGGTCTTGGTCTTGCAATCATACTCATGGTCTTGGTCTTGGTCTTGCTATACATAGTCTTGGTCTTGGTCTTGCAAAAAATGGAAGACCAAGACAAGACTGCAAGACCAAGACTAATTTTGCTCATCACTATGTTACATATATTATAAAATTTGACTGATTTTTCTACACATAAATTATATTTATTTATAGAGAAAAAAATAGACTTAGTAATTCATTTGTCAGTACTAATCGATTCACCTTAAGGTAGCTTATAAGGTTAAATTGTTCATATTTAAGTGCAATTTTTTCAGAAATTCTACTTATATCCCAAATCTTGTTTTTATAAAGACTAGAAAATTGGTGATCTTCACTCACGCGTCAATTGCAAACTATTCGCACCTACGAGAAGCTTACAACACCAATTGTTATAGTTTTTTATGGTTGGTAATAGAAAAACAGTGATATATACGGCATGCACTGTAAGTAATTATTTAGTTAATTAATCATTAATTTGTTAATAATAATGCTTAGATAGAAAATTTATTATTACCTGTTAAGATTACTTCTGGTTCAGTAATTACAGCCAATAATGAAACATATTTAAGTCACTTTAATTGTTTTTTGATAACACTTTATGATTTGAATCATATAATTAATAAAAAGTAGTTATAATAGTAGGTTCTGACTGTAATACTAAAACGATTGTTCAAAGGCTATGGATTTCGTTAATGCGCGATTAAATAATATCAAACCGTTTTATTACATTTGTAATAAAAAAATTCTTTTTTTGTGTTGGTTTATTTTAATCGGATGTTAGACACACAGTAGAACCGATTACTTTTTTTTTTCTTTTTTGGTAGAAAACGAAAGTAATTTTTTGTTAGCTTATGTGAAATTTGCAGTACAGAAATTGTATTCAGGGTGGTCTGGCGATTAAATTTATATTTAATCTTGTATTTGTTTTTAATTATTAATTTTATTAGTACTGGGAAGAGAATTTTAATGAATTAATTTATAAATAGACTAGCCGTATACCCGATGGCATTTCCCATCGACAACATCTTTTTATTAGGTACTCACTTTCTGCTCACTTTTAATGTTTTTCAAAAGCCTAAATCAGTATCCACGTTTCTAACTTCAAAAATGACGAACTTCTCATACGAACTTTCATTTCCTGTTTTAACCCCTTAGGAAATAAATTTCCGGACACGTTTACACAACTGACTTGTATTTATAAATAGACACCTAAACGCCAATTTTCATATCCGCTGACAAACAAACACTTTTTACAAGAATGTAGAAAAAATTATGTGTGTAATTCGAGCATAAAGTAACATTGCTGCTCTCATGAGAATGACATTCTCAATCGAGCGACAATGTACCACTTTGCGCTCTTAATATACAAATAGTTATTAAATTATTATTAAATGGCGATAAATCATTAATATAGTCAGAATGAGTATACTGGACAACATAAATTGTTTTAGATAATGATTTCTAAAATTATTATAGATTAAGCACATAAAAAGAAAATGAGTGAGGTCTTAAGATTCATACAGGTTGCATAACGAGCACACTTCATCACAATTTATACAGTATTTGATATTTCTATAAACCACTTTAATACTATGTTTTGAGGCAAGTCGTAGCTGACTTACAAGTAAAGGTCCCGAGGCCGGACCTATCGATTTCGATGAAACTTAAATATATTGTAGAACACTAAAAACTAAGGGACACGTATTTTTCTTTATCTGCAGAAAAACGGTTTGAAGGGGTGAAATCGCCCTCCAAAAATTGGGGTAAAAATTTAATTTTTCAAATATCTCGAAAACAGTAAGAGATAGAGCAAAAGTTTAAATTGGCGATATTACTCTTTTTTAAAGAGCTATCTATTGATATGCAATTTGTTCAAATTACATCAACAGGGGTGGTTGAGGGTTAAAATTTGGGGGTTAATTTTGCAAAAAGGGGGTGAAAAATAAACAATATAAAAATTTTGTTTACAGATTTGAAATCTACGTCAAAAAATCTAATTGACCTGTTTTTGCTCAATATCCTAATATTAAGTCTAGGGGTAGTTAACTAGAGAGTGACTGTGTCGAATAGTCGTACAATTTGGGTATTTCAAGAAGTTCTTCTTCATGGAAAATAGCTTAAGACAATTAGAATAACGTAGAAACAATATTCTCGAATTCAAAATTGAGTTTGAACAACATTGGATAGGGGGTGAGTCACCCTCTTAAATTACATACTAGTTTATTATATACACTAATTTTTGCTATTAACACACTGATTGTGGGTAAAATAATGTCACAATAAGTGGTTCTGGTAAAATTGCAATTGCAGTGGTTTTGATAAAATTGCAATAAAAAGTCCCTTTTTCTCTTTCTGTTTCTATTTTATAGGAGCATGTATATATTTATGTCTTTCTTTCGCTGTTTTTTCTTAAAATTATTAATAATGGGACAGATTCTAAAAATTGTTGTCTTTGTCTAATAACTTATTTTAATACACACAGAGCCATTTTTACATATTTGTGATAATTACATACTTACCAAAATAATTATCAACCTGCAACAAACTATATACCAAAATGTCATTTTGTCATTTACAATTTCAAAAGTAAATAATGTTAAGTTGTGGTTAAGTGGCAACAATTATTTTCTGATTTTTATAATTAATTTGGGTTTTAATTATTTATTAAATAATATTTTTGTCAAGCAAATATAATTATTTTGAACATTCAAATATTGAACATTCAGATTAAATATTGAAAAGGCGCCAAATTATGTACTTTTAGTTATTGTAAATAATTTGTGGTGTAAATTAAATTATTTTAAAAGGAAAGTGGTTTTAGTTTATTGTACTATTGAGTAATCCAAAAAAAAAAAAAAAAAAAAAAATAAAATCCATTTAAATTTGTGAAAATTCCGGATTTTTTGAAAATTTTATAAGATTGTGAAATCAGATTTCGAAAAGTTAATCCTAACTAATATTAAAAATGCGAAAGTGAGTTTGTTTGTTTGTTTGTTTGACTGGCTTTCACGCTTCAACAACTTAACCAGTCAACTTGAAACTTTGCACAAACGTTCCTTGCGGGCCAGAGACGGTTATAGGCTACTTTTTATCTCGGGAAAATATTTCATTCCCGAGGGAAAATGCAATAAATTACAACAGCTGACTATTAAAAAACGGATAAATGATTTCAAACTTTGTATATTGCTAACAGAAGGGATAAGAAAGGACACAAACTACTTTATACCCCAGGAAATTTCCCGTGGGAAATTTCATTCCTGTGAAAAAATGTATTTTAAATTAAACAAGAAATGATGATAGACAAAGATGACGATATACGGCGATAAACATAGGTTATTTTTTATCCCGATAAAATATCTCATTCCCGAGGGAAAATGTATTTAAAACGAAACAATGAAATAACAACTGACTATTAAATAGAAGGATGATTGATTTCAAACTTTGCATATTGTCAACTTTGCACATTGCATATTGCGTGAGAGTGTAATGAAACCTGTAACGATCGAGAGTAAAAACGGTAATGTTTTGGCTGTAATGAAGTTTGTAATGGCTATAAGTTGGAACAAACGCAAGCAGTACAAACGAGTGATTAGGTGATATTTTATATTCAAATTATTTAATTTACCCAAAATATTCCTGATGTCTTATTTTGTATTATCTAAACTTATATTAAATCGGTATATGCAGTAAGGGTACAGTAACGTCCCGCCATCGAGAATATTTAATGGATATTAACTTTAATAGTAATAAAAATAAACATTTTACATACAAAGAGCATTCTTACAATTAAGTTAATATTTCTATTCACAATTACATGAAAATTACTTTACTTTCATTATTATTACCTATCAATTAATTTCCATCCGTTTCAGGTTACTAAAATGTAATAAACCTATGTTAGAATAAATTAGATACAAATAACCACTGCACTTTCATTATTATTACTTATCGGTTAATAATTTCTGTCCTTTTCAAACTATCTACTAAAATTCAACAAGTCTATGGAATGCAAAATAAATCGAAATAAATTTTAAAATTAAAACAACTAAAATCTCATTTGGTATGCATTTATCCACTGCATTTAACTGATATCAAATATTTTTCGTATTTGTATTGTTTCAAAGCCAACAAACATTCTTACATTAATTACTTTATGGAAAATATACCGTTCTGGTTATCAATTCTGGTTTTTACCTGATAGCATTTAACCTTGAACTCGATTTGAAAATAATTTATTATTATTTGTTTTTTGCATTTTTAATATAGGCTTCGAACGTTCGTCTATAACCGCGACTCGTTCAATAAAATCTTATCTATAGAATATATTTATGTTATTTCGAAACGGCTGCGAGAAAAAAACAAGGACCAAATTTTTAAAATTTTGAAGAAAATTTTAATTTGTTTCATTTTAAAATTTTTTTCAGATTTGATTTTACCATTTGACTTAATGTGACAAACCATTTAAATATTAATATAATGTAAATGTCTGTGACATTTAACCACCAAAGTAGTTCACAATAACAAGTTCACGAAATTATTTTCTTGTCAAATTTGTTTTGTTATTTTGTTGTAAATAATAATTATATTATTATTTAGATATCTGATTATCTGCCTATAAACGTGCCTATTATATAGGTATTCTTTAAACGAATATTATTAGTCGAAATTTAAAAGCAATTACAGTCTATTAATTATATTTTTAACTGAAATTTTTCGTCGTGGTAGGTTCAGCGATGATATTAGATTACTTACCGTCTTGTAAATATCATTCTTTTAAAACAAAAAAATTCTTTTTCAAATATATGCATGTAGGGTAAAAGCCCCCATTACGAAACACTATTTTTAGGTGTGTCATTAAAGTAGCTTATAAAAATTAATAAATAAATTAAACACCCATTTTTTTTTAATAAGCATGAAACCAAGTTTTTTTAATCAAATGAATATGTTTTTAAGAAAATATAACCCAAAAATTTTGATTTATTAATGTTTTTGTTTTATAATTTGTTGATATCTATAAAAAAACGGACAGAATATATTATCATCTTTAAAAAATCAGCATATCGGACACCTAAAAAAGAACACGTATGTAACGTACATGAGATACATCACATACATTTTCTGCCATATTTTCACGTATAGGCAACTACATATAGTTCACTTTGATATGTATAAAGTGAATAGAGATGGAATTCTACCCGGAATTTTCCCCTGAAAATTCCCGAGAAGTGGGAATTTATTTTAATTTACTATTTAGCGTATTATTTTGGATTTAAACTATCAAAGCCACTGCTTAATAAAAAACATTTGTTAAATGTAAATAAATAATCTTTAAATATAATTACTCAAGCTAGGTAAGACGAAAAGAAGAGTAACATAATATTTTCAGTTAAACATGTTTAATTACTTTTACTGACAAATTATTAAAAATTGATTATAATGGCTTAATTTATGCTCCATTATTCCCATTGATCTGGTCAGCAATAGAATATTTACAAAAATATTAGTTTTCGATACTTTCGAAAACGTAAACTTTTGATTGTAAATATCTTATAAATAGTGCATCGTAGCTCAAAAATAACGAAATTTTTGAAGGCTTAAGGGAAGCAAGTTGTGAGTACTCCAAACATATTAGGACTATCAAAACCTACTTTTCGTTATCGAAAATTATCGATATCGAAAATAACGATATTTTTAAAATTTTAGTATGTAATTTTCGACGTATTCGTTATCATTTTGTATTATAAAATTCTGTAAAATTGTTAGTAGCTTTTATTTCCAGTATTTTTCCTTTTATAATGACGGATTCAATTTACGCGACTTTATCCGCGTAAACTGAATCCCCGTGGAACGGATATTCCCGTAAATTGAGGGACCGGTGTATATATGTATAAAATTAAAAACACATTTTTAAAATAGTACCGCTAATTGTAAGTAATCGTTTTTACCCAGGTTTTGGGAATTTTCCCGGGAAAATACCCAATAATTACCCAAATTCCCGGGAAAATTCTCATCGGTTTTCCCCTAAAATTTTATGATTTTAAAGCAGTAAGTAAATATTTTAGACTCAAAAAGAAATTAAAACTATTTATAATATAATTTTTTAGTTATTTTACGTACATGATTTAAGTTATATACAAAGGTTATATCTGTACTGAACAGAAATGCACATATATATATATATATATATATATATATATATATATATATATATATATATATATATATATATATACAATATTTCAATCAAATGTAAAGGTGATTTAGTTCTTATAATCTCTTAACTGGATTAATAAAAATTACTTGTATAGTTTTATTGCCCTAACTTCAAAAATTAACTGGAAAATGTTGAAATTTATAAGGCATGTGTTTCTATAAATAAGCATTGATTAAACGCAAAATAGACACTGTTAAATTAAAACTTTTTAATACATACATATATATATATATATATATATATATATATATATATATATATATATATATATATATGAATTTGTATAATTAAGTAAGAAAACATTAAATGCGAGGTGAATTTAAATTGGAAAACAATCATTCCATTAATAATAATTTTTGTTATCAGAGGTTTCTTTCAGAAATAACTTCATTAATATGTAAATGTCAAAACTGTTTTAGTATTGGATCGCGTTCCACAATGGGGGCTTTTACCCTATATGTATAATTTAGTTAAATAATTATACCTAGTATAGACAATGTAAACAGCGAAAATGTTATTACTACCTATGAAATAACTGCAGATTTAAAAATACCGATTTGGTGAATGGTATTTTTTTTATTCGGCCCTTGGATCCCAGGTCCTCCGCAAAAACAACATCTATAGTTGAAATTATAACATAAATAGGAGAAATTATAAAACTTTCTTGGGTTTCTTTTTCATCTACAATTTGTCATTGTATTGTTTTTTCATTGTTTTTGTCATTGTTAAGTTATTTGACTAGCATAAACTCGTAATTTAATGTGATATTTGTTGGTGAAGATTCCTGAGACTGGAGTCACGCAAATAAGATACTTGTTTTACATGAAATGTCGACAGTACATTTAAAATGGCTTATAAACTTCAATAATTATAATCAAATAAAATTCTCTATTCAATAATGCCAGAATTTATTGGTGTTATTGATGTTGAGAAAAATGTTTACCTCTGGTAGAGTTGTTAACAAAATATGATTCTTTTCGAAAAGATAACAGTAGGTACTTTTTTAATTTTTTTTTGAAGTTTGACTGCTTTAAAAGGAGCTTGCAGTTGAAAAGTCTCCAGGAGTCTCCCAAAGACAAATCCGATCCCGTTGGTAATTTAAAAGGAAAGACTGTATTTAAGATGTAAAATTCTATGATTCTTAACGTAAATTACTTCACTTTGTTAGCTAAAAATTAAATTCACTTACTACATTTAAAATTTATTTTGATTGCTTTGACAATATTATTTTTTACTAATGTGCTTTTACTTGTTCTTGGTATTTCTATAATTTAAAAATTTCAGAAAATGTCGTATATAAATCTAAGCATACTATACTTCGTCATAATACATATGTTATACACTTTTTAGGTAACGTAGGTACTATCTAGGCTGCTATTCCATATTATTTGTCTTTCAAGCAAAGTAATTAAAGAAATTTTATGAAAAACAGTGCGATTAAAGTCTAAATTTTCTAGCTATTGACTTATATACAGATCTTAACATGGAAATATAGTCCATTAAATAAAACATGGAAATATATAAAAAATATTCCGCAGAATTCGATGAACTATTTTTAAACAGCTGAATCACCAGAAAAGTTCCTCAACATGGCGGCCGAAAAAGGTTTAAAACAACTTTTTACACATTTAAAAAATAATAAAAAACTAAACTTCATACAAAAAATGTTGTAGAACTGTTTAGTATCAACAGGATGAGCCAAATTTAATGTAAATTAGGGTTGACCGGGGTAATTGTGAATGGATTTTCATGAGTTGAGATAAAAGCGTTGTTTTAAGTATTTTTTATTTTATATATCACATTATGGTTGATTTATTTTTAATTCTACATTATTCAGGATGCACCATACAAATTTTGAACAAATTCGTATGAAAAACAAAAATTTTATAAGCCATTCACATTTCCCTGGTGCGGTTTTGCAAATCTTATGAATTTCGGTGTAAAAGTGAATGCCATCAGAAAAATTATTTAGAATGGATTACAAGAGACGTGTGGTACGTCAGAGTAAAGCCCAGCTCAAATTCTTCACATTTACTTCACTTTCAAATTTTTCATCATACTTTAGCGGTCACAATTTCTCTTTGTTTAATGCAAGTTACGCATACCTCAAATTTCTACAAAAAATCAAGGTTAAAGAAAAATAACAAAAATTGTAGGAACAAATTTATTACAAGCTAAAAATGATATTTTGATGATATTTTGTCATTTTATCATATAAAAAATCAAAAAATCCCATGTATTCACACAAAAACAAGGAAAATAAGACTTTTTCAAGGAAATACATTTAGTTTATACATGAATAAAAAACAACAAAAACTTTTTTGTTGAAAAACTATACATGAATAAAAAACAACAAAATTTTTTTTGAGGATTTGTCGAATTGAGATACATAAAATTTTGCAAGGGTTTTTTCAAAATAAAAAAAAGATACTAATACTTGGAGAATTGTTATCAAATTTTAACAGCATATTAAGAAAGGATAGAAAAACATACTAAGAGTTGATTTTTAACAATATTAATGTTATTTTAGAAATTATAGGCGCCGTTCACAATTGCCCCAATTCACAATTACCCCGGTCAACCCTAATGCATAAATAATTTAGTTATTTCAAACAGCCTTCAAAAATCGGGATTTTTTAAATTGTTCTTATCTTAAAGGGAAAAAAACATTTTTTATCAATCTTGGCCAAAGTGTAGTCCTTGTAAAGTGGAATTGGGGCGTTTCTGAAAATGGTAAAATATTGGCTAGTTTTTGTAAAAATCATTTTTTTCAAAAAGAAAACGTTTTCGCAGAATTCAATTTAACCAGGTTCTGGACCACCTGCAGGAACGTTTACAAACTTCAAATTTTCCTAAAGACTTATAATAACGTATACGGTAAGTACGTGCATTGTTAAGTAATTCAAAGTAGGCAAAAGAAATTCTGAGCGAAAGATAACTAACTTTATTGATTTCTGCCAATTTTGATTATTTTTTATATTTTGAAATTTTACTTTTTTGATTGTGTCTTTAGGAATCATTAACTCAGAGTTATAACTAAGTTGAGAAATATTACTAATGATTCTCCAGCCCCAATTTTCGGGATCAAGTTAATTTCAATGGCTAAAGTGAAAAACCTCGCTAGTCAATTTTTTCCAGTTTTAAGGTTTTGCTGTTCAGAGCTTCATTATTATGCTACAACCGGATTTGCGATTTCGAAATGCATTATGATATATACCAGATATATGGAAAATGAAACGTTTTTAGTCTTATGCAAAAATCTATTAGCTATTTTGCATAGTAATCACGCGGTGATGCAATAAATAATTAGGGGATGCGATGATGAAAAAAATTATTATAGTAAATGATCTACTGACATAAAATCTGACAACGTCGCATTATATAAAGCGTAGCGTGAGCTATAAAATTAAACTGAAGTCTTATATAACTTACACTTCAGTACAACAAAATTTCCAGTTATGGCGAAAATATTTTTAAACAGTAAATATAAATAATCAGACTAAGCATTTTAGTTTCTTCTTATCATAGTATTATATATATATATATATATATATATATATATATATATATATATATATATATATATATATATATATATATATATATATATTTCCTTTTTAAGTACCTATAATAGATTATTATTCTGTATATTATGCTTTAAAACCAAACCTATTTCTTTCATATAAAATGCAAATTTCCTAGCCACATTTTCTAAATGTACACAGTATAGTGTCATATTACCGTACAAAATTGATATTATCATTTAATATTTGATCTATATTTGTTGATATTTGTTAGTTTATAAAGTGATAGTTTATAATTAGTATGTAAATAAGATATGTAGTTAGAACGTTGTGACAAGGACACCCAAGTTGTTTTATTATTTAGTATGTATTTCAAAATTGTATTCAATTCACTTATATTACACATTTATTTACAAAGTGTAAGTGAGTGACTGAGTGAGCTGAGTACACATGAGCACACACAAATATTACATTATGTATTTATTATTAATACATACATACTTACTTAAGGGGTTATGTACAGTTCTGATGATCGGCAAATTGTATTATTTTTTGCTAAGAATACACTCACTAAATTTCGTAACGATCGGATCATTAACTCCGAAGTTATAGCTATTTACAGCGCACTACCTCGAGTAGCGCCCGCGGTTGCCCCTGTGCAGTTGCTGCTGCATTATGCAGCTGCCGTTCGATATAATATAATATAAGCGATACGTCGACTTTTGCCGCTCTATTGTATTGTTCGAAATGTATAGTCTTGAAATACTGAAACAGTTTTGGAGCAGATCTCAGAATTGTATTTTCTTACGGATTTTCAATTTTTTTAAAAAGATTTCTTTTTAGAGCAAAATAATCGGAAATTTGACACCAATTTCTTTGTTACAATCGTCACTATTTCAAATATTTTTCTATGAAAAAAATTTAACAAGTATCTCAAAACATGTACTAATCGATGTTGTTAACAGTTTTTAACTAAATATTTATTTTGTTGTTGCAAAAAAGAGAGAAAATATCATCGTTTCGCCCGCTACTACTGTATACAACCCCTTAATATTAGCTAATTAAGCCATATAATAAAACCACACATATCTAGATGAACAGATACATACAACTGCGACTTCTTCAAATACCACTTATTTTGTTTATTGTGTTTGGAATATGAATCTGTTCTGCAAAACAGAGAAGGAAATATGGTGTTCATTCCAGGTGTTCATATTCCAAACAAAATAAAAAGCTATATATATATATATATATATATATATATATATATATATATATATATATATATATATATATATATATATACCTATGAACACCATATTTCCTTCTCTGTTTTGCAGAACAGATTCATATTCCAAACACAATAAACAAAATATACCATACTTATGTATTTTATTACAGCTTTATATTATGTAATTATGACTATTTGAAGGATCCAAAATAAAAGAAAATTATTCGTTCTTCAGATAATAAAAATATAAGTAAACATCATTGGGTGATTTAAGTACTTAAGATGGTTTTTTATTGTATTCAAATTCCTGTCATGTCCAGATTGCGGCCAGCTAGAAAATTTGAGAATAGGAGGATTAACAAAGGTAATTAACTCATTAAATTGCATAAAAAAATGATGTTTTTTCACAGGTTAATTTTAACATAAAATAAAAGTTAGAAATATTTTATCGTGAGAATTGTGAAAAATTCTAGCTACTGAACTGCTAAGTCATGACTTAGTGCGTATGCACTTGCCGTTTCTTATGTCATCGAAGATGATATATTAATATCGTTGTGTGATTGAATTGAACACGTGATTGAATAATTATTGAGTGGTACATCCATATTGAATAAACGCAAGAGGGCTGTAGAGTTAACAACTATAGAGCTAACAAACAACTATAGAGTTAACAAAAAATCATAAATTAACACTTTCACTGAGATGACATTACTTAGTGCGTGTCAAAAACACGCACTTAACGAATTTTTATTTTCTTTAATAATAACATCTTTTTTACTTGCATATTTTCGACATAAATAATATTCAAAACTTTTTGTGTAAATACGCACAAAGTGGGTGTTCACCATATTTATCATATTCTAAGTGGAAGTCAGTTACATTACCTACAATAACTGACAATGAGACGAACTTCTCACCCGAATGAAATTTTAAGAAAAAAAGGTATAAAATAATTTTTGCACAAGATTAATTTAACCTCGGTAATTAAAACTACTTATGTACGTAACTTACAAGCAGTGGTAAAAGATTATTTAAAAATAGAAAAACTGATAAGCTTGAGTGCTATACATATCAACCGTAAACTCTGATAAAGAAATAAATATATTCCGTCGAACTTTTTATGTAAAAGCGAAAGAAAAATAAAATAAAAAGGCCCCTGTCGCAGCATCTTGCATTACATAGCGAATTTCCGTTTATAAAAATTCGTTTTTCTGTGATTTTTCACACTCCTAAGTGATTTTTCCTCATTCTTTCTAATGGTGTAAATAAATGTCATAAAAATTGGGAAAATTTTGGCTAAAAACTAACAACCTTATTAATGAGAATGTGCTTAGAACCATTTTAACTAAAAGCATGTTAACTTGATTTTAAATGTACCCTATTAATAAAACCATTTTAAGATGATTTTAGTTAAAATTGTTTTAAAAAGATTGCGTTCAGTAAGGTTGCAAGATGCTGCATTTTGAAAACAAATATTATATAAAATAATATATTTCTAATATTTAGACATATACGTAAAAATAGTTAAAAATTTTTCTCAATAAATACATATTCAATTTTTGGTGAATACAAGTGATGTAAAATTAAAAAAAAAAATACAAGCAGAAATTTGACATTTAATTTTTTTTTTAATGCATTTTTGACTTATAAAGCAGTAAAATTTGAATATTACGTAAAACGTCAATATAAATAAAACATACTGTAAAAACTAGAAATTACGAATCAAATGCATTTGTCGCCATGGTTTACTATTTTTGTGCCTTGCTAGGATTACAAAAAATATTATTGTAATTTTTTATTTTATTTTAATCACATTTTAATATTTATGGATTAATTATTTTAAAATGACAACTAACGGACAATGGGCGATTTCACAGAACCCCATTTTAATTTCTTGTAATACATTTCGTTGAGGAAATTGAATAAATTGTGGTCGTAACTGAGCAAATAATCGTCTACATCTTGGTCATATGAACCTTTTGCTAAATATCTTATCGCAACCATTATTTGAGTAGACTCATTAACTCTTTCTCCGGGATTATTATTAATTTGAGTCATATCGTTACGAATTAAATTTATAACAAAACAAGCAGTGTCTTTTCTCATTCGAGATCTTTTCTTAAAACTAGGGCCATAAAAAGTATACAGCGGATCAACACGTGGCATATATATATATATATATATATATTTTAATTTCCTTCAACGCCCAGTAAATTAACTTTTACACTTCAAAAACTTCCTCTTTTATATTAATCTCCTTCATTTTACTATTATTAAAAAATTATATTAAAAAAAATTATTACCATAGAAATAGTGTTTAAAATAGTGTAAAACATGGGTTAAATTGATTTTAAATTTTAAAATACTACTAAGATTAAAATGATTTTAGTATTATTTTAAGTGGACTCATTAATACGACAAAACACAAATAGCTAGCCATAGAGATACATAGAGAGACAATTTAAAAAATCGTTTAAAAAGTTAAATAGTCATTAAAAAAAAAAAAGATGACAGCAGTCATTTGTCTTTCTAAACTATATTTTGTCTTTATCTAATGAATGACAAAATACATTTGTTAAAGAAATGCTAATTTTGAGTCAGGAATAAACAAAGATACACTAAACCTTTAATGTCTTGTTGTCACACTCTCATCAATTGTTTATATTGGGGTTTTTGTTGTCATAGATCCCAGTTGTGTACAACATACTTGCTTCAAAAATAGGTACATAGTTGGCCATCCATGTATATCACTGTAGCTAGCATTTAAAACAAAGTTTTTACTTGACATTTGCTCATTAATATGGCTTTACTAAAATGATTCTAATGTGATGCAAAAATAGTGTTAGTATGACTTTATTTTCCTCAATAATAAAGCTGTAATTTTTTTCATGAAAAATGACCAAAAAATCCATGTTCCAGGCATCCGACATAGCTGGCTAACGGTGTGGGACTTCCAACATTTTCACTAAATTTCGTAAAAATAGGATATTACGTTCGGGAGTTATCGTGCGGACATCTACATATACACATATATATATATATATATATATATATATATATATATATATATATATATATATATATATATATATATATATATATATATATATATGTGTGTGTGTGTGTGTGTGTGTGTATGTGTGTGTCCGCACCACTAATATAACATACAAACCACATATAACATAGAAATCTGATACAGAATCAACGAAATGTATATACACTAGCGGAAATAATTAAACGATCAAAAAAAAATTCCAAATTTTTAGCGATTTTTCGAATGGCTTTATCTTGGTGAAAAATGGTCGTATCGAAGTCGTAAGCAAAGCAATTTAAAGCTGGAAGTTTCTAGTTTGGAGATCTTGCGATAAAAAAATTTTCAAAGCCACGTGTGTGGCGCAATCCTAATAAATACACTGAAAAAAAATTTTTCGAAATTTTTTCTGTTTTTTTCTTTTTTTTTTTTGGTCCACGGACTTGGAAAAAGCTTTTCCGACTTAACCACCATATGGACCAGATAACTTGTTCATTCAGCTTTAATTTGCTTTTTTATAGACTTTTATATGACCACTTCTCGTTGAGATATCGGTCTTTGAATGGAAAAGGATCATTTCGTCTTTGACCATCGATATCTCAGCAACCAATGATCACACAGAAAATTGAACCGGTGTTTTAAAAACTCGAATGCGTCAAATATAAGATTTTTTGTGGTTGCAACTCATAAATTATTTAAACGAAGTGCTGAAACAGAAATTGGCAGTGTATTGGCAAAATGTCTGAACAACACGGTGTAGAATTAAGTATAAGTGATCTGTGGACCACTTTTACTGCCACTGATGAAACAATGGATCCGGTTTTGGAGAAGTTGAATAAACTTGGTGCTGGTAAACCATTCAAATCACTATCTACGCTCAAACCGTATAAAACGTGGAAAATTCTCGACGTACGACGCATGAAAACTCGATATGGGCCAGCGGTTGCGGTGGAACTTGCAGATGCTCAAGTGTTCCTTCCAAAACGATTCGCGGATTTGGATGAGCAGACCATGGAATGTTTACGTACAGGACAATATTTTATTACATATAAAGTAACTGATTCTAGTGGTTTTTTACATATTGTGGAATTTAGTAAATAGCTATCACATGTATGATGTTAGGTGTAAGATTAAGGAAACTGTCACATGTGAAAATGAATTGATTTACTTTTTTATTTTAATATTGCAAACGTATATTTTATTAAAAAAATAAATTATTTTACGTATAAATTCTTATATTGTTCTTATTTTACAACACATTAAAACCCTCAAATTATATCTTGAATTTTGATAAGACTCTTAGTAGGTATGGGGCCACTTGGCAACGTAATGTAATTGCCTATATTCTGGAGCAAGTATTTTAATATTGGTGTTGAGTAGGTATACGGTCACCTAGCACTTGCATATTGCTTTTCATTCAGATTTCTGAACTAATTTCCAAACCAAAAGAGCGTATTGGGGGTAAAATGAGTAAAAATGTGTAAGTAACCGCTACTTCATGGAGTAAAATGAGTAAATCAGATGTGGTGGTGGTGGTGTCGGTGGTGAAGGTGGTGGCGGCGGCGGCGGCGGTGGTAGTGGTGGAGTATGTAAGTAATCGCTAACACAATTCTGAATTAATCTTGTAAGACTAGTTGAGCTTTACACATCTATTTTAATGTTCGAGTGTACGCAGTGTTATAAAAGTTTCTCGCGGAAAGATTCTCTTTCACGTCATATAAGAAATACACATATGCGGGAATTCTCACCAAAAAGGTTTGAAAATAGTTACTCTCTTGATCCGCTAAAAAGACAAGCATTAGACACGGCTGATGACTTATCTAGTTATGATACCGGGAGGAATGATGTTGATGATGAATTTCGAAACAATAAAGTTGAAGAAAGGCCCAATCCACTTGAACAAAGAATTAAAGCTGCATCAGAAGCAATTCAAACTAAATTTAATAATTTAAGAAATCAAAGTAATGTTTACACACCAAGCGATGAGTCTAATAACAGGGTTTTAACCACTTCCGATAGTGGAAATGTTATTATTCCCAAGTTAACTACAGCTCTGCAAACTCTTTTGGATATTTTATTAATCAAAGAAACTCAAAATAAAGGTGAGAATTCTAATGAATGAATAGCAATAAAACGTCCAGTCAATTCAACGGATCAAGAACTACTTGCAAAGCGTATCAAATACAACGGCTCGGAAGACTTTGAAAGTGCTAATGGGCAATCGAAAAAAATAAAATACTGGCATAATCCTAATACTTTAATAGATGACTTACGACGTTTACACGAGACTTCAGAGACTGGTGAAAAAATACTATTCGTATTTTGGTGAAATACTATTCGAAAATCGAAAATCAAAGGTGAGGTAATATTATAACTATAATATTTTATTTTATCATTTAGGTAAAAAATTCACGTATTTCTTAAAACCAAGCCCCGTAAAATCCGTAAAGCTCAAAGAAACCAAGAAAATCGAGTACCAAGTTATAGAGGGGACTAAGTACTTTCATTTAAAAAAAGAAAATCGAAAATCGAAGATAAGGTATTTTCAGTATAAGCGATTAAAGAAAAAAATAAAAGTTGCGATTACTTCTATATATGTGCATATATTGGGACGGAAATCGGTCTGATTGAAAGTATATGTAAAGTACATTCAATGGCACATGTAATCTTTTTTTTCAATTATTCTTAGACTCTGAAAAAATTGATAAAATATTTTTGGGAATCCCCATTTTGTGACCTTGAGTGCAACTTTGAATAATTATAACTCCGACAAAATAAAAGATAATTCAATAATATTCGAGTTAATAGCTCAACACAACTTAAACTTATTATATACAAAGAGAAATTAAATTTGGTGAACATGCCATTTTTGGGTGATCGACTTATACATGGAATTGCTCAAATATGTATCAGTATTAAAATGATATACAATGATTTTGCTGATTAAGCAAATTTTTTGCAATTTTTATAAATTATTTTATAAATAGATTTTGTATTCAGTCTAATCATAAATAAGAAATAGAATACATATTATTATTAATATACAGAGTTTATACATAATATACAGTTGTGTAGGTATTAAGATAATTTTCATTTGATTTATAAATTATCCTAGAAATAGCTTTGTGTTATACTCAAATTCTTAAATGATGTTTTACAATCTGCTTTCAAGGTCTGCTAAAATAAACATTCAGCGAAAATAAACTTATTTTAAGCTGATAAAATTCTAAAACTAATAAGTTTTTCAAGGTTAATTATTATATATAAAAATATTATGCAGTACGGTTGAAATCCAATTTTCGGAAGTAGAGTAGCGGTCAAAAATCTGGAGTCTGGAGTCTGAAGTCTGAAGTTAGTTTTGCGGTAGCGCTTGGTACAGTGCCCCCCACAAAATTTAGTGGCCTCCCGATTTTCGTTTAAAATGATGCAATTAAGTGAGGCCAAGGTTTGCACGTAATAAGCACAGTCCTCAAAAAGTAATCGGACACCTTTTTGATCAGGGGGTCCACACTTTTGACAGAGTAGTGAACCAAAAATTTAAGTACAGTACTGTAGCAAAAAATTAAATTAAAAAATTTAATTATTAATTATTGGTTATTATTTATTAGATGGGAATATTATTATTATTATTATGTATTGAATTGATTGTTGATTAAATTGAATTTCTTGAAATTATAAGTATTCGGGCCTTGGGTGCTACTTTTCGGGTTGATTGGGGTTTCGATCGGCAGAGTATTCTCCAGGTCTTATGGAGACGAGAGTGTGTGGCAGTGGAAGGCTATGGTCGCAGATCGTTTTCCCAAAACCACAAAATCCCCAAATAACCTGAAATTCCTTTGGACTGCTAAAGGGTGGTTTTAAATTAGAAATACGAAGTTTATCAACTACAATTTATTACAATAAAGGATGACTAGAAATAATTTTGAATTACAATATTTGAAATCTTTAAAATGTTACGACAATAAATAATTACTAGTTTTAAGAATCTACACAAATGTTTCTTGGTTATTTTTTTGAATGGCTGAAATACCAATCCAAATTAATTTTATATGATAGGTTTTAAAATAGAATTTGCATCTTAGTTCTTTGATGTGGCGATACCTTTCAAACTGAGACGCACGATATTCAAGTATATCGCGTGTGCTAGCTAAGGAAATGTATTACCACATCAATTAGTAAATTGTACACTTTTCACTTAAATATAAATTGAAGTTTCGAAATTTACAGAATAATTTTTTTTTAAATATCGTTATAAAGATATTTTTTCTGAAAATATGTTGTTAATCAAATTAAATTAAAGTCGCTAATATGAATTTTATAACTGTACCGATTTTCCTTTTAAAATTTATGACTAGAATAATTTGTAAGTGTATTTCTATAAATATCAAATTTTATGAAATTGTAAATTAGTCAATATTAAATTTTGTTTGAGTTCATTAATTAAAAATAATTTTTTTTTTTTTTTTTTTATTTTTCGATTATTTTGTTTTTTTTTTCTTTTTATTTCAATTGTTTTTTAGCTATAATTAAAGTGTCTAAGTTACACTTAAACACGAGACGAGTGGGGCCTAAAATACGGCTTCCTTTACCCAAACGTGCTCCTTCGATTTCTTGAAGAGAAATCGGAAAGAAAAATTTTACGACGAGAAAACTATTGCAATTTTTATTGTGATATACGTGTCGGATTTCATACGAGGGAGCAAACTAAATTAAATTTAGCCTGCCAGCGTTTACCCCTGTCCAGACACAATTGAACGCCTTTTGGAAATTTCAGAATTACAGATGGCAAAAAATAAAATCAGATTTAAATTGAAATTTTTTAGAAAATAACGTTGCAAGTTAGATTTTACCAAAGCTCTATATGATTTAAAAGATTCGACCAGATATCGAAATAATCCTAAGAGTTGCACATGTTCAAATTTTGTTTACCTAAACCGGAAATAGTTACGTGATTTGATAATAATTAAACTATACACACAATCAGTATATATTTGGAAATTTACTTAACGTTAATCTAAATATAAATCTACAAATATAAATTTACACAATTAGCTAAATATACCTATACCTTTTAAATTACGAATTAACTAAATTTTGAGTCGTAGACTTTTTGCTGAATCCCCGAAATTTTTTTGAATTTCGAATGAATGCTAAAGTACAAGACGACGTTAAATATTTAAATTAAATTTTACTTACATGCTATTATTCCATTTAATTATATTATTATATTAAGTTATTATTTTGCTTATACACATTAATTTTAAATTGTTTTCATATTATTTAAATAAATTTCCAAATTTTAATTACAATAAAATATTACTTATCTTAATAATGATGCATTTTTCTTTTTCAATAATAACGTTACAATTTCTAATTTACATCTTGACCAACTCCTTTTTTTTTACATTTTTTGTTTGATGTTAACATCGCCGCGGTCACTTGAAGAAGAGAGAGTGTATTGTTTTTAATTAATATAAGTTACTTATTTTTAATTATCTGTTATATAATTTGTTTGTTAATTAATTTTGAAATAAAGGTTCGATCAAACAATGGACAAGCGTTAACTAAACTTTTCAGATTTCTGTAAAAAAAAATATGTGATGGTAATACGAAATGTAAACGTCAATTTGAAAACATACCACTAGATGGCATTTATATATATAATTGATTTTTATTGAATTCTATGATCTGACATATTGGACCACAGAGGATATTGGACTGATATTAACTTCAAACACAAATGTTAGATGTCAGTATTCTGACATTTTTGCAAATCGATTAATTATTAATTAATTTAATGTTCGTTTATAATCGTTTTCCAAAGGATTCAATAATGTGTCGAATTTAATTCGTCACAGTACGGTGTCAAAAGTTTGGGGCCACCCCTGAGTTAGGGTAACCCCACATTTTTGACGCGGTAGTATACCCCATCTATCAATTTGTGACCTAAAATTCAGTCTGGGCATGCGTCGGTTTCTAAAATTCAGTTTGCGCATGCGTCGTGTACTATAATTCAGTCTGCGCATGTGTTAGGTTTGCATTCAAAAACTATGGCTAGTAATGGGTTAACACAAATCCAAATTGTGATAACTAAATTGTGATGACGCATAATGGGTTAACTACTTGTGTGGTTGTTGAGGTGATGACTCAGGTCTTAGGAATTTCAAGGCCAACAGTATGAGCGCGTGTGGGGTCAAATGTCATCAACAAATTTTAAATACATGTACTCGGTACGTGCCGGGTCAAAGATCAATCTATACACGAGGTACAGTAGGATTCCAAACTACACGGTTCTAAACATCGTCAAAAAGTAGTCCAGAAAATTAGGGTTCTACTGTGTCACTGTACTGTCACAGCTCATCTACTTACTACTTCTTAATAATTTATTTCAATTGACTATCAGTCAAAACTTTCCATATTTATAATTATCATAAGAGAGTAATAATAATTGTCATTACCTAATCACAGAATACAGAAAAAATATTACTATCTTTACACTAGCGATCCCAGCAACGATAAAAAGTGACGTGTGACTGACGTAAATCCGCACTCCGATGTTATGTACATACATTGACGCTGCGTTTGTAAATGTATAATATGTATATGTGTGTATATATGTGTGTATGTCTCGCTACGTGCTCGAGTACATACACATAACACGATGCACGCATAACACCGCTGTCCATGGTGGTTCAATAATTAGACAGCAATGTGATAACAATCCATCTTATACGTTCACTGGTTGTGGAACGACTGAATGTAAAGTGGTATCATATCCCACCAAAAAGCGCCAATCGATCCACAGAATTTTGTTTTTAGACTGAATCCATTGATCCGTGTTATTAATTATTCATATTACTAATTAATCAAATCTTTATATTATTTTCATTTGCTATTACCACTTATTAGTTTTTAGTAATTAGTCACTTAAAAACACTTTTAAAATACTTCTTGAATAGTAAAAATAACACAAATAAAGTCATCTTCTCACAAACATAACGCTTACGATGCGTTGGCTAAATTAACTGAAACGTTAGCTGACTAATCTAACACGAGTACGAGATGACGCGCCAAATACGTTATGACATGTTTTTTTCAACATTTACCATGTCTTTGAAGTAAATTCTAAGATTTACCAAGCGAATGGTGATAAATGTTCGAAATGAATGATGATCACAGAACTCTTCGGACTTTTCCCATTAAGAGTTGGTGAATCTTGGGTTTTACTGGAAAATCGTTGGATACTAGGTCTCCCGTTTGGATGTATACATACGGTTTACATGTTAATTGATAACACCGAATTCCCATGAGGAAAAAGTTCTATTACAAGAGTGCTTTGAACAAACAAATAACACTATTTTAAATATTATAACTATTGTTACTATCGCTTTAACAACAATAGTGCAGTAAAATAAAGAAATGAATGTCGCAATTTTCAAGCAATTTACATTTTCACATAATAAATATTTGTGTTATTTTCTGTAAATTTAAACGGAATTTTTTTATTTTCTTTTCTGAAAATAAATATCAAAAAAATAAAAATACCGAAAAAATATTCTGTTGGAGAAATAATGCAGATAATTTGGTGGGAAAAAATTATTTTATAAAAGAAAATTAAAAAAATATAAAAATGTTTATTCAAAGCACTCTTGTGGCATAACTTTTTCCTTGTGGGAACCCAAGGTTATTAATTAACGTGTAAATCGTATGTATACATCCGAATGGGACACCCGGTATTATATTTCAATACAAAATGGAAAATAGTTTGACAATAGTTTGATTATATACAAACCTAAATTGTAAATGCAAAATGCCATTTTTCAAAATTGCAAAATTTAAAATAGTACCTATAAGTTGCAGGCAATAAATCTAAACTTAAAAATTTCTTCAAGATTTATTAAGTATGATAATGTGACATAGGACCGAATAAGTCCCAAGTTGTTAATCCGGCCCTTAAACGCAATTTAAAATTAAAGGGTATAGCCGGATAAGTATAGGTGATTCGGCCCCGAAAGCGAATAACTATATTAACGGTATGGTGAGGCTGTAAGTAATTGATTTATGCAATTTTGGCGGCCAAAACTGAGTAGTTATGGAGATAACTAAAATAATTTGAAAAATTACAACAATTTTTTTCTTGGTAACTACTCAACATAGGAAAATAATTCCAAATTCACATCAAGGCAAACATTCTCAAGAATATTAGACATATTTATTATCGTATCAGTTCTTGTTATTAAGGGTAATAACAAGGAAAATATCCGATCCAAAGTTATTTTTATGGCGTTCCAACTGAGCGACCACTTCAAAAAAAATTCAGTAACTGTGCCTTACTGCACTTAATTACTGCACCAAGTTTCATCAAAATTCAAGCGGTATAACGTGATGAAAAAAATATTTTTCATTTCAAATCTGTTAAACCGCCCCTCCAGTGGGCCCGACCCTGAAATTATTTACATCAATCGAAAGTACATTAAAAATAAAGTGTTGTGTCTAATAAAGTGTTTTTTCCTATCTCCTATAGTTTTTGTAGTTTTTGAGATAATCAAGAGTAATCGAAAGAGGTATATTAAAATATAGGTTATTTGCCCCTGACAGAAAGTTCCAATAGTAACTGTATTGTCGTTTATGTGACACTGCAGGAACTTCATATGCATAACTTTCCTAGATCAAAACAAAAGCGTTGTGGAAATATAATAGAAAATTGTCAAAAAATGTGCTATAATAGGATTTTTTAATATATAGAATATTAAAATCAAATGAGCATTATATTCTACATATTAAAATACCCCTGTCGCAGCATCTGCATAACATAGCGAATTTCCAAATCTTGGGCACTGGCGGATCTCATCTAAGACCTGTACCTATTTAAAATAGTTTAGCTTTCTAAGAGTAAAAGAATTTTTAAAATCGGCTGGGTAATTAGTTTTGGTATTTTTGGGGACCAAAGAACCCGAACGAATTTTGTGCAGCATAGTTGTATCCATCTAAAATAATTTAGCTCTCTAGCAGTGAGAAATTTTTTAGCATCGGTTCGATAGCTTATTACTGGCGTTTTCGGATCTGCAAGATCCCGGTGGACCTCATTAAAAAATCAGCTCGACCGTATATTCTAGGCGGACTTTATGTAATAAATATATATATATATATATATATATATATATATATATATATATATATATATATATATATATATATATATATATATATATATATATATATATATATTCAAAACCCGTTGTTCTACGTCGCCGCATTCTACGCCGCATTTGCATCCCCAGGACAGTTGTGGATCTCAGATAACACAACCTGTACCTATCTAAAATAGTTTACCTCGGTAATAGTAAAAAAGTTTCAAAATCGGTCAGTTATTTTATTTTTGACACTTTTAGGTTCTACTGACACTGTCAGACCTTACATAACGTAATCTATATGTATCTAAAATAGCTTAGCTCCCCAACAGTGAAAAAATTTTCAAAATCGGTCGGTTAGTTTATTTTTGACACTTTTGGATACGGTGGACCCTGGCAGACTTTACATAACGTAAACTATATTTATCTAAAATAGTTTAGCTATGTAAGAGTGAAAAAATTTTCAGAATCGGTCGGTTAGTTTATTTTTGCCACTTTTGGGTCCCATGGACCCTGGCGGACCCTAAATAACGTAATGTATGTCTATCTAAAATAGCTTAGTTCCCCAACAGTGAAAAAATTTTCAAAATCGGTCGGTTAGTTTATTTTTGACACTTTTGGATCCCATGGACCCTGGCAGACCTTACATAACGTAATCTATATTTATCTAAAATAGTTTAGCTCTGTAACAGTGAAAAAATTTTCAAAATCGGTCGGTTAGTTTATTTTAACACTTTTGGGTTCTATGGACCTTGGTGGACCTTACATAACGTAACTTATATTTATCTAAAATAGTTTAGCTCTGTAACAGTGAAAAAAATTTCAAAATCGGTCAGTTAGTTTATGTTTAACACTTCTGGATCCTATGGACCCTGGCAGACCTTACATAAAGGAATCTATATTTATCTAAAACAGTTTAGCTCTGTAACAGTGAAAAAATTTTCAAAATCGATCAGGCAGTTTATTTTTGACACTTTTGGGTCCTATGGACCCAGGCGGACCTTACATAACGTAATCGATATTTATCTAAAATAGTTTAGCTCTGTAACAGTGAAAAAATTTTTAAAATCGGTCAGTTAGTTTATTTTTGACACTTTGGGTCCTGTGGACCCTGGCGGACCTTACATAATGTATTCTAAATCTATCTAAAATAGTTTAGCTCTGTAACGGTGAAGAAATTTTTAAAATTGGTCGTTTAGTTTATTTTTTACAATTATGGGATCAGTAAATCCTGGCGAAACTCATACAAGTCTAGTACTCTAACAGTAAGAAAAGGGTTCTAAGGATCTCATATTACTTATGGCAGTCCGTAAGCTTCTTGCGGACATCATTTAATTAATTAATTCAAATACTTTAACTTACTAACTGTGAAAAAATTTTTAAAATCGATTGGTTAATTAATTTCTGGCCTTTTTAGGTCCCGAAAACTTTGACCTCACATAAAATACCTTAAATCCATTTGAAATGGTTTAATTTTTTAACATTATTAATTATTAGTGAAAAAATTTTCAAAATCGATTCAAAATATTTTTCCGTGCATACATATGTACATTGTACATATTTTGTTTTGTTTCATATTTAATAATATTATATCATAACATAATCTTCAATTTCTTGTCTACTTAAAAATTCAATAAAAAAAAAAAAAATTCTTCATTACATTAGCTTAGAAAATCTGTTTAATTTTCATTTTTCAACTTGAGATAGAACCATGCTAATTATAATGCAATAAATGAGAAACAAAACTCTATACATGTATGTGTGTTATAACACATGTATGTGAATAGACTTCACCTGTTCTCACAAAATTCTTTAATAAAAAAGTGAAATATTTTTATACTTCATAAAGAACTGAGATATAAATATAAATTACTTATTAGACTAACAAAGAAAGAAAACTAATATAATGGTGAAAATTTACATTTTCTCGAAAAATACTTAAAATAGAAAGAAAATTATAAGAATATTTTCTTCATAATTTTTTTTTCCTTTTCAACGATGTAAAAATCGAACTGTTTTATGATAGGATCGAATGATAAAAAATGGCCAGAAAACCTACTTCTGGGCATCCGACGTGTCTGGCTAACGAACTTAGCCGAGCCAATTCAGAATCCAGTCCGCACACAAAATTTCATAAGCATTAGACGTTTCGTTCGAGAGTTATCGTGGCGACACATATATATATATATATATATATATATATATATATATATATATATATATATATATATATATATATATATATATATATATATATATATAAATTTTAGTGAATATCATTTTCGTATTCTAGGGACCTCAAAACACATTTCTGTTATGATCCCGGGCTTAGGTCCCGTCATGACACCTACTGTAATAGCGTATTTCCAGTTTTACTTTTGGAAATTCGCTAAAAGCCTACTACACCACATTCTTTGGTAATTTTTTATTATATTTCTACAGTGCTTTTCTTTTGATCAAGGAAAGTTATATATATGAAGTACCTGCAGTGTCACATAAACGACAATACAGTTACTATTAGAACTTTCTATCAGGGGCAGATAACCTATATCTTAATATACCTCTTGCGATTATTCTTGATTATCTTGAAAACTATAGGAGATAGGAAAAAACACTTTATTAGACACAACACTTTATTTTTAAAATACTTTCGATTGATGTATATAATTCCATGGTCGGATCCACTGGAGGGGTGGTTCAACAGATTTGAAATGAAAAATATTTATTTCATTATGTTATACCCCTTGAATTTTGATGAAACTTGGTGCAGTAATTAAGTGCATTAAATCACAGTTACTGAATTTTTTTTGAAGTGGTCGCTCAGTTGGAACCCTATAAAAATAACATTGCATCGGATATTACCCTTGTTATTATCCTTAATAACGAAGACTGATACGATAATAAATATGTCTAATATTCTTGAGAGTGCTTGCTTGCATGTGGATGTGGAATTATTTTTATACGTTGAGTAGTTACCAAGAAAAAAATTGTTTTAATTTTTTAAATTTTTTAGTTATCTCTCTTTTACTTTATGAACGCTCTGTATAAACAACAAAAACATTTGCTGCTCGCTTTTGATTTAGTAGATTAGGGGCCAGTATTATAAAAGTTAACTAACTGTGAACTAAATTAAGTTTTGATAGATTTGAGCGTTACTTTATGGTATTCCATTTTAAAATACACGGAGAGAAAAATCCTATAATTTTTGTAGAGAAAATTTCAGAAAAATTACCATGCTCCCCTATAATCCGTGCGCGATCGACGACCAAAATAAAAAATATGTGCTAGCATGCTAAAATTTACTGTGGTGCTAACACAACTTTTATCACACTCTTATGCATGTATATTATAGTTTAATTCTTGTTGTCTTTCATTTGCGCATCTGACTCGCGACCTTATATTGGTTGCACTGTACCTGTAAAAACATGTATACAAAAATGATTGCCAACAATATATTCTAATACATATACTAAAGATAGGTAAATAACAAAAAGATGAATTAAACGATGACATCGTACTAAGAGAATGTAAAAGCAACTGACTACTAGCTGTGCTAGCTGCTTGTAACACAGTGATAAATGAAGGTGCTTGGTGCGAACTATCTGACAAAGTTTCTTCCACAGTCCACACCTATGGTTCGCATCTAACTCGCCTAACTCGCTGAGTGAGGTACATTTCATTACAGCGTTCCCAACACAACCAACCTTCTTTCTGTTTTTTTTCTTTCTATTATTAGCATGTTAACATGGTAATTATATCGTCGAACCTCGGCTTTCTTCGACGATATAATAATTTCGTTGTGTGACCAAATGATTATTCACATTATTATTATTATTTATCTGAAATACCAGGGACGGAAAAATTATGTAGGGTCGAAAAGCCGAAAAATAATAGCCAAAAAAAAAAACTATTAATGGAATTTATCATCTCAGATCGACATTTTATAGTTCAGATTATCATATTAACAGCTAATTTTAATATTCAATCTAAAAATACTGAAAAATAAGCTGATAATAATGGACACCCCAGTAAAAAAAAAATTCTGCGCCCTTTATTATATTATAAATATGTATCTTTTATTTCTTTTTATATAAATCCGTTGTATATATTTGCTATCTTACTTGCACGCTACATAGGTAAACAACACTTTAGTTTATACCAACATAACAGATAAGAAATATTACTATATGACAAGTTTTATTTTTGTTATAAAGCGAAGTTTACATTACGCATATTTATTGTCAGTTAGTTTAGAGACATCTTTAAATTTATTACTAAGCACTTAATTTTCTATTTTAGCTTTCAAATATGAAAGCTAATAATATAAAAAATATTGAAATAGATCGGGAACCATTTTTTGGATACATTTTACATGTTTAAAAAGCAACTTTTTAATTTATTTTTAAGAAGCTTAGATTGTGTTATGTAAATATGTACCTATATACAAAACTGTATATAGGTACATACAGTGAACTGAATATTTTTATAACCTTAAAAACCGTCAATTTTTCTTGTAATTTAGATTTTAAAACAATTTATTAAATATTATTGTTATTTGATTGAGAGAGAATAATTCTGGTAAGTATTGCGCATACGTATAACACTGAATAAATAAAATTAAAATCAAATTTTTAATGAGTTATTAACCTTTACAGAAAAATGTAGCATTATTTCTCGAAGATTTTGAAGAAAATTATTCAACTAAATCCGAAATATTTAAAGAAAAATCTAGCAGCATTCAAGGCAAAGCAAACTGGACAAAAATATAAGAATTTTAGGAAGCAAAATTATCTACTTATTGTAAATACTAAATAATCACTTATTATTACACGAGAGGTTTGCATTTTCTGGAATAAATTTAGGTTTGTCTAACGAAAATTTGTTGCCTAGCAATTTAACCTAAATTCTTTATCAGTTAAATTTACCAATACGAATTTTTGTTTCATTTTTATCGTGTTTACCTACAATGAAATGTTTTGTACCATTTTGCTTTCGAGACTACGAAAGTAGCGAAAGCATTGTGATCACTTTTGAAAAATAAAAAATTGTTTCCCTCCAAAATAAAATTATTTACGCACATTTTACGTTTTAGAGCTTCTTGAACAATTTTCGTGCGGTGTCTGTCCGTCCGTCCGTCTGTCTGTAGGTCGCCAGTTTTCACTAAGTGGCATAACTCCTGAACTATTCA
This sequence comes from Brachynemurus nebulosus, assembly GCA_035578155.1. Taxonomy (NCBI): domain Eukaryota; kingdom Metazoa; phylum Arthropoda; class Insecta; order Neuroptera; family Myrmeleontidae; genus Brachynemurus; species Brachynemurus nebulosus. The sequence goes on along the minus strand of JAPWDM010000044.1, from coordinate 957,095 downwards.
ATTGTTTTTAATGAAATTTTCAAAAATTATGCAGTTTGGTTTCTAGATGGTCCCCTATGAATTTAATCGAAATCGGAGTAATGGTAGCTACGCCGCTACCATGATATTTCCATTAATATACTAAATTACACCAAGTGCCATAACTTCTGAACTATTCAATTCTTTTTTTATGAAATTGTCAGAAATTATGCGGTCTGGTTCCTAGATAGTTCCCTACAAATTTCATTGCATTCGGAGTAATAGTATCCACGGCGCTACCATGAAATCCAATTGAATGTCAGTATCTTATTTACTGCTAGTCCCACTTCGCTCAAATTTTTAAAGTATTTTAGGGGTTAGTTTCTAAAATATTTTTTCTATTATTTTATAATTTAGCCTTTAAGTTTTTTGAGTTACAACAATTTTTTATGAACTTTAAGGCGATGGTATACCGTCAGTTGGGGCGAATGTAAACGATTTTTTCAGTTTTTTGGCAATAAATTGTTTAGAGTTTATCTAAAAAATTCTAAAAAAATAATTTAAATGCTTTAGTATCACGAGCATATAGGGCAGTAATAAAAATATCAAAATTGGTACTGCAACATTTTGTTTTTTTTGGTTATATAGTGTCTAGATTCGCCCCTATGTGTGGGGCGAATCGAGACAGTGCTTTATTTGCAATATAAATCACATTAAGTCATGCATATGAGTAAAATCGGACATAAAAAGATAAAAATAGCTGAATTTCCAATCTGAAAATTCGCTAAACTAAATAACTGCATCAGCGAATGACTTTTGATGGATGGAATAAAACATTTTGGATTTAAATGAATTTTATTGCGATTTGCCTTTGAGTCTATCATGCAAGGTCGATTTGGGAACATGGAAATATTCAGCAACTTGTCTGAGCGATTTTTTTTTATTTTTAATATCGGAAAGCAGGGGCGCAACAACTACATATCTAGAGGGGGTCCAACAAAAATTTAAATTATCAAATTTTTTGATAACGCAGTTCTCCAATAACAATGGAAAATGTTGTAATAAAATGTCGTCTCCGAAAATTTGATTTTCAAATAAAAAATATTAGTAAACCACTAAAAATTTTACTTTTTAATAGAAATAAAATAAATTGAAGGAAAATTTCCAGGTAATTTTAGGGGTCCGGACCCCCCTGATTGTTGCGCCTCTGTCCAAAATACCCCATTTTATGTTATCTTCATTACAGTTTATGTAGTTTATACCCACTTTCTTTTTATACTGACGCAACATTGTGTATGAATTCGCCTCACCTATAGACAATTTTTAGTCGAATTTTTCCTTGAAAAAATTAGACTTATACAGCCTATACGATAAGAACGGCGAGAGGCGAGAGTAGGGGCGCTATCCGTTTTCGGACCTGTAGAACACGAATATGTAGAAAAAAAATGTCTGATATATATATATATATATATATATATATATATATATATATATATATATATATATATATATATATATATTCCCGCTACCTTTTAATATGTGTAGCGCCCCCCTATGGAAGTTAAGAGCTCAAATTTGGTAAATGGGGCTCACTCCGATGCACAACAATACTATCAAAGTTTGGTCAAATTTTGGGGAAATTTTGGATCCGACCCAACTTTTAAGGGGGTGGTGGGGGGGCGGAAAAGCAATAAAAATTTTCCAAACCGGTTGGAAATAATGTTTCGGTCAATTATCTACAATATATCCAAAATTCAGCTTCTTAGGATAATTTGGAGGGAGTAGAGGGGGAAAAAACGATTTTCGCTGGATCTAACACGTCCCCAGCCCCCCAGAATTAACGTAGAGGGTTGAAATTTGGTATGTTGATGGAGTTCATACCTAGGTTGTGGTTTTTGAAGGTTTCAATATTTTACCCCCACCCCCCTCATTTTTAAGCTACAATTTCATGCTTTTTCGACGTTTTCGAAGTTTGTACCACTCGCACAGGTCACCCCAATAAACCCAGAGGGCTGAAATTTTGTATTCGGTTTAAGTTAGTATCAAGGGGGTGCCTTTTGGGGGTCACGACTTTTTACCCTTACACCCACAATTTTTATACCAAAAAGAACATGATTTTTCTTGTTTTTTGACAGTTTCGTTCGGGTCAAAATCTCCCCATGTGAACCTAGAGGGCTGAAACTTTGTGTATAGGTTAAGTTAATAGCCAGCCACTGCTTTTTGGAGGTTTCAACTTTTAACCTTTACCCTCACGATTTTTACGACCATATTTCTTTGATTTTTTTGCTTTTTTTCTAACACGTCTAGAGACTCTCTAAGGAAAATTAGAGGGCTGAAATTTTGTACGTGTATTGAGTTAGTATCCAGCTAGTGCCTTTTAGGGATTTCACATTACTTTTTCCCCCATTTCTCCCATTTTTACATCGGAATACGATGGTATTGTTAAATGTGTTTTAAATGCTTTAATATTATTTTAATGCAAGCAGGCGTATAGCAATTTTAAAAATTGAAAAAAAAAAATGAACGTACTTTTGTAACAAAAGCAATACATAAATATTAAGTAATTTAAAAATGTTATCAAAGTCACTGTTTATTTATAAAGTAGGAATTTTGGATATTTATTTATAAAATAGAAATTTTGGATTTTTTTGGGAATAAAAAAAATATCTTCATAAAGGCCTTCCAGTTTACTATTTAAGGTCCTTTTTTAATATTTAAAAATAAAACACAAAGGCAATTGGCGGATAAGCATGGGTAGGAATGCCCTCGTACGAATTGTGTTGATAAATTCTCTTTAAAGCCCCGATCAGCCGGACACTCATCATCAGTTTTGAAACCACCGCAAAATGACAAATCGCTTGTAGACTTTCAATCACATTTCGCTTGTAGACATTCAATACCGAAGATGAAGGGAAAAATTCGACTACCGTGATGGGGCCCCGCTGCTCACGGCGTTTTTTATTAACCAATCTATAAAAAAAAAATTAAGCACAATACAGCTTTCATTTTTGGTACATATATTGTCAAAAAAACGCCAAACATTTTGTTGCGAGTCCCTACTTTATATATATAACTTTTTTTTATACAACAGTTTCTTTAAAAGATTTCAAAACGCGCGTTATTTTTAAAAATTATAAACAATGCGCCTGTAAAATAACAAAATACAAAGATGTCACGTTCACCGCTTTTCTTTGATGACTAACTCATAACTGACAAAATTCAGTAGCATAAATTGATCTATGACCTTGTGCGGTCATAACACTGACGAAGAAATATCGAGAGGCAGCTCTGTCTAGATTCGCCCCTACTGTCTCGGTTCGCCCCAACTGATGGTACATATAATATATATATAATATACGGCATATTTAAAGTCTTTTACGAATACGAGGAAGCTGTGTGCCACACCCCATTGGCAGCGTATTTTATAATGTTTAGATGTAAGGTTTTTAAAAATATGTATTTTTGTTGCGTTATTTGATTGGACTTTTTTGAAAACAATTGCTAAACCTGGTTTGTTTTGCAGAAATACACACAAAAAAGTTATTTTTGTAGTTTTTGTGACATTTATTTATGGTCCATTTCACTTAAATTTAACCATACTTCGTCACTTATGAATTTAAATAATTTCCGTTTCCTTGGCTTTATCTCGTTCTCGTTCATCATCAAAATTGCAGTTTGTTTTTAGAAAAGAATAGACGATTGATTTATTTTCAGTATAAGAATTATTTAATTTTTTAACTTTAACTCATGATCAATTGTATTTGAAATAGGGTATAATTATTTTTCATAGAGCGCAACCGAGTAACGAAAAGGGTTTCACATATATTATTGTAACTTATCCACGAGGAAGCTGTGTGCTACACCCCATTGGCAGCGTATTTTTCGTTGTAAAAATCTATTTTAACTTATTTTTCCACGGTAAAAATGAAAAAACGCTGCCAATGGGGTGTAGCAGACGGCTTCCTCGTACTCGAAAAAGACTTTAAAACAGTATTCTACCAAATATATATACCTATATATACCGTGAGATTATAATTTCACCGTAAAGTTCATAAAAAATTGTTGTAATTCAAAATACTTAAAGGCTAAATTATAAAATAATGGCAAAACTATTTTAGAAACTAACCCCTAAAATACTTTAAAAATGCGAAGTGGGATTAGCAGTAAATAAGATATAATATAAAAATCTCATGTCACAATGTTTGTCTAGGATAAACTCTGAAACTACTGAACCGATTTTGATGTGAGACGATATTACTTAGTGCGTGTCCGACGCACTAAGTAACAAATTATTTTTTGTCGGTAATGGAACTTTTTACTGTGCTGTTTTACAAATTTTACGGAGATAATATTACGAAAAGAACATTCCATCCTTTAAATTTTTTATGATTAATTATAATCTTTATATTTTTACCTTACAGAATTTAATATGTTCGCCTTTTACACGTCGATTGTAGTGCTGAGCACAGTAATTTTTATAGGAATTTTCTCTCCGTGTAGAAAGACAATTTTTTTAAATTAATTTTATTCACAGATGTCAGTATTATAAAACAAATAAATTAAGTAGGCAACTAAAATTTAGTTGACAGAAAATCTAGCAACTAAATTTTAGTAGAAGATTAATTTGACAGTTCTGAAAGATTTTTACAAACATTATTTATGTTTATATTTAAACACATTAAACAGGTTTTATATACGTTGTAATACAAATTAGAGAAATTAGAGGTACAGAATTAATTTTTGTATTATATATATATAAATATATATATATATATATATATATATATATATATATATATATATATATATATATATATATATATGGAAATTGAAACATATACACGGAGACAAAAATCATATAATTTTTGTAGATAAAATTTCAGAAAAATTACCATGCTCTCTTATAATGCGTGCGCGATCGACCACCAAAGTAAAAAATATTTTACGATCATGTAAATATTATTAAATTGGAACGTAAAAAGTATTAGTCATGGCTTCATAAAAATTGTTGTGATAGCATGGTAAAATTTAATGTGCTAACACAACTTCTATCACACTCTTATACATATATCTTATAGTTTAATTCTTGTTGTCGTACTCTTTCATTTGCGCATCTGACCCGCAACCTTATGTTGCTTGGGTTGTACGCACTGAGGAACAATCGATCTTTTCCGACCTTTGATTCCTTATGATGTATACAAAATGATTGGCAACAATATATTATATTCTAATACTGAATATAGTGAAGTAACAAAATAATGAATTAAACTATAACCGTCATGTAAGACATTTTAATGAATACTGTTTGCATTGAACACGACACCACACCAGCAGTGACCAGCCTGACTATGTTACTTGTCACACCAGCCTGGCTATGTGACCTTCATGTATGATTGTGTTGATACCTTATGCAGCCTGCCGCGCTATGTGACAGCGTTGATACCTTCTCTTTGTTTCTACTATTAGAAGATAGCAGTTAAAATATTATAAGACAGCATGGTAATTTTTGTAAGAAAAACAATTAAAAAATATTTTTTTGTCGGGAATGGAACTTTTTACTGTGCTCTTTTACAAATTTTACGGAGCTTAAATATTACGGAAAGAACATTCTATCCCTTAAATTTTCTATGATTAATTATAATTTTGATATTTTTACCGTACAAAATTGAATATGTTCGCCTTTTACACGTCGATTGCAGTGCTGAGCACAGTAATTTTTCTATGAATTTTCTCTCCGTGTAGGTTAGTCTACTACTAAATAATTTAATCATGAGATGCGTTTATAATACTGAACCAATATTTAGTTCACAACTATTTTTATTCGTAGAATAGTTATTCGTTGATTTAGTTACCTTTTATAATACTAGGCCTAGGACAACTGCTGACTACAAAATACCTGAACGTGTCAGATAAAATTCGTAGATTGACTGAATTGTTTGATAATAGTGAATATACTGGATGAAAGTAGACATCTTGATCATAGGAATAACTAAAGAATTATTATCATTAATGTAATTGTTTACAGAAATTTTTACATAATATTATTTATCTCCTTCTATTGAAGAACGCACTCATTACGTATCCGTTTATTGTTGAGAAAGTTATACATTATTCAAAGGTGTGAAAGAATGACCATTACTCAATACCTTTCGAGAAATGAAATCACCGTATTAACAATTATTCAATGGGCCTGTATGTGTTTTATGTATGTTGTCTAGTAACGTGTAAATCAACAAAGCAATTGATAATTTATTTTGATCGTTTCCATAGATACATATGGGTAGTTATTCAAACGATGGAATTTTGGACGGCCCAACGCATTTTGTATATTAATATTTTGAAAAATACATTTTTTCTAGATGGAAACTGTAAACCATTACTGCATCTAACTGGTCACTCAAAATAACCCGGTTTCGAAATATATTTTTTATAAAAAATGACACTTAAAATGTAAAATTCGCAGTCTCTTGATATGTCTCCTCTCCAAAGTAAAACATAGCAGACTAAATAATTATTTTTTCTGAATGTATAAAAAAAAATTTACACTGCAGTAGTAATCTATAATATTGGTACATTTTTATTGTATAAATAATTTTTGAATTTTTTTATATCTTCTTTAAGAAATATTCTATTGAATTTTGTCTCCCGAACTTTGCATCATTCTCCTATCAAACAAAAACACTTAAAAAATATAAAAAATTTATATTCTGATTAACTCATCGTTTGTCATAGTAATTAAGTGAAATATAATAAACAAAATAAAGTACATCTTTTACTTAATTTGAGGTTGTATCAACTAATTTAGTTAACATTGTAAGTGAGATCGTACTCGGTCCAGTCAATTTCTCAGTATACTGGTCACCATTTTCGTGAAAAATACTGTGGATATAAAAAAATTTTCAGTTGTATGAGTTGTAAATATGTTGTATTGGAATAGCGGACCTGTTTTTTTTTTTTTTTTTATAAAACGTTATTTAGCCGATTTTTAAAGAATATTGAAGAATTCTCAGTCTCCTGGTCTCAGTCTCCTGGCAGCTCCAAAAACGGGGATTAAACTTAAATAGTGTAAATAAATTAGGTAAATGTTATTAGAATACTGTAGTCAATGACTCCATATATTTTTTAATAAAAAATTAATTCCCATTTTTTTTTTCTGTATAATATACATATACTATATAATTACTATGCTTCTGACACATATACTACTAATATAATATATAATATGCATTAAACAGTCGTAAATGACTTCGAATATTTTTTAATAAATAATAAATTCGCAATTTTTTTATTTATTTAGTTTTATTCAAATTTTTTTTAAATTTTTTTTTTTTAAAATACATATATACCTACACTATATAACCACTAATATATATACTACTAATATAATATATAATATATATTAAATAAATAATAAATTGTTTAATAATTAAAAATTTAATAATAAAAATAATAAAAATTGTTTAATAATAAAAATTAATAAATTGTTTAATAGTTTAATAAATTGTGCTTAATAATAAAAATGAATATAAGAAATTATCTTGTGTTAAGTTTAGTTTTTTTACTCATTTTTTCACTTTCCTGGATGTCTCTTTTTTATAATGGCCATAAAATTTATAATTTTGAATTTTTTGACTGGCCACTTTCAAATAGTGTAAAAAATGTTATCAACTTGAAATAAAACTACTTTCCAAAGCTCATGCATGAAAAAAATGTGTGGCCGGAATTAAGTCCATTTTCTTCCATGGTTTGAAGAACTACCCATATACGAACATTTAATGAAATTAAAGATATATTAGAAATTACATTTTTTTAATTAAAACTTTATAATATTCAGCCTTATTTAAATAAATAAATAAAAAAGAGAAAATGTTGTAGAAAAAGTATAGTATTCTTCTCGCTCGTAATGGCTATTACTCATTTAGATGAATTACGACACTCGCCTCGTAAATTCGGCTCGTGTCGCAATTTCATCTTGGTGAATAACAGCTATCATTACCAGCTCATCAAATAATATACTATTACATCCACTTAAACGCCAGTTCGTATGTACTACAATAATAAACTGTTTTAATTAGATTAATTACTTATATTATGAACATGCATTAACATTTTGTCATACAGTTTTAAAAATATAATAATTTTGTAATTACTGTATTACATAGGTATTATTTTTTTCTTGAAACCTTGAATTTTAAAAATATTATTATTATCGTAACATTACAGTTACATGTGCATACTTCATATTTATACTAATTACAAAATTAAAATTGTTTTGCGATTAACATGACCTTTGATAAGAAAAAGTTGATGTTACATATTATTTCCAAAACGTAAAGTACGATCCCGAGGACCGTAGATACTTACATTTCCCAGAATGTTTCTTGTTTTCCTATATCATTACATAAGCTCCAGATTTCGATCAAGTTGGAGTCTATATTAAATAACACCTAATATAATTATGTATGTAATATATATATATATATAAGATGTCTGAAATAATATTTCCAGCATTGTAGTCTCGTAACTGGTAAAATATGTATATAGATACTGATTCAGTTGAATTTTTCCAAATACAGTTATTTCGAATTTAATTTGGTTTATTTGCTAGAACAGGTTTTACATGTGACATATTGATAGAAAGAGAAAAAAAATAAATTAACCTCTATGAAGATACAAACAAATAAAAACCTTGCAAATATACCTAGCCCAATGAACATATTATATATACTCTATAGACTGACTGTGTTTATAAATAAATGAAGCCTTCAGATACACTCAAAATACGACCAACTGCTACTTTATAATATTGTAATCAGTGTAGTAAGCGTGGTATCGCTATTCGCTAGTAACCTTTTCAAATAATTATTATCGAAATATAATATTGACAATTTAACTCAAGTGTATCAAGTCCCATAAGAATATTTAGTTTTTCACTTTTACCATGGAAAAAGTTAGGACAGATTTTTACAGCAAAAAAAAAAAATGGTATAAAACATTTCATAGGTTATTTAGTTGTAGGCAAACACGATAAAAACGAAACAAAAATTCGTATTAGTAAATCTATTTGATTTCAGAACCATAATAACAATGTATTAAATAATATTATGAATTATACTAATTTATTTTATTCGTAAAATTGTCTTACCGTATTTTTGAGCTTTATATTTTTTCTGAATAAAGTGTTTTCGAGAACTCAAATTTCTTACTTAAAAACAATTTAACTCGAAGAACTGTCAACCCAAAAACGCTTCACCTTACTAAAGTTGTCTTTTATAATACTGGCCCCTAATCTATTAAATCAAAAGCGAGCAGCAAATGTTTTTGTTGTTTATACAGAGCGTTCATAAAGTTCCGGAACAGCTCCGCAAAAGTTCCGCAAAATCTCAGTTAATATTGACTTTATCAAAAAATAACCCGGACAAAAGTTTCATGGGAAGAAATAAGGAACTGGAAAATGACCTCGAATTTGACCTTGAACATGACCTTGACCAACCAGTATCATATTTTTTTCGTTTTTATGACCTTCACACGACTTTAGGATATGAAGTATGAATATGGTTTTGAACGTAGAATTTCCCGCTCATTCCGAATCCGAGGTCAAAAATAGGGGTTTCCATTAAAAAAAAAAAAAAATTGACCTCCAAATTTGGTCAAGGTCATGTTCAAAGTCATATTCGAGGTCATTTTCTGGTTCCTCATTTCTTTCCATCAAACTTTTGTGCGGGTTATTTTTCGATAAAGTCAATATTAACTGAGATTTTCAGCTGTTCCGGAACTTTATGAATGCTCTATATACAGACAATAGATATAAACTATACTACTATAAATATAAATTATACTACCAGTCTGATGTTTAACCAAAGATTAGTTATTACTTTACAACTCTAAGAAAAAAGTAAAGGTAATAAAATTTTGAAAAAAATATGATTGGTTAAAAATGATGACAAGGATAAAAAAGCAGCTTGTACAGTGACAGTTTAATTTAGTTATCTCTCTCACACAAAAATGTGACAAACCAAGTTGGATTTACATAGCTAAAAAAAACTTCCTAATTCAAAAAGTCAAATGAATGTATATAATTTTTAAAACTATTGATTTAGATTATAATTTCACATTTCCAAATCGTATTTTGTATTGCCATATTCTATTTTGAATTAAAAAGTAATATTTTTATGAATGTTACTGCAAGAGGGTAGTTTCGTACTGAAAATAATTTATTTCATTTTTTGCTATAGTGTAAATCCAACTTGTAAAATTTTATTACGTTTACTTTTTTCTTAGAGTTGTAGGATTATATATAAATTGACTGAATTGCGTACGAATGAAGATAATACGGGTTTTTGTAATAAAAGGTAAGTTTTTTTAGAGTTGCTACTAACTTAATCAAATATTTTTTCAGATAACACTTGTAGATACTGTTGGCGGCAATCGATTGGTGTAACCAAAAGCTTTATAGCTTTTTTGGTTTTCGAGGTATTCGAGGTACAAGCTTATACTTTTTTAAATGCGACTTCATATACATATACGTATATTAATTTGTTGATAAAACTGATCCAATGCATTAACAAAAGTATAAAAGCAAAAATGGAAGTAATGGTTTTTTAGGTTTGTGTCTCTCGTGTGGCTTCACATTTTAAGTGTAATAAAAAAAAAATTGACCTTTTTCGAGACCGTAATAAATTTTATGACTTATTTAGGTAAAAAAATTTTATCCTTTTAAATTTTTCAGTATTTTTAAATTATGTTAAAAAAAAGTTTAAGTTCTATATGGGTTTATATGTAACTTAACTAAAAATTAATATCTTAATAATATTATAAATGTGAAAGTTTGGATGTTTAGATGTTTGGATGTTTGTTCTCAATCACACAGAAACGGTTGGACCGATTTTGATAAAATTTTCTATACACACTTGTAACGTAGTGTTTGTTCATAGACCGAATTGGCCCCTTTCACAGTGACCCACGTTTCAACGCGCGCCCGACCTCCACCGTTCGCACACAAAATTTATCACTTTATGGGGTTTTTCAAATTTTCCGCGGAAATTATTTGTAATATTGTTGAATAAATTTGTTATTTATAATCTTTATGTGTGTCTTTATTTGAAATCCTGATTTAAATTTCCATTTTAATTAAAAAAAATGAAATAAGGTATGAGTTTAAATGGGTTAAATGAAATGCTATCTATAAGTTTATTGAAAAAAATAATGTAGGTTGGCAATAGTTGACAGTTAACCAAATGTCAATTCTTGAAACTGACAATTGAACATGTGTTATGCACAGAATTGGTGAAGTTTATCTAAGATACAAGATAGATAAGAATTAACACATGGGCTAAATTTTATCCCGGTTGCAAGTTCTTGAGGGATACAAAAACAATTATTCAAACACACCCCAAAAAACAAAACTCATTTCGATGAAATTTTGTACACTGGCATTATTTATCCTGAGTTAACAAATGGGATAATCTTATCCCGACTAAAGGTTCCTGTGGGATGACTGAACCGAATTCGATTAAATATAATATAGAGACACTATTTACTATGAGCACATGTAGCTAGAATTTTAATAACACGTAGAATAGTTTTACCCCGATTGAATGTTCCCAGGGAATGCAAAAGAAATTCCAAAATCATGTCCAAATAATTAAACCGAATTTGATAAAATTTGGTACACAGACATGATTAATCCTGAGTTAACGCATAGGCTAATCTTATCCTGATTAAAGGTTCCTGTAGGATGACTGAATCGAATTTGATAAAATTTAATATATAAACGTTATTTACTATGAACACATATAGTAATAATTTTGAAATAGTTTTAGTCGGGATAATTTAATCCCGATTGAAGATTTCCGGGGAAAGAAGGGGAGACACAAAGGGGGGGAGGTTGATTCAATGCGGGTGAAACCGCGGGTCAGACTTAGTTATATTATAAAAATGTGTCGAAATTGTTATGGAAATTCATAGTGAATGCAATAGCAATAATAATACATAGGATAGTTTTATCCCGATTGAAGGTTCCCGGTAGAAACAAAATCAACTGCTAAATCACATCCAACTAACTAAATCGAAGTCGATGAAATTTAGTACACACAGAGACACTATTTACCCTGATCTAACACATGGTGTAATCTTATCCCGATTAAATGTTCCTGTGGGATTCAATATTATTTAATTACAATAACAGCAAAAAATCACGGATCCTTGAAATGTTTACTAAATTGCTTACTTTGACAACTAGAACTTGTTGAAAATTTCAAAATGCAAACTAGATTATGAGCTTTTAAAAGTGTAGTTGGTTACAAATGCATACATGCATACAATTTATTAATTATTTTATTTTAAATTTATACATTATTTTAAATAATTTTTGAAAATTTGGAAAACTTGTAGTGCGATTTTAAACCATTTCCATAAAAGCAACCACATCGATAAAAGCAATAAAATATTGACCACGGGATGCTATTCGTGTGTTTCCCTTTTTAGTTTTTTTGTTGACTTACCATTTTAGGGTCGGGTCGATCTTTTTCAACCGCGGGATGTAAATCATGATCAGCCGATAAAATAAAGTTCATAATCTAATTGCCATTTTGAAATTCCTAACCTTAATGCAAGCAATATCAAGGATCTATGATTTTTTGCTTCGTTACATATAAATCCATATAGAACTTTTTTTAACACAATTTAAAAATACTGAAAAATTTAAAAGGATAAAATATTTTTACCAAAATAAGTCATAAAATTTATTACGGTCTCGAAAAAGGTAAATTTTTTTTTATTACACTTTTAAAATGTGAAGCCACACGAGAGACACAAGCCGTTTTTTAAATTTCTCTTAAAATTAATTTTGCGGTAAACAGGTGCGTATCTCTATAGGCTAAATTAAAATATAGGTGTCACGCATCAATAATTAATTGCTTTAAATATTTTTGTAAAAATAAATAAATTTAAAAGGTTGGTGTTTAAATTAATTGCTAGTTTAATAATTTTACCTATATTTATTAATTTATTGAAAATTACTTACAGTTTTTATTTTTGAATTTCAGTAAATATTCAACATGTAACCTCACTATACCTATAATTATGATAGTTATTTTATGAGAGTTATTATACTTTTATCAACACATAGTAATAGCTAGCCTGGTTGTGTAAATACAACTAGGTGACTGCAGCACAGACATCCATAGTCTGTGCTGTATTATCTCGTGGATGACTTAAAGTAGGAATAGTTTGTCCGAACCCAGTTGTAACACAGCGGTCTGTAGTATAGCTGCATTTGTTTGTGTAAGGCAATGCAAAGGCGGATTTACCACAGACCGCTCTAGTCCATGCTGCATAATAATATGACTTAAAGCATTATTAATTCATCTGAATGGTGCTTAAATTCAGTAATATCTGTAGTAGTACAGTCATATTTGTTTGAATAAAGCAATTTAAAAATATTTGATAAAATTACAAAATGTTTTGTTTTTTGTATCTTTATTATGTTTAGGGTAAAAGCCCCTATACTCGAACGCGATTCAATACTCGAACAATTTTAATATTTGATGACGTTTTCTATGCGATTCTGGGAATTTTGTTTTATTCTCCTTAAATCCTGTTCATCAATCGTTGGGTCAACGGTCAAAAAATAATTAAGATTAATTTTAATATTTTATATATTAATGAAGTTATTTCTGAAAAAGCCGATAAATATCAAAACTGTTTGAGTATACGGGCTTTTACGTTATGTATATAAACTAAAACTATTGTATTAAAAAAAATATGGTAGTTATATAAGTGTAATGTTTCTTAGCATTAGGGTGATTCAATTTAATATTTTCGCCGATGCTATGGTTGCGTCCTTTCTTTTTTACTTCAGAGGTAGTAGCCGATTCACTTTGTCTTCTAGAAGAAGACTGACAAGGAAAGGTTTTGAACTATCAATTCGCAATTTTGATGAAACTTCGTATACGCGTAGTACAAGTAAAAATAACGGAACCGTATTTTTCTTTTATCTGCCACCGTCGCCATTTAAGGGGTGAAATCACCCCTCAAAGTTAGGGTAAAACTTCAATTTTCCTTGATGATTTGAAAACTACAGCAGATAGAGAAAAAACTTTAAATTGACGTACTTTATTTTTAGTGAGATTTCTACTGATGTATATAAAACCAAGGTCGAACCAACTGAAGGGGCTCTTTAGGAAAAATTGGAAGTAAATTTTGAAATAGGGCGGATATACTTTACCTATTTTTCTCAAAGTTGAAATTTAAAGTCTAAAGTCCAAAAACTGGACGGTTAATTTGATGTGTCTTTTTTGTGAAATTCAACAAGGTATACTCCACACAGGATTAATTCATAAAAATAATTAATTTTTCCTTGTCAGTCATTTTGCACTAAGCAACAGTTTTAACAGTTTTAGCTGCAAAATTATCGCGCGCGCACCGACCTTTGTCAAACCAGAAATAAACTAATTAAACAAATATGGCCCAATGGTACGAGCCGTTGACTGAACTGCAGCGGTGTTTGTTCAATAAAAAGTGTGCGTTTCAGACTGTATTACAAAGCGAGTATAGCTGTGCTGCAGTCGTTTTCGATAAAAAAATGTTATTCGAAGCCGATAACGTTACAGACAGTCTTTAAATGTCTGTGATGTAATCGTGTTTGCAGTACTTTACGCTAAGGTCACATTGGAAGCGGGTATGTACGACTTAATTTGTCTGATGTAGTCGTGAGACTATTATCGTCAGTTAAAGTGGTCACACTGTCAGCGTATACTTACGTAAATTTATTTTAACGTCTTCGCTACCGATGTACAATATATTGTACATCAAATTTAGGTTATGTTAACATTATTTTTTAATTGAGAAATAACTAAACACTTCTTAATATTATATAAAATTATAGTGCGATTAGCGATAGCTTGCGCCTCGGGTATACTCGGATTTTTGGCCCTTTCCCTTAAAATTTATTCATGCACATGTGCAGTTAACTTTCAGCCGGCGCACACGCTATAAACATGATAATACGCCAAAATATATAAGGAGGGGGTCAGAAACCGAATATACTCGAGGCGCAAACTTTCGCTAATCCGACTATATTAAATTACGCTTATTTAAAGACATAAGATTAAAAATTTTGATTCAAATAAACGTTTGTTTAAATCTTTGTTCAGTATGATGGACAAAAGTATGCTCATTGACGTTTAAGAATTTTTAAAAATTCGTAGCGAAGAAGTTAAAAATGATTTTGTTAAGAGATTATTTGTTTCTCGATAATAATATAATTAATTATTATTTGATGAGAAATACGAATTGAAATTTTTGGGTTTATAAATTATACAATAGAAGGATCTACTGGTGATGAATTTAGGAAATTATTTCCACATTTGAAAATAGATAAAAATAAGTTTTTTCAATATTTTCGTATGAATGAAGGAAGATTTAATGCTTTCGCAACCTCTAACCAAAGTTTTCTATAGTACCCTTTTTTTGTTCCCTTTCAAAAACGAGAATTATTAATTTTTCTATATCCATTTAAATGTATCCTTAATTTACCAAATAATAAGTTTTATAAAATTGTAGTTTGGTACTACAAAAATTGTAACAAATGAAAATATCCGTTAAAATTCAAATAATCATAAATTGTATTACTTTTACTTAAGTTGCCTATCTTCTTTATCTTCTACACGTACGACTAGTGCGAAAAAAACAAACTTTTTTGATTCAATATTTAACACTGACGACTACGTAAGTGTGCGCAAGAATAACTCGTATCTAGTGTGACCACCTTCGTTCATTTGCATTATTTGTTTCAATCTGACGTGTACGTACAAGTACGCGCGAGTGATTTGTCGTACGTACCCGCTTCCAATGTGACCCTAGCCTTATTCATACAGACACGGCTGTATTACAGAGTAACTTCTGTCTGTGCTGCAGTCGCCTTTGTATTTACGTAGTCTGGTTGGCTATAGTTAGAAACGCAGTGCGTACTCTTTACAATTAATTTTTAAAACTCAATTACTCAAGAACATGAGATAAAATAATGGAAATTTGAGTATCACTGGTAATTTTTAATCATAAACTAATTCTAAAAAAAAACTTTTAAACACCAATTCCTATTTAGATAAATACAAGTTTGCATCATATCTCGAAAATTAAAGGAGCTATGAAGTTTCGGACCATATCAATCGATTTTTTCCAGCCGTATCTACAACTGTTATCTAGATAATTTTTTGATTATGTCAATAGCTGAACCATAATAAGAATGTCAACTATCAAAAAACTCGTTCTGTATTATGACAATTTTAGCCAAGTAAAATTAAAATATGATTAAAACTATTCCTTGGTCAAATGTTAGAAAATTGGAAAAATTTCCTGGTAGAATACAATTTTGATCTAATAATAATGTACCTCACTCAACTAGCCCCTAGTGCATACAGATGATTTTTATCACCGTCACATTTTTATCACTTCTAGGTAATCTGTGTGTTGGAGAAAGAGAGAGAGAGAGAGTTAACTCTTAACAGACTAAATAGGAGTGACAAAAATGTCGTGATGACAAATATCGCCTGTGTGAGCCTAGAGTTTCTTAACTTACAACACTACGCAAACTTGTTTTTATAGACTAGAGAATTTTCTTGTATATCACAAATACGTAGTGAACTACTAGTATAAGCAATTTTATGTAGATTGTAAACGGATTTTTGAAGTTGTGACTAGCTATATCTTGTGCATTCTGTAAGTGGTAATTGGTATTATATACCTTTAATTTTGTTATCAATTTTAATTACTAGTGATTACTAGTGTAATGTATACATGTGAAATAATATTTTTAATATTGCACTAATTATGTTAAAAATATTTAAAATTTTATGAAATTTACATTATCATCGTCAACGGTTGCTAATAATGGTTTTACTTTAACTGATAATTAATATATTCATTTATTAAATTATATACCACAACTTATTTATTGTACAAATTATATACATATACACAAATACTATATCTACCTATGTACATATATATAAACAAATTTAATGCAAATATAGTGCATATGAACGTATATACACTAATATCAATAAATATTGTGATTATACATCAAAAATAATTTTTAAATTACAATATTCTGCCAGTCGAGATCAATTAAGATCCCCCCCCCCCCCCCATTTAAAAATAAAAAAATTTATCAGCTATTTATGAAATTTTGCACTAGTATAGTTTCGATTTTTGAGCTCATCTCCGTAATCTTCAAACCACACTTAATCAGGGATCTTTGAAATTAAAAAAGGGAAAAATTCAATAACTAATTACACCATTCAATTGTACGGGAAAAAATGCAAAATAAACTATTTTTCACTGTTTGACTTGAAACTTTATTGTTTCGACTTCTTCACCACCTAGTTTTTGTATCAAAGTCGAGGTATATTGTCAAAACTAACTAAAGTATCTTAACTAACCTCACCACCTAGTTTTTAAAGAAAATTTGTCTGATAAAAATAAATTTGATAAATCAATAAATTAAACCTTACTAACAAGGAAATGCATCCAGAGTAACATTCGGGATTTTGATGAAACTTCGCTGGTGGATAGAATAGGCAAAAATAAGTGACCAGTATTTTTTTCATCGGCCATCTTCCACGTTTAGGGGGTGAAACCAGCCCCTAAATTTGGGGGTTCAAATCTAGAGAGATTTGAAGATATCTCGAAAACTATAAGAGACAGAAGAAAACTTTAAATTGACGAAATGTTACTCTTTGAAAGACCTATTCACCTGTATAGGTTAAACCAGGGCCGGGTTCATAAAAGGGCTGGAGGGGTGAAAATGTGGGTAAATTTTCTTGTACAGCCTGAATGCTTCAATGTATCAAATTTTTGCCGTCATAAATAGAAAGAGCACCAAAAATTAGAGGATACGTGTTTTTGCGTTTTTTCGAAATATGTGTGGTATCCAAGCCACATACAGAAAAAAATGGGGTAGATTATATTGCATTATTATTGATTGCAAATAGGTTTTATATTTTTTAATTTTTATATTGATTTACATCATGAAAATGTAAATTTTTACTTTCCGATAATGATTCATATATTTTTCAGTACTAACTTAATTGGTAATTTAGCCATGTGTACATTTGGTTACTCATATTCAATATTTTTTATATCTATTTCTGCGAAAGTTAAAGTTCTTTGGTGTGCTTGTGTTTGAATGCTCGACAAGAAGTAATAATCTATTTCGCGCACTGTTTAGGTGCTTTTTAAAAATTTTGCGATTTGGGAAATGGGGTTGACACTTATAAAACATACAAAAAGAATGTGAAAAATAGTTGAATGTTGAGAAAGAAATAAACCGCGTTTATTTGGTTAAAAACAAATTTGTAAGAAGATAAAAGCAGTTGTTGAACGGAAGATTATTGCTTCTTGTTGAACATTGATTGACACTTTCAGACCAGGGAACTTTGATAGAAATAGGCATAAAAAATATCGAATATTAGTAACCAAATATACAAATGGCTAAATTGCCAATTAAGTAAGTACTGAAAAATACATGAATCATTATCGGAAAGAAAAAATTTACATTTTCATGATGAAAATAAACATAAAAATAAAAAAATATAGAAGGTATTTACAATCAATAATAATGCAATATAACCTACCCTATTTTTTCCTTCCTTATATGGCTTGGATACCACACATATTTCGAAAAAACGCAAAAACACGTATCCTCTAATTTTTGGTGCTCTTTCTATTTACGATGGTAAAAATTTGATACATTGAACCATTCACGTTGTACAAGAAAATTTACCCCCATTTTCATCCCTCCAGCCCCTCTTATTAACCCGGTTCTGCTTTAACCTATACAGGTGAATAGCTCTTTCAAAGAGTAACATTTCATCAATTTAAAGTTTTCCTTTATCTCTTATAGTTTTCGAGATATCTTAAGAAATACGATTTGAACTCTCAAATTTAGGGGCTGGTTTCAACCCCTAAACGTGGAAGATGGCCGATAAAAGAAAATACTGGTCCCTTATTTTTGCCTATTATACACACCAGCGAAGTTTCATCAAAATCCCGAATTTCACTCTGGATGCATCTCCTTGTAAGAATATATTTTTCGCAAAAATATATAAGCCTTACCTTTTGTCTAGAGGGTTCTAGTATTTTTGAACTGCCGCGTATACACATGAAAACAAATGTTGCAACTTCTCGTTGAGATGACACACCCTTGCTGATTATTTAGGGAGCGAGTTTACATAGGTAATAAAAATCAACGGGGTACCTACTACTGGAAGGATTTGGAGGCGACTTTACCTACTCCGAAAAATTTGAGCACGGCTAAAGCTCTATACGATGATTTTTGAAGCAGGATTTCAGCTTGAAAAAAAAGTGTTCCGAACCGAAGAAAATGAATATCTCAGAAACTTTCGGTTATTTAAGACACAGAAAGGTCTACGTTTACCAAAGTTTGCCAAAATAAAATTATTTTTGCGGAAATAAGAAAGGATACTTTTTTTAACTTCGAATTTCGCCGGATATTACAATAATTCAATTTTCACCCCTTTGCAACCCCCAAATCAACCCTCCGTCCCCCTGCTCATGCATTTATGTTTTTATGTTAGAGCCAAGACACACGAACCACGCGACAACCACTTTTTTGTGGTTGTCGTGTGGTTGTACTGTCGTTCGTGTGTCTTAGACGACGACTTGCGAGCCACTTTTTAGTGGCCGAATGACGTACAATCACTGCTGGACGAGATCAACGCCACTAATACTATTTGTCATATACAGTGTCTGCGTTAAGTATCCATACAATAATTAATTTATCGATAGTGAAATTTAAGAAACTTAGAATTTTGCAGCGTAAAGTAGGTACGCTAGGATAAAAATAAACAAAATTAATCAAAGAGCTGATGCTTCTATTAAATAATATTTCTTTGTAAATATCGGTATTTTGGTCTTACATATTTTTGCAGATTCAATTTTTAAAATTATTTGATAAAACATTTCAAAATTTTTCAGCTTTCATTTCTTTGAATTTGCAATTTTTTTCTATTATTCTAAAATTAAAAAGGTTTAAATAATTATATAGCTTATTTATCTAATAACACTCAATAATCAACGTTCAAACAGCAGGAGAGCTTCTAGTACATGACATCCTGCTTTTATTATTAACCAACGGGGTTTTCCATTCCATAAAAATGTATATATCATATACATATATTAAGCAAAGTTCATTTATAACAATTATTTTTATTACCTAAATAAAGGTAAGCAGTAATCGGCACCTTCATTCTAAACAAATCCTGTTATCTACATAGGTATACTTTGATCCATATACCTGTCAGTATAAAAATATATAACGTATATAACATTGTATTAAACTATTTAATAAATTTCACTTACCACATTCATTTTTACCTTTTTTTTTTTATTCTCAAAGTTTTCATAAAATTTGAAGCAAGGATATTCTTATGCCTTTAGTTTTTCTATGCAGTTACTATATCCCGAATATGTTTAATCTCAGATTGCAGGTAAATTCCAGATTTCCTCAATAAATAATTTAGTATCAAACGAATCTTTATTAACAATTGCCATTTTTTTAAGAAAAAAACAAAAAAAAGAAACAATTTAAAAGATCAACAAAAATTTAAAAAAAATACACACAATTAAGAAAAGTAAACAAAACAAAAATTACTAAACACCTACTTGGGTCGTATTATTCAATGATTTGTTGTAATGTTCGAGAGACACTGTAGTAGTACTAGTATGTATTTGTCGCTTAAAAATGGTCCACTGGTCGCAAGTTTTAGCGACTAAAAACGACAATACGACGACACATTGCGACAGTGTCCGATTACGACGACAAGCTGTGGCTCGTGTGTCTTGAAATTTGTGTTTCCATAAGAAAAGTACATGCATACATACCCGGCCACAGAGCAGCCACTATTTTGTCGCTGTCGCGTGGTCGTGGCGTGGTTCGTGTGTCTTGGCTCTTAATTATAAGCCTTTTTACCATTTCCACTTATAAGGATCCAGGTATTAACAATTTGTTTCCTTTATGTGTAAATTGGTTGAATTATTACCAATTTATCGGCTCATAAAGTACGTGGATTTCGATTATTGCGTTGCATACCCTTTACAAAGAAACTAGCGTGCATCTCACTGGTACACTAATACTTATATTGAAGAAAATTAAGTATTTTGCGAATGTATGTTGTTTATCAGTTTATAAGCTTACAAAATACCTGCATTTCAATTACTCAGTTAACTCATTTTATAAAGAAAACATTTTCGGTACAAAAGAGAGCTATACTTGGAATTAAGAATTTGCAATTAATAATTCCTATTATTTAATTTTTTTAAGAAATAAATTGATCTATTGTATAATTTATTATATATAATATTATATATTTTACAAGTAAAATTTTTAGATTTTGGTATGATTAAAACCGCTTTTTTGTTAAGAAATAATTTTTGACATTTTTTAAGCGCTAATTTAAGCAACTTTTCTTATAAACAATAGAAATACAAAAATTTATTTTTAATTATTAGGTATAGTTCTCGTTTATGTCGAAGAGATGGGTGGTTTTTTCAATTTAATAATCAAAATGCAAAATTCGGAAAGTTTATTCTTGAAGTCTATATTACGTTTCAAATATAACTTATTTATTATTTTTCAAGTACGTATTTCTTTTGCAAATCTCATCAATTAAAGGTTGTTTGAAGACACAGTAGTGTATAGTGTCAAAGGACATAATCTACATCTGAAAAATGATTAGGTATAGAATTTTACTTAAACTTAAGAAATTAAAGGTGAAGACTTTACAATAGTGCTGGGAATAGCAACACTATAGATGAAAGAGGTAAGTTTTTCATGGGATAAACTTATATTAATTTATATTCGATATGTTTAAATATTTTATGCCACTACTGTATTTTTACAACTGAAAAATGTATTGTGTGATTAAAATTAATTAAATAAATAAATATATTAAGTAAATAATAATAATTATGGTTACAATTATGTTGTAGGGCAGATAATTAAAATATGAATTTATCTAAGGAATTTTTTTTAAAATTATATTACGATGATATTTAAAATAGTAAAGATAAATACCATGTCCTTAACATTTATGTAGAAATTTGTAATTATATTCAATATATCTATAGCTTTAATAGATTCGAAAAATACTTAAAAAAGAAAATTTTTAATTTATCTGTTTTTAACGAGTTTTGTTTAAAAAAATATTAACAAAACTTTCAAATAATGGAAATTAAAGAAAAAAAATCGAAACTTATGATAAATTTTATAAAAGGTTTTTTAATTCTAAAGTTAGAGTGATCACATAGGTGGTAAGAGCACAAAATTAGGCATCAGTTAAGAAAATTTAGTAAATTTTTTAATTAGCCAATACCCAATTTAATGAGATATTCCCATTTAAATGTGATGTTATTCTTTAATAATCTAAAAACGGTTATATATATTACACTATGTAGAAATCTAAAATCAAATTAACCGTAACTATTAAAAAAAAAATTAATTACTTCTTAATTTTAATAGTAGGAAAATTTTAATAATATTATTTCTTAATTATAATTTATTCCTATTTTCGGAATAAAATTACTTAAGGGCAGGGTAAGGTATTAAAATAATTTATTTTATTTTATTTTTTTTCTTTTATTTTTTTAACTGAATGCGTAATATCTCAAGAATATTGTCTCAAAATTTCAAGTTCATTGGAGCAAATTTGACGAAGTTATAAGCATTTTTGTTGTTACCTGGCAGATGTTTCGCTCTCTCTCTCTCTCTCTCTCTCTCTCTCTATATATATATATATATATATATATATATATATATATATATATATATATATATCATTTATATTATAGAAATTTCAATGGAAGTAGGTACTAACGTGCTTATACCTGTACTGTATATTTTGTCAGTGTAGGGTACAAAATTTAGTTTAGTAGTAAGTATTCTATATCAGTTTTATACAAGAATTTTTAAGTGTTCAAAACTAAAGAGTTTTCCCCACAGCTCACGTTTTCAAAATCGGTGGCCCTCATAACTTCAAAACTACAGCACCGATCCATTTGAAATTTTGAACACTATTTCTGTACATAATTTACCAGATAACGCTGGAGAGTTTTTTTCAAATTTGTTAATAATTTTTATTTTACAATAACAAATTAGCCAATTTTTTTCGCAAAAATCGTGTTTCTCCGTTCTAAGTGTTCCAAAAAGTGAAAAATTGAAATTTCGAAAAACCCTCCCAGCGTTACCTGAGGAAAACTATTATCTAACGAATAAACTTTAATTTTTTTATTTCGGATGATCCAGCACCAAGTTATGAGGGGCACCGCATTTCTACTATTTTCCGAGACGCGTTCGAATAATTGCTGCCATTACTGTATTTTTTAATATTTCTTCGTGAAAATTTTATACAATATTCTTCGAATGTTATACGTTAATGTACCACTGGTTTTAATAAAGAGATTTTAACTGTGTCGTCACAAAAAAAATAACAAAAACATGCCTTTATTTATACGAATTAACCTTACCCTCTCCTTAATTGATTTATTAATAAGTTCCTTTAAACAATGTATTTCCAATATTCGAGAACAAAATTGAAATACAAAATAATGTCAAACAATTTTTGATTGCTGTCTATCAAATACTCGTTATGTATCCTTTATTTCTTTTACGTTGATTTGACTATACAATGTTATTGTGGTCGATACCAACCGTTTTGAATGTGTGAGGTCTGGTTGATATATGAATCTCGCCAATCCCTTTAATTGATGACTAGTTGTTACCTAAAACCATATTTCAGTCCAGTATTTTTGTAAAGTGGCACAATATTCATCATTTATTAAATTATATTGTATATTACTATTGTCAACAGATTTTTTTTAGTCGAATTTTCTCCGAAAAATTAGACTTATACAGTCTATACGATAAGAGCTGCGAGAGGCGAGACCAGGGGCGCTATCCGTTTTCGGACCCGTAGAACACGATTATGTAAAAAAAAAAGATGTCTGATATATATATATATATATATATATATATATATATATATATATATATATATATATATATATTTTCCCGCAACCTTTTAATATGTGTAGGGCCCCCCTATGGAAGTTAAGAGATGAAATTTGGTAAGTGGGGCTTATTCCGATGCACAACAATACTATCAAAGTGGGGTCAAATTTTGGGCAAATTTTTTTTTGGACCCGACCTTTAAGGGGGTGGTGGGGGGCGGAAAAGCAATAAAACTTTTCCAAACCGGTTTTAAATAATGTTTCGGTCAATTATCTACAACATATCCAAAATTCAGCTTCCTAGGATGATATGGTGGGAGTAGAGGGGGGAAAAACGATTTTCGCTGGATCTAACAGGCCCCCAGCCCCCAAGAATTAACGTAGAGGGTTGAAATTTGGTGTGTTGATAAAGTTCGTACCTAGGTTGTGCTTTTTGGTGGTTTTAATATTTTTCCTCCACCCACCTCATTTTTAAGCTACAATTTCATGCATTTTCGACGTTTTCGAAGTTTGTACCACTCGCACAGGTCACCCGAATAAACCTAGAGGGCTGAAATTTTGTATTCGGATTGAGTTAGTATCAAGGGGGTGCCTTTTGGGGGTCTCGACTTTTAACCCCTACCCCCACCATTTTTATACCCAAAAGAACATGATTTTTCTTGTTTTTTAGCAGTTTCGTTCGGGTCAAAATCTCCCCAAATAAACCTAGAGGGCTGAAATTTGGTGTACAGGTTAAGCTAATAGCCAGACACTGTTTTTTGGAGGTTTCATCTTTTAACCCTTACCCCCACGATTTTTACGCCAATATTTCCTTAATTTTTTTGCTTGTTTTCTAACATGTCTAGAGACTCCATAAGGAAACCTAGAGGGCTGAAATTTTGTACGTGTATTCAGTTAGTATCCAGCTAATACCTTGTAGGGAGTCCGCATCACTTTTCCCCCCACTTCTCCCATTTTTACATCGGAATTGAATGCTATTGTTAAATGTGTTTTAAAAGCATTATGTTTATTCTAAATACAAGTAGGCGAATAGTAATTTTAAAAAATTTAAAAAAAAGTGAACTTACTTTTATGACAAATGAAATACATACATATTAAGTAATTTAAAAATGTTATTAAAGTCACTGTTTATTTATAAATTAGGAATTTTGGATTTTTAGTATTTATAAAATAGAAATTTTGGATTTTTTTGGAAAGAAAAAATATCTTTATAAAGGCCTTCCAGTTTACTATTTAAGGTCCTTTTTTAATTTTTAAAACTAAAACATAAAGGCAATTAGCGGATAAACATGGGCAGGAATGTCCTCGTACGAATTGTGTTGGCTTTTTTTCTGCTACCTGTTTTCGGCACAAAATTGAAATTTACTGAGATACAGCCCTTAAATACTTAAAACCTTTTTTTAAAGCCTCGATCAGCCGAACACTTATCACCAGTTTTGAAACCAACAAAATGACAATTCGGTTGTAGACTTTCAATCACATTTCGCTTGTAGACATTCAATACCGAAGATGAAGGGGAAAATTCGACTACCGTGATGGGGCCCCGCTGCTCACGGCGTTTTTTTTATATAGGTTAAAAATAATTAATAATTTTTGGTATTACTAAACATGTGGTCAGTAAACATACTAGAGCCCCCAATTGGTATTTAAATTTTCTTCTCCTTTGCATTGATTAGTTTCGATATAAAGCTCAATGCATGTAATTACGTGACGCTCAATTGAGCTCTAAAATTACGATCTCGTTTTAATCGCCTTTTATTTTTTAATAAATAGAAACGTCGGCGCTGAAGATTTTTAGAATTTCTAGGTAATTTCTTTCCTTTTTCTTTCTTCATTATTTTAAGAATAAATCGGCTAATACGATATAACTGTTTATTATTTTAAATAAATAATTCATTACCTAGGATCAAAACGTTATTTAATTTAAATTTTCCCTTAAAAGTGGAAGTATAAGTATTTTTAATCACCTCGGACTTTTAAGTTCTTGACCTTAATAGTGGGAGTAAAATTAAATACTCCTGTCGCAGCATCCTGCATAACATTGCGAATTTCCGTTTATAAAAGTTAGTTTTTTTTGGAAACTAGTTGACATAGAAAAATAGTTTAAAGACCTTTTTCATTTGATTCTTTTCTCGACTTTACAATGGTGTGAAAAAATTTCACAAAAATTTTTGAATAAATATATATATATATATATATATATATATATATATATATATATATATATATATATATATATATATATATATATATATATATATATATACTACTCAAAACAAAATAAGGGCCACTCATGTTTTGCTGCATAAGTTTATTTTTATATAAGTTACAGTATAAGGTATGCTCACATTTAATTAAGGAACTAATTTTTTACTAAATAAAATTAATTTTAATAATATTAAATAAAAAATTAATCCATAATTACATTTTTTTAGGATTTTATCATTTTTATAGTCATTTTTACAGTCGTCAACAAACGTTCACGCTTTGAGTAAAAGCACACATTATGCAACTTTTCGGTGATTTAATATCGAGTATGCCCTCCCCTTTTTAAAACACATTCTTGAAGCCTCCTCTGCATGCTTTCAATAAGATGCCTAACGGATTCATCAGGAATCTCCTCCCAACATCTTCTCAAGACATCAATCGGCTGTAGTTGGGTGTGCACATCCTCTCCGGCTGCTCTGACTCGCCGTTTTAATTGATCCCAAAGATGTTCTATTGGGTTCAAGTCAGGGCTATTTGCAGGCCACGGTAAAACCTGTATATTAGCCTCCCTAAGGACAGTTGTCGTCGCTCGAGCGGTATGCGCTCGGGCATTATCCTGCATCAGGATAAATCCGTCGGCCGCTCGTTGTGGAAAGGGGATCACATGCGGTCTGACAACCTATTCGATGTAACTTTGAGCCGTTACAGTACCCTCGTTCAGGAAAACAAGCTCAGTTTTGCCTTGCTAACTAATTCCATCCTAGACCATGACATTAGGACCGCCAAATCTGTCGCGTTCATGAATGTGACGATCGGAAAACCTTTCCCCACTTCTTCTCCACACTCTTACACGTCGATCATCACTAAAAAAATTCACCTTGCACTCATCCGTGAAGAGTACGTGACGCCATTCCTCCAAGCCCCATTCAAGGTGTTCAACTGCAAATCTTAAACGGTTTGCACGATCCGCTCCGGTCAGTTTGGTACGGATTACTGGTCTTCTTGAACGTTGTTGGTCTTCATGCAAACGATTTCGTATGGTCTGATTACTGACTACAGTACCAGTAGATCGATGTAAGCGATTTTGCAGAGTACCTGCGGTAACAGTCGGCTCACGTCGTGCACACAGTCGAATGTAATGGTCTTCACGGGCAGTGGTAGCACGAACTCTTCCTGAGCCGCGGCGCCGTGTTACACTACCGGTCTGCTGATACCGATTCCAAACATTTTGAATAGCCCTTCGTGAACAACCCAACTGCAGAGCCACGGAACGTTAAGATTGACCACCCTCAATCATAGTTACAGCTCTGCTAGCAGTAGCTTCGTCCAAATGGTGTCGAATTCCCGGAATTGTAAAAATAAATGATTGAATAACACGCCAAACTTCAAAAAACAACCTCAGCAATCAATAATCTAGCGCAAACTGATTTAAAATCAAATTCAAAAAAATAAGTAAAACTAACCACTTGACGCTGTGCGAGACAAAAAACGTCTAAATCTTCCCCTCAACAATAAACCTAACTGTTATCATTTACTCAACCACTTAATATCATAACAACAGTCATTTAGAAAAGTTATTTTGACGTGGATCGACATAAATCAGTTTTAAAATACAAACGTTCAAGTGGCCCTTATTTTGTTATGAGGAGTTTATATATATATATATATATATATATATATATATATATATATATATATATATATATATATAAATATATATATATAAATATATATATATGTAAATATATATATATATATATATACATGTATATATATATATACATATGTATGTATATATATATATATATATGTATATATATATATATATATACATATATATATATATATATATATATATATATATATATATATATATATATATATATGGTTCATTTCAGTTAAATTTAACCATGCATCGTCACTTTGAATTTAAATAATTTCCGTTTTCTTGGCTTTATCTATTTTATTATTGCATTAATGTAATTGTTAAATTTGCAGTTTATTTTTAGAAAAGAATAGAATACTGATCTGTTTCGAATATAAGAATTATTTAATTTTTTAACGAAAACTCATGATCAATTATATATATATATATATATATATATATATATATATATATATATATATATATATATATATATATATATATATGTATATATACACACACGTATATATATATATATATATCTATATATATATATGTATATATATATATATATATATATATATATATATATATATATATATATATATATATATATATAAATTTTAGTGAATATTATTTTCGGTTTCTAGGGACCTCAAAACAAATTTCTGCCATAGTCCAGGGCTCAAGTCGCGTCATGACAGTGGCTGTAATTGCTAAATTCCATTGTGCGAATTCGCTGAAATGACATTCACTAAAATTTATCTATATATATACAGGGTGTCAGAGAAATAAGTATCATCCTTTTGAGGGGTGACACATAGCACCCTGTAGACACTAAAACCGCAGGAATTTTTTCGGAATTAATAGTCGCGTCACCCCTCAAAAGGATAAGAGTTATTCCCCCCTTACACCCTATATATATAATATATATATATATATATATATATATATATATATATATATATATATATATATATATATAAATATATATATATATACAGGGTGTAAAGGAAATAACTCTTACCCTTTTGAGGGGTGACGCGACTGTTAATTCCGAAGAAATCCCTGCGGTTTTAATGTCTACAGGGTGCTATGAGTCACCCCTCAAAAGATGGTCACTTATTTCTCTGACATTCTGTATATATATATATATATATATATATATATATATATATATATATATATATATATATATATATATATATATATACATATATATATATATACATATATATATATATGTATATATATATATATATATATATATATATATATGTATATATATATATATATATATATATATATATATATATATATATATATATATAAAAATTTTAGTGAATATTATAGT
Organism: Brachynemurus nebulosus; assembly: GCA_035578155.1. Taxonomy (NCBI): domain Eukaryota; kingdom Metazoa; phylum Arthropoda; class Insecta; order Neuroptera; family Myrmeleontidae; genus Brachynemurus; species Brachynemurus nebulosus. The sequence goes on along the minus strand of JAPWDM010000044.1, from coordinate 927,903 downwards.
TTTCTAGGGACCACAAAACAAATTTCTACCATGGTCCCGGGCTCAAGTCGCGGCATGACAGAGGCTGCAATAGCTGAATTTCATTTTGGAATTTCGCTAAAAGTGGTTATTAGCCAAAACATTACTGTTTTCACTCTCTCAGTGCAAATTGCATTACATTCTTGTATTACAGGTTTCATTACATTTTTACGCAGAGTTGCACGGAACTAAAACTTTTCTTTTGATCATTCATGTAAATTTTTGCTTTCGGACCTTTACATGTCTTTTGACAAGAAAACTCACACTCAGAATTAAAATTTATACTTTAGCGCCGTGATAATATACTATTTCACGATGTTATGCATACAATTATTCATCATAACAGCTTAATTAGATTGGTACCATAATAATATTTTCTTTTATTTTCAACTCTAATAATTTTACCTATAAAGTTACTGAATCAGGGCACCTTACTTAAAAGTAGGTAGGTACTCTAAATATGATAGATTAGAGTACTTTTTATACAGTGGCGTAGCGTGCCCTGGAGGGGCCCTGTATCAAAATTAGTTGAGGGGCCCAAATGATTGGTAAAGATTTCGCACAAGGGAAACAAAAATGCCTGCATTAAATTAAAATAAATATTTATTGATTATAAGTTATCGCTTTCTCCTAGAAATTGAGCCTAGACATACAATTCAAGTCAAATATACACTTTTCTTGCTTTTTTCCGACAAACTGATTTATTAAATCATCTATAGCTGAAGACGGTTTCAGTTTTTCTAAAATTTCTGCCTCTATAGACAATAGTGACAAGTCTGATAGCCGTTCCTGCCCCATCGAAATCTCATTTTTGAAGTTACCCATGTTGCCAACTTTTGGGCGCACGCTTAACCCGCGAAAAAGGTGTCCGGACAATCGCCCCTACTGACAATCGCTCCCACTGACAATCGCTCCTACTGACAAACGCCCCCAGTTTTATATTTTCGATGGTTGTAAAAAGAGTGTCCGGACAATCGCCACCACTGACAATCGCCCCCAGTTTTATATTTTCGATGGTTGTAAAAGTTAGTTTATTGGAATCTTTATATATCTGCTTTTTTTACATACCAACACACAGTATTATTATCTAAGTTTACTATACGTCGGCATTGTGCTTTAAACTTTTAAATATTTATGTAGACAATAACTGATTCCCATCACACTTTACGCAGGCTTTGCTACGTGTAAAAGCAATTATATGTAGGCGTGTTTAAAATCAGCTGTTGCCTTCGTCAGTTATTTTAAGTTCAAATTTACACTATTTACACAAATATTTACACTATTTACACTATTTACATTTTTGTTCTTGGTGATCATAGTGATTATGATATACATTGTCACTTTTTACAGTTTTTGTAAGTATGACACTTTCTTTAAACAAGTGACAATATCACCACTTTCTTCGTATTTTTTTATGGTTTTTTCCATCCCGTCATCTACATGGATATAAGTTAATTTCCTTCGTTTACCCCCCAGGTTAAGTTGGGCTCTCATTTATGTATATGCTGAACTTTCCGCTTCTTTTTTTAAACATTTGATAAGTTCCTTAATTCGAGGATTTGGTCTTCCCAATACTCTATTAATTCGATTATGCCACCCCTCGAGAGAGTTGGTTGTTCTATGACGTCGCTTATAACAACTCCACAGCTCAATTGGAATTTCTTCGTTTTCCAACAATTTCTATACGAAATAGTCCAAAAATTCATTAACCTTTTCATTATTAGGCGCTCTTAAGTGTATTTCCAACCAGCCATCGGAAATATCCTTAGGACGAAGGAAAGCTAAAGCAGCACACATGCGGATGATCATTTTCACTTCTTCATTCTTCATGTACTCACAAGTCAGTCCCAAATCCTGAACTTTTCTCCGCATGCACTTTTTCATATGAAAGTAGCAGCCTTGTATCTTTACTGAAGGAAATACAACTTTCAGTGCAGAAATTGCCGCTGATTCGAAGTCGACTGTCACTGTCGCTGGGTTCCCATCTGGTATGGTTTCATTAAGAAGACAGAAAAGTCGAACATAAGTCTCTTTTTTTGTTTGGTAGCAGTGCAAATATAACTGTGTATATGTTTGTTTCATTTTTGAGCTACCGAAATCTGCATGAATTGTATAAATTTGTGCAAATTGTTTGCTGCAGCTCTTGAACGTACCATCCATGAAAAAATCTTGTTTATTTTTCAGAGCTTCTTTACCTAGTGCCCCACTAAAAATAATTAATCGATCTCCTGTGATATCGTCCTTCAATAAAAAGCTACTTCCATCTGCCATAGTAAGCATATCTGCGTCTAAAATAATTTCTTCAGCTGATTCTGGTTCTCTTTGATTGCCTTGTAACTTGGCTCTATGGCGAAATAAGGATCTCTTTACAGATTGCTCTAATGGCATTTCAGTGACAAATCAAATTAAGAAATTGGAAAACCTAGAACAACAAATAAATAAAAGCACCGGTGTACGTAAAATAAGTTGGCAATTTAAAAACTGGATCCATATTATGGTAAAAATAGTCGGCTGGTAAACCTGAACAATAAGTGTAATAAAATATTACACCTATTTAAACAAAATCAAATCAAGAAATTTGAAAACCCAGAACTGGTTTTCAACTTTTCTTGTAAAGCTGGCCTAAAAAATTTTATTTTTTCCTTTTGATATCTACCTGTTGGATGTAAACACAGTGAGTCAGGCGGCCAGGTATAAACAAGTTAATATACTGCGGGCGATTGTCACTAGTGGTGATTAACATTTGGTCAAATATAATGAGTCATAAAGCCAGGTATAAACAAATTTATGGGTTGGGGGCGATTGTCGCACTTTTTCAGTTGGGGGCGATTGTCATATATTCGCGAAAAAAGGGGTCGCTTTTTTGACTTTTGTCATTTTTGAAGTGAAAACTCTATTATAGTCACGTATGACAGTTTTTATATGTTTTTCCCGGGAAATAAGAGATTAAGTGACATTGTGGATAACATTTTACTAATTTTTGCTTACATACACACGTTAGGGGCCTCTGTAACCCGGGGGCACCGTATCATTGATACGACTGATACGGCGGTAGCTACGCCCCTGTTTTTATGCAAAACTCATTACATTTTTAGTATTTAAGGTACTATTAGTGAATGAAGTTAAGAAAAATAACTCTTTTTATTTAATTTTTTTTAATTGAAAAACTTATTGAAGAGCTTAATTTTTTTTACATATAATAACAGGAAAAATATTTCATAAAATAATTTTTTTTAATTACCTACAATATTCTTTTCTCTAATATAGAGGGCGTTGAAGTTGACGTAAAACAAAAAAAAATAAAATAAAATATAAAAATAAACAGCCCAAATCTGCGCAAATGATAAAGCCTCTCCCGTACATCTGAAAAAAAAATTAAATGGCAATTTAATATAGACATACGTATTTGTGCATCCCCTTACCAAAACCGGAAGTAAAGCATTTTTTCGAAAAATGGCGCGTATTTGCAAAAAACAGTTTTAAAAACAGCCTCCCGTACTTTTTTTAAGTGTCTAAACGGGAAAAAAAGGAAAAAAATTATTAGGTAAGTATAAAGTAATAACAAACAAAAGAAAAGATACAAAAGATTTTTAGCTAGGATTAGCGCAAATTTGAAAAATGTCATTTCGAGCAAAATTTAAAGTTTTTTTAAAAATAAATTTATACTTATATTTTATAAAATATTTATAGATAAACATACTATCAGATCCGAGACTTTATAGCAATCGATACGCAATCTCAATATTCTTCCTTCTGTAGTCCCCCTATCCTACTTTATGTTTGTTTGGCCGTTCGGTTTTACGTAGCGTCGTCAAAACATGACTATAACGTTTTCTCTACTTTGAGTCATGGCTTGGAATTTTAAATACATATTTTCGGAACATTTATAGACCCTTTTATAAAAAGAAAAAAAATCGAAAAAAAATTTTATCTCACTAATAAATTAGCGGGGGGGGGGGGGGCGTTAATTCGCTATAAAATATTTTCGAGAATTTTTCTAAGGACACGGTTAATTAGTACATAATAGAATGATCTTTTAGGAATATTCTGTAAAAAATTCTTTGAAAAATATGTAGAAATGAGCAAGAGTGAAAGAGTGGTGGCATATTTTTTTCAGACACCTCAAAAAAAAGTTATAATGATAACTCATCACCGAATCATCCAAAATCAAAAACCCAAAAAGAATTCGTTAACTGATAAGTTTCTCCAGGTAACATCATCAAGTTTCTTTTTTTTTCGATTTTTTATTTTTTGGCAAGAATTAGAAATCAATAATCAAAAATCAATTATAATTAAAGAAAACGCCGTGAGCAGCGGAGCCCCATCACGGAAGTCGAATTTTTCCTTTCATCTTCGGTACTGAATGTCTACAAGCGAAATGTAATCGAAAGTCCACAAGCGATTTGTCATTTTGGTGATTTCAAAGCTGATGATGAGTATTTGGTTGATCGGGGCTTCAAAAAAAAGGTTTTAAGTTTTTAAGGGCTGAATCTCAGTAAATTTCAAATTTGTGCCGATAGCAGATAGCAGGAAAAAAGCCAACAAAATTCGTACGAGGGCATTACTACCCATTCAAAATTTCTACCTTATAAATAATAAAAATCCAAAATTCCTAATTTATAAATAAACAGTGACTTTAATAACATTTTTAAATTACTTAATATGTATGTATTTCATTTGTTATAAAAGTAAATTCACGTATTTTAAATTTTTTGAATGTATTATTCGCCTACTTGTATTTAGAATAAAAATAATGCATTTAACACACATTTAACAATAGCATTCAATTCCGATGTAAAAATGGGAGAAGTGGGGGGAAAAGTAATGTGGACTCCCTAAAAGATACTAGCTGGATACTCACTGAATACACGTACAAAATTTCAGCCCTCTAGGTTTCCTTAGAGAGTCTCTAGACGTGTTAGAAAACAAGCAAAAAAATTAAGGAAATATTGGCGTAAAAATCGTGGGGGTAAGGGTTAAAAGTTGAAACCTCCAAAAAACAGTGTCTGGCTATTAGCTTAACCTGCACACAAAATTTCAGCCCTCTAGGTTTATTTGGGGAGATTTTGACCCGAACGAAACTGTTAAAAAACAAGAAAAATCATGTTCTTTTGGGTATAAAAATGGTGGGGGTAGGGGTTAAAAGTCGAGACCCCCAAAAGGCACCCCCTTGATACTAATTCAATCCGAATACAAAATTTCAGCCCTCTAGGTTTATTCGGGTGACCTGTGCGAGTAGTACAAACTTCGAAAACGTCAAAAAAGCATGAAATTGTAGCTTAAAAATGAGGGGGGGGGGTAAAATATTAAAACCTTCAAAAAGCACAACCTAGGTATGAACTCTATCAACACACCAAATTTCAACAATCTACGTTAATTCTGGAGGGCTGGGGCGTGTTAGATCCAGCGAAAATTGTTTTTTTCCCCCTTACTCCCTCTAAATCATCCTAGGAAACTGAATTTTGGATATGTTGTAGATAATTGACCGAGACATTATGTCCAGCCAGTTTGGAAAATTTTCATTGCTTTTCCGCCCCCCACCACCCCCTTAAAGTTTGGGTCGAGTTCAAAATTTGCCCAAAATTTAACCCCACTTTGATAGTATTGTTGTGCATCAGAATGAGCCCCATTTACCAAATTTGAGCTCTTACCTTCCATAGGGGAGCCCTACACATATTAAAAGGTAGCGGGAAAATATTTATATATACATATATATATATATATATATATATATATATATATATATATATATATATATATATCAGACATTTTTTTTCTACATATTCGTGTTCTACGGGTCCGAAAACGGATAGCGCCCCTACTCTCGCCTCTCGAAATACATAGATATTAAGTAATTTAAAAATATTATTAAAGTCACTGTTTATTTATAAATTAGGAATTTTGGATTTTTATTATTTATAAAATAGAAATTTTGAATTTTTTTGGAAAGAAAAAATATCTTCATAAAGGCCTTCCAGTTTACTATTTAAGTTCCTTTTTTAATATTTAAAAATAAAACACAAAGGAAATTAGCGGATAAGCATGGGTAGGAATGCCCTCGTACGAATTGTATTGACTTTTTTCCTGCTAACTGCTATCGGCACAAAATTGAAATTTACTGAGATTCAGCCTTTAAAATCTTAAAACCTTTTTTTAAAGCCCCGATCAACCGGACACTCATCATCAGTCTTGAAACCACCAAAATGACAAATCGTTTGTGGACTTTCAATTACATTTCGCTTGTAGACATTCAATATCGAAGATGAAAGGAAAAATTCGACTTCCGTGATGGGGTTCCGCTACTCACGGAGTTTATATGAAACAAAAATTACTTCATTCATGATCTTGACCCAATTTGAAATTCATAATATTAATTTATTATTTTCCAATAGCAAAACAGTATTTCACAATCTACAACAGTGAAATAAAATTATATTAATATTTAACAATTTTTTGTGAAAATTACTGTATATTTAGTATCAGTAATGAAATAGTATTATATTTTCAAATTAATTATAATTAACCATGTTCTGAAAAGTAATATAAGATTTATTGTTGGTTTTTTAATTATTAATTAAATGTGTGCAATATACATATATATATATATATATATATATATATATATATATATATATATATATATATATATATATATATATATATATATATATAGTAATATTAAAAAATAATAGCATAGATGTTTATTTGATTATGAACAGATTAAGAAAAAGATTTTTGGATGAACTTTGGATAAAAAAGTAAATATGGAAGAATATCAAAATATAATTAAGAAAACATAGTGATTTAGTATAAATGTATTGGACGGACTTACGAATTAAAAATAATAACTGATAATCCGAAATTTAAAAAATCGGTAACTTTCGATTACGGAAAAAAACTGTCAAAATAGTTGAGTGTGTTTAAGAGCACACGACTGAAGTGTAAACTTCTATAGTGATCTCGTAGCTAATTATAAATAGGATATTCTATAAACAGGACTCCATTGAACGAGCCGCGATTACGATAAACTTGCGACCTAATAACTAAAATTCGAAAAACAAATAATAGTAGATTATTTTCAAATTGAGTTCCAAGTTAATTTCTGTCAGATTAGGCCAAAACCGGTAACCAGAATATGTAGAAAATAATAAAAATCTGCTTTTGTTTTGTTGTAAAATTTGTGATATGACGGTTAACAAACTCTTATTCTATGGTCATATTCATGAGGCATTATGACAAAAAGGCCTAACTAATACACTGTTTTGACATACCTACTCCAACACATGTATGTATTTATATATAGAGGTGTCTGCACGATTACTCTCGAACGAAGCATTAAATTTTTACGAAATTTGGTGAGCAGGTGAAAGGTCCCAAATCCTTGGATGAGTTCGTCAGTCAGATACGTCCGGTTTTAGAAGCCAACATTTTGGTCATTTGTCTCCATTTGTTATGGTTTTTTATAAAAATTGGCCAGAATTCAAAAATTTTCAAAATTTTTTTACACCATCGAACAGAGTGTACAAAACTACATAAGATAAACTTTTAAAACATTGTACTAAGTGAACTAGCTTTCGAGCACAATTAAGAAATTTGCTGAATTTCTTAACGATAAATGCTTTGCAGTTTTTATTGTTACCTACAATATATGGTATTGAATCTTCTTGATAAGTAACAATATTTAAATATATATATCTATTTAATTTTTTAAAATAAAAATTAACTAACTATTCAAGAACGTCTTATCACCGATTTTGAAAATTTATTTATTGTTAGAGAGCAAAACTATCTTAGACAGACATAGGTTATATTATATGAGATCCACCAGAGTTCGGGGGTCCCAAACCGTCAAAAATTAACTACTCAACGAAGGGGACAAACTAGATTGGTTTTGTGTCTGTTCCACTTGTAATGAGTTTGTGACGTACTCTGTTTGTGTACATACACACTGTTTGCAGTGTATTAGTTTAGTTTTTTGTAGTAGTATGTGTATTCACGCATACTACCTCACCACACGTATTACCAGAGAGAGCTGTTCAACGTGTTCAAGTAACAATGGGTATATTGTTAATACAATGCAGTGCGAACTCGACGACGGTCAATAAGTGACTACATGCCTTAAGCTGTGACTGGTGTCAAATGACTCCGAGCGAATTACACTTTTTTTATGTTAGTTGGCTTCTAGTGTTCTATGTACTCAACTAATTAAAAAAAAATTTCCACTGTTAGAGAACTAAACTATTTTACATGGATACAGGTTTTAGGTGAGATCCGCCAGTACCCAATATTTCGAAAATTGCTGTGTTATGCAAATGCTGCGACAGGAGTATTTTATGTATTGTGTTATATTAGAAAACTGCAAAAAAACCTGACTTACACCACTCAGCCCCATGTTTTTCAACCTTTCAGTTATGTGCACGTAAATTTAAGCTTATATAAATATTTTAATAATTTTACGCTTTTGATTGTTACTGTATAAATTAATTTATGCTTTATTAATTGTTGTTAATAAAATGCCATTTTTTATATTCAAGAAAAAAAATTTTATTACATATTTATTTATATTTATTTATATTTATTTATATTTACGTTTATCTATCAGTTCTACCTACACTTAACTATATTTGATAAATTTTGTTAATAATATACATATAAGCTACGAGTTTAGTTAGCTATCTAAACCCATTCATAATCATACCTATTTAGAAATTTTGAAATAATTTTTATATAAAATGTTCTGAAAAACGATAAAAGCCGAATATAATATTAATAACAATAGCGGAATTGATAACGCAATAAATAAGATAATTGTTATTGCTGTATTAAACTAATAAAATACTTGTTAGATATTCAATTTATACGTACAAACTACAAAGGTACCTATATATTAATTTAAGAAATATTATAAAATGAGTATTACACCATCGAGTATTTTAAATATTTTACAGAAATATGACGTTGATATTTATTTATTTGTAATTAAGTGTGTGGACAGACCGTGACGGGCGCCCGTCCGATTGCCCGTGCGGCCTCTCGCACGAACAATTCAATACACGTATTTAAATGTACGTGTTTAGACCAATACGAACTGGTTTTTGCGGGCAAATTGACAGACAATCTGTCTGCGGGCATCTTACGAACTGTTGAAGTGGGTAGGTAATAAAATACTTAACAAAAAAAAAAAAAATTTCAAATGGTCACCTATTTTAATAAATAGATGCACATATACCAATTTTTTTCTACTTTTTAACAACCTGTTAGGTAAAAGATCTAAAGATAAATGTTTTCACTAGTTCAATTAAAATAATACACAATTTTAAATCGATTGTATGGGTCACGTATTCAATTTTGTTTCATCTTTGGGTATAACATTAGGTAAATACAAAATTTTTAATTAATATTTCAAATTTAGTTCATTAAATGCAAGTTAAATACATTTAATAGAATTCAATATAATACCATATGCTTTTGTCTTCTTACCAATTATTTTTTAACCAAATAAACGCGGTTTATTTCTAAATCAAAAGATTTATTACAAAGTATTTGAACAGTAAACGAAAGAGATTCCTGCTTCTTGCCGAACATTTATTAGCACTTGTAGACCAGAGAACTTTCGCAGAAATAGTTATAAAAAATATAGAATATGAGTAACCAAATATACACACGGCTAAATTACTAATTAGGTAAGTACTGAAAAATACATGAATCATTGTCGGAAAATAAAAATTTACATTTTCATGATGAAATATGCATAAAAAAAAGAAGATATTTGCAATCAATATGCAATAAAATTCAAAATAATCTTATTTTTTTCTTCCTTTAATATGTATTTTAATTTTAAATATCCTTCGCTATTCAGAAAAGAAGTAATAAAATTTTTTGGGAATTCCAGATTTTGCATTTAACTGAAAATAGACACAAAGTATGATTAGTTAAAATATACATAATTTTATAGCCCTGTATGCCTACAGTTTCAAAGTCTTTTATGTCTGACACGTTTGTCCACTTATTGGTTCTATTGTATTTTTATAAAAATTGTTTTTATGAGGTGCCCGCATCGGTGTGAATGTCGAATTTGCCCGCATTGTGCCATGTGTCATTTTGCGGCAAATTGCGGGCACGTCCCGATCGCCCGGAACGGTCGGACCGGTCTTTAACACGATAATTGTGATGGATGTTGTACTACAGCGTCAACTTGGTCAGCGACAAGGGTATTTTTTTTTTTTTTTTTTTTTTTTTTTTTAATTAAAATTGGGACAGTGTTGCCGGTGGATGGCGCGGTCAGCAGTGTCCGGCGGCATCGCCATCGAAGGGCATGCGCCGCCAAAACGGGAAAATAATAAAAACGACACATACAGACAGGAACACATAAATGCATTAGACAACGGACAAACATACACATGATAAAATTCACCGATGAGCCCTGCCATCCCAGGGCTTCATAACGAGCGGACAGTCCTTGGTGGCGGTACGCTAAGTACTAGCCAGAACGTCCGGTCACCAAGGACTGAAAAACCAACGATGAAACTCCGAGGTGTATAGGGCCTCGGAGTGGAGAAACCGACTAAAAATAAACTGTACAAAAGAAAGACTAGAAGAATATTTTTCAAACAATATCACAGACAAAAACTTATTACGTCTCTGGGGAACCACCGGCTGACCAGGGACGCAATAAGGGATTAAAACAATACCGCTGTAGAACCATGAAAACTAGTCCACAGCGGCCTAACGTTAAATAGATAAAATAAAAACATAAAAGACGAGAAAGATTAAAACAAGACTGTAAGAATATTTTGCATACAATATCACAGACAAAAACCTATTACGTCACTGGGGAACCACCGGTTCACCAGTGACGCAACAAGGGATTAAAACAATACCGCTGCAGAACCATGAAAACAGGTCTATAGCGGCATGGCGAAAAATAGATAAAATAGAAACGTAAAAGAGGAGAATAATTAAAACAAAGAGAGAAATAACGGAGACTTGTTAAAAAGACAAAACAAACATATCACAGTGAGATTTCTTTGCCCTGCAACACGATTCCGTTCCCCGTAACCTCGACAATTTCGAAACGGCTTCGTCAATACCAAGGAACTCGCCCATGTAAGGACAGTTGACGTCTGATTACTAGGCTACATGTACTGTTCTGTCAGATATCTGATTACTAAGTTACATGTGCTTTTCTGTCAAACGTCGGGGTCTACTTACTGGGGAGACCGGTACGTTGACTAGGCCACGTTCGTCCGAGTCGAGGTCACAGAAAACGGAACGGTGCCACAGAGTATCACAATAGATTGACCAGAGTCCCTATCACTTCGACGGGGCGGAAGCGGCCCAGGACGCCGACAAACGCATCCGTGAGAGGGACGACAACGTCTCCTTACTAGACGAGCTCGCTCAAGCCGTTCGGGCAGACGTTGACTCACACGTGTGGCCGACACGAATGAATGCATCAAACGCCGCATTCCTACCCGTCGAAGCCACAGGGACAGAAATCAACATCATATCACAGCACAAGTAAATCACAGTTGTGTCACACTAGAGTGCACCATCCAGTGGACACTAGGAGAGATAAAAACAGCGTACAAAAGAATATCACAGCACTAAATATCACAATGTCGACAAATGGGAATCACAGAAAACTATCACCTATTCGACTCACCCGAACACGATTCACAACTCCGGCAATCACACCCATACAAGTTACTACGCTCCCTCAATGCTGAATTCCGGTCAAGGTACTTATAACACTTCTCAACTTTCGGTGGCACTTCTCTTATACGGGGGATATAACCTCGGTCGGTCATACGACGTTCATTGTCGTCGAAAATGAACTATCGAGGATTATTCCTCTAGATCCGGCATCTTTTGTGAAAACGGTGGTACCTCGAGAAGGAACGGTGCCGATCTTGGGTAGTCAGAGGCTAATAGAATCCGAAGATTACTGTATTGCGCATAAACTACCCCTGGAACCCTTAGCCTCCTTGACACCAATGGGGGATAAATATCCCTCACGGGTGCCAAGGGCAGCTGCTATAGGTGTCCTCACCACCGACAAGGGTATTTAAAAAAAGGAACTATACAAAAGTCAAAATCTTGCTAACGTATCTAGTATAATTATAATAGTCAATGTAATCACCGTAATCATCATCTTTCTGTTAGGTGTATAGTTTACAGAGTGTACAAAAATGTCAAAACATGTCTATAGTTTCAAATTCTTTTGAAAAAAATACACTGTTTACACTTCTGTTATCTGATCAAGACTATTTACAGAAAATTTAATAGCTTTGGATGTTGCTTTATGCTCTATGACAGCGGTTTCCAAACTGGAGGGTGCCCCCACCATGGGGGCGCGCAATGTTCACCAGGGGGCGCAGATTAATCGCAAATATCGTTGCCGTTTTGATAAAATCATGGTTTTAAGAATAATTTTTCCCTTCATCTTCGGTATTGAATGTCTACAAGCGAAATGTGATTGAGACAACAAGCGATTTGTCATTTTGGTGGTTTTAAAACTGATGATGAGTGCCGGGGCTTGATCGGGGCTTTAACAAAAAGGTTTTAAGTTTTTAAGGGCTGAATCTCAATAAATTTCAATTTTGTGCCGATAGCAGTGAGCAGGAAAAAAGCCAACACAATTCGTACGAGGGCACTCCTACCCATGCTTATCCGCCAATTGCTTTGTGTTTTATTTTTAAATATTAACAAAGGACCTTAAATGGTAAACTGGAAGGCCTTTATGAATATATTTTTTCTTTTCAAAAAAATCTAAAATTTCTATTTTATAAATAAAAATCCAAAATTCCTACTTTATAAATAAACATTAACTTTAATAACATTTTTAAATTACTTAATATTAGTATGTATGTATTACATTTGTTATAAAAGTAAGTTCATTTTCTTTAAAATTTTTAAATTTACTATACCCCTACTTGTATTATAGTATAAAAATAATGGATTTTCAACTCATTTAACAATACCATTGAATTCCGATTAAGGCACTAACTGGATACTAACTTAATACATGTATAAAATTTCAGCCCTCTACGTTTATTCAGAGCTACGTTTACTCTAGCCGTGTTAGAAAAACAGCAAAAAATCAAGGAAATATTGGCATAAAAATCGTAGGGGTAAGGGTTAAAAGTTGAAACTTTCAAAAAGCAGTGGCTGGCTATTAACTTAACCTGTACACAGCTCACTTAACCTGTAACTTAACCTGTACAAAGCCCACTTCAGCCCACTAGGTTTATTTGGGGAGATTTTGGCCCGAACGAAACTGTTAAAAAACAAGAAAAATCATGTTCTTTTTGGTATAAAAATAGTGGGGGTAAGGGTTAAAAGTTGAGACCCCCAAAGAGCACTCCCTTGATCCTAACTCAATCCGAATACAAAGGGTGACCTGTGCGAGTGGTACAAACTTCGGAAACGTCAAAATACTCCTGTCGCAGCATCCTGTATAAAATAGCGAATTTCCGTTTATAAAAGTTAGTTTTTCTTGGAAACTAGTTGACATAGAATAATAGTTTAAAGACCTTTTCTATGTGAATTTTTCTCCTTTTTCCAATGGTGTGAAAAAATTTCACAAAAATTTTTGAATAAGGGGTAATTTTGGCCAAAAACTAATTTTTTTCACGAAAATTGCCAAAAAACCATGTCCCGGGCATCGGATGCGTCTGGTTAACGAACTCGTCCAACGGTTTGGGACTTCCAATATTTTCACCAAATTTCATAAACGTAAGATATTTCGTTCGAGAGTTATCGCGCGGACACACACACACACATATATATATATATATATATATATATATATATATATATATATATATATATATATATATATATATATATATATATATATATATATATATATATATGAGAATGATTGGAACAAAAATATTTGGATAAATTTAAGGTTTTAGATACAAAATATCTAATGGCTCTATTTTGATGACCACATAAATTTGTTTACTTTTCCTTATTTTACTAATTTTTTTTTATAATGGAATAACTTTTGTTGTTAATTTTTATGTACATTTTACATACTTAGAATACATTGTTCTTTGATAGCTATTTCTTTCTTTTATGCAACTTATATCAAATTTCACCACAAATTTTATGAAATAAATAGAAATTCTTAAATGGGTGTTAAAATCATTTCATTTTTGTCAAAAATCCATTTCTGTTTGTCAAATATTACAACGTTTTAAACAGTTTCATTGTCTTATTGTTTCATTTAAGTCTTAATTATCGGGAAAACTTTGTCGCTTGGAAATCTCTAGCATCGGGAAAATACGTAGCTCAAAAGGGTTCCGGCAAGCGACATTCTCTCAATGCAGTTGGAGTTTTTGTGATAAAAAAAAACTCTTTCAGAAAATCTTCAAAAACTGACTAAATTTTATTGAAATCGGTTTTCATCTGTACCTTATCAAGCGTTTTTTTCCACTTTTACGCACTTTTACGTAATTGGTAAAAATACCGGGGTTTCCACTCTATAAGGTTTATTCGCAATGTTAATTTAAATAAATATTTATTGAATATTAATTACAGAGTATCCGACACCGACAGTACCTATTTAAATTAATAAGTTTCCAATATTTCAAATATTAATTTTTTATCTCAATTTTTATGACTTCCTTCAATCAAATTATTGCTAGTAAATATTAGTATCTACAACCTTCCACGATAAATAAATAATTTAACTCTCTGATGAATTTATTATTCATTTATCACAATTTATTTTATTTTTATGTTTTGACACATTATAAACGGATTTGTCACAGTTTTAAATTAAATGAAGAAATCATTTATTTTCAGAATAGAATAGCATATATTAATGTATATAGGTAAAATAAAATAAATAGATAAACGAACCTTTCCGTTATTGTTCATATGTACGTAGATGAATGTGTGCATTTTTTTACATCTAGAAAAAAAGATTAAACCATCTGTTAATAAGATTTCCGTTACAAATAAAAGTTATTTGAAAGGAATTTATGAAAAAAGTTTATTTCTCTTTTTTATTATAAAAAAAAAACAATTATTTCGTTAGTTTAGAGCAAGATCAAAATAGATTTTAGTTATCTCAAGTAATTAAAATGTTTGAAACTATTCTTTAATTGATTTGTCCTTTTTAATATAAATTAAATATTTTTCTGCTTGGAAAATTATTTTTAGTATCAGATTAAACATTTTAAATATACCATCTGTCTTAGCCAATATCCTTTCCCTGCATATTTTTACAGTTAGTTATTGAAAAAGGTGTTATATCACTGTTTATATACATATATTATTTGATACGAGTAACGCAAAAAGAATTTAAGAAACCCCTTTCGCAGAATCCTGCATTCCTACAGAATCCTGAATAATGGTTCAAAACCTTATTTTCTCTGTCCTTTTCAACGATGTAAAACAATACCTATGGTAAAAACTTTTGAACTTGGGTAAATTTTGGCAAAAAACTCATTTTTCCCACGAAAAATGTCTAATAAACCATATTTCGGGCATCTGACGTAATTATCAGAAATATAAGAGAACGGGGGCCTCGTCCCCTCCTACCGATTTTTTGGCCGACCTCGGGAGGAGGTTAAACTACTGAGCCGGTTCTAGAAGCCTCCGGCGGTGTGTAGAGCAAAATTTGCTCTCCAACCTAACGACATCTAGTGAAATTTGTCCAACCTAAGTGAACCCAATGAAACTTGATCTAACCTAACCTAACCTAACAAAATTTTTTTAACCTAAGAATTAAAAAATTCCCTAACAGATGGTTTGAGCCCTGTAAATTCGCTACTAGATGGCTCTCGTAGTCTGAATGCTAGCGATCCCTGTGCGTAAGTTTGAAAAATTGTCAACAGATGGTGCTGAAAATCCTTTTTGATAGTTAGACTATCCATTAAAAGATGGCGTTGCTAGTCTGAACCACCGCGAACTTTGTACCTTGATTCATAATTTTATCATATTTTTATCTGAAAACAGGTTTATATAGGTTTCCCTCTAAATAAAAACACATTTTTTTATTTTAATAAAATTATTTTAAAAAGAAATGTTTTAATGTTTAAATGTTATCACAATAATATTTGTATATGGATATGACAATTTCCGTGGCGCAAGTTGCTCCGGAATGATGGCCGCATCGAGGACTAGTGTATGTTGATGTTATGATTCTCAACTTGGGACAAATTGTTATTTCTTCAAAGTTCATAATGGGCGCTGACGGTAGTAGTCGTTCCAAATACAGCACTTTTTCTTCTCCTTTCGTATAGATGATTCAAGTTCCATGTAGATTGTTTAATAAAATGTATTTTAGTTCCTCGTATTCAATATGTCCATCCATCCAGGAGAACCCATGATGATTTTTGGAACTATGTCGCTTTTTAAAACTACGAGAGTTATTTACTTTCCACCCTATATACGTATTTATCTATGGTGGTGTCAGCTTACAAATAATTTTCAATTCGTTTGCTTAGAAAAAATATTTGTCTGTAACTGCTATTGTCTTTTAATGGCTTCTAAATATTATTTTGACGCGATAATATTTAAAAATTTTGCTAAATACTTAATAATAATAAAACAAAACACCCCTTGAACATAACAAATTTTGCGTGTTAAAATTTATACGTTCTTAGTTGCTTGAAACACCCGGTATTTGTTCAAATACCAATTCTGTATTAAAAGTTTAGCATGCATTTTTTCGGATTTTGATTTTATTTATCTTTTCACCTTTAAAGATATTTTTTATTTAATTTTTAAAAATATTAAGAAATATGATTATTTATAAATATATTGTAGAATATCAAAATCATTTGATAGATTAGTATATTATACTATACAGGTTAGACAGTTTCTCTAGATTTCGGCCTCTATCTTTAAATGCATGTTTAACTCAGTGGCGTAGAATTTAATTATTAAAATAAAAAATTGCAAACAAAATGGGTTTATACGATATACGTACGTATAAAAGAAAAATGTTTACAAACGTATGCTTTTGGAAATCGAAAATAACTAACTTCGTCTTGATGAAGGTGGATTGGTAAATATTTACTTACGTTAAATTCAGAATTTGGTTTTCATTTTTAAATGATACTTTTTACCTAGTTGAACGTTACTGGTAAAATATATGAAAATTATAGAATTTTTGTGTATAATTGTGGTATTTACTATGGTAATTTATTAAAGGTTTGTTTACTTTTGTAACTACGGAGATAACTTTCCCGTAGTAAGCTGTAGTACGAAAAACGCCGTGAGCAGCGGAGCCCCATCACGGAAGTCGAATTTTTCCTTTCATCTTCGGTATTGAGTGTCTACAAGCGAAATATAATTGAAAGTCCACAAGCGATTTGTAATTTTGGTGGTTTCAAAACTGATGATGAGTGTCCGGTTGATCGGGGCTTTAAAAAAAGGTTTTAAGTTTTTAAGGGCTGAATGAATCTCAGTAAATTTCAATTTTGTGCCGATAGCAGTTAACAGGGAAAAAGCCAACACAATTCGTATGAGGGCATTTCTATCCATGCTTATCCGCCAATTGCCTTTGTGTTTTATTTTTAAATATTAAAAAAGGAACTTAAATAGTAAACTGGAAGGCTTTTATGAAGATATTTTTTCTTTCCAAAAAAATCCAAAATTTCTATTTTATAAATAATAAAAATCCAAAATTCCTAATTTATAAATAAACAGTGACTTTAGTAACATTTTCAAATTACTTAATATGTATGTATTTCATTTGTTAAAAAATTGTATTCACTTTTTTTTTTAATTTTTTAAAATTACTATTCGCCTACTTGTATTTAGAATAAAAGTAATGCATTTAAAACACATTTAACAATAGCATTCAATTCCGATGTAAAAATGAAACAAGTGGGGGAAAAGTAATGTGGACTCCCCACAAGGTACTAGCTGGATACTAACTGAATACACGTACAAAATTTCAGCCCTCTAGGTTTCCTTAGAGAGTCTCTAGACGTGTTAGAAAACAAGCAAAAAAATTAAGGAAATATTGGCGTAAAAATCGTGGGGGTAAGGGTTAAAAGTTGAAACCCCCCAAAAAAAATGTCTGGCTATTAGCTTAATCTGTACACAAAATTTCAGCCCTCTAGGTTTATTTGGGGAGATTTTGACCCGAACGAAACTGTTAAAAAACAAGAAAAATCATGTTCTTTTGGGTATAAAAATGGTGGCGGTAGGGTTTGAAAGTCGAGACTCCCAAAAGGCACCCCCTTGATACTAACTCAATCCGAGTACAAAATTTCAGCCCTCTAGGTTTATTTGGGTGACCTGTGCGAGTGGTACAAACTTCGAAAACGTCGAAAATGCATAAAATTGTAGCTTAAAAATGAGGGGGGTGGGGGTAAAATATTTAAACCTCCAAAAAGCACAGCCTAGGTACGAACTTTATCAACACACCAAATTTCAACCCTCTACGTTAATTCTGGGGGGCTGGGGGCCTGTTAGATTCAGCGAAAATCGTTTTTCCCCCCTCTGCTCCCACCAAATCATCCTAGGAAGCTGAATTTTGGATATGTTGTAGATAATTGACCGAAACATTATTTAAAACCGGTTTGGAAAAGTTTTATTGCTGTTCCGCCCTCCACCACCCCCCGAAAGGTCGGGTCAGAAAAAAAATTTGCCCAAAATTTGACCCCACTTTGATAGTATGAGGTGCCTCGAAAATAAGCCCCATTTACCAAATTTCATCTCTTAACTTCCATAGGGGGGCCCTACACAAATTAAAAGGTGGCGGGAATATATATATATATATATATATATATATATATATATATATATATATATATATATATATATATATATATCAGACATTTTTTTTCTACATATTCGTGTTCTACGGGTCCGAAAACGGATAGCGCCCCTACTCTCGCCTCTCGCAGCTCTTATCTTATAGACTGTATAAGTCTAATTTTTCGGAGAAAATTCGACTAAAAATGGGTATAGGACAATAACATGCAACTGGTCTACCTGAATAGCAAATAGTGTCAGATTGATGTATCTTGGTAGAATATGATTTTTAACGGTGTAGAAACAGAGTACTGTTTAGTTTAAGTCTCAAATTTATCTTTTAATATGTACCTATCTGAAAAGAATGCATAAAATTTTCAATTGTTTTAAATCAACATTATTATTGTTCGAAATAAATTTTAGTGTCAATAATACTATATTCTTGAAAATAAATTTTCTTATATGGAGAATTTCCTATTTTTTTTTTTTTATAATCAGATTCTCATTTTGATAATAAATGTATAAAAATTCTAACAAATACCTTCTTGTAACATATGTATTTACAGGTATAATACATGCATCCAAAAAATCCATCAAATTTAAGATAGCAATTAAGAGTTGAGATGTTTGACGTTTTTTAATATGATTAAAACATTGAATAATACACAATACATATTTATTGGAGTGTGACAATATGCGAAAAACAAACACAATTTATCGCTTATAACGAAATTTTTTTATTTAAGATAAATAAAAATAATTTAAATACAGTCGTTTACAAAAGCTAGAGGTCATTCAATACCTATAGATATATTTAACTAATTTTTTAACAATAGCAAGTAATAATTTTTTTTTTTGATTAAAATACCTATAAATTTTTTACATAACTTATAAAATATTAAAAGGAGCATTTTCTTAAAATATTGGGAATATGTGCAATTAATTAAGCCTAAAAAAATATCTATGAAGAGAAATTAATGTTTCAAAACTGTTTTAAATTCTTGATATTATTATTACATAATAAGCTTTAAAAATATTAAGAAATATGATTTTTTTTTTAAAATATATTCATATCGTTAAATATGATTTTAACGGTATAGAAACCCTTACTTGTAACGGAGCACTGTACATATTAAATTGCAATTTTTTTTTAGATAAATGGAAAGAATATATAATTAAAGCAAATGCACGCTATAGCGTGAACCTTGCTATATGGTGTACCATAATTGCAAATAAAATTTTTTATAACATTTCTAACAAAAATCTGTATATGAATAAGAAACTAACTCTTTTCCCACTAATAATCGTTTATTTAAATAGTAATATCAAATAGTTATATATAAATTTATGTGAATTTTTATATTCGAATCAAGTTTTAGGGTATGATATTAAAAATTAGTTTAAATCTTTTAATGACGTCAGTATACATACATACATACGACTTATTTAAGCAAGCTCGCGCCTATAAAAACCAGTTTTATCTTAAAGAATACATTAATTACTGAATTCTAAGCCCAACATTTTGACTCTAGACATCGCGCAATGGCGACCGACGCAGCAGTTGTTGACTTTCAAGGATTTCCAAATTCAACAAATGGGAAATTCTACATAAAGGAATTGGCTGTGTTGAAATTCGATTATTCCGAAGAAAATTATGATAAAGATTATATACTACAACACTATGTATTCAAATCACCAATACCGTTTTGCGGATTAAGTGAAAAAGATCAGCGCACAGCTCGCTGGTTGCGGAAAAATCATCATGGGTTCTCCTGGATGGATGGACATATTGAATACGAGGAACTAGAATACATTTTAATAAACAATCTACATGGAACTCCAATCATCTATACGAAAGGTGAAGAAAAAGTGCGGTATTTGAAGCGACTACTACCATCCGCGCCCATCATGAACTTTGAAGGAATAACAATTTGTCCCAAGTTGGGAATCATAACATCAACATACACTAGTCCTCGATGCGGCCATCATTCCTGAGCAACTTGCGCCATGGAAAATGTCATATCCATATACAAATATTATTGTAATAACATTTAAACATTTTTATTGTAAAATATTTCTTTTTAAAATAAATTTATTAAAATAAAAAAATGTGTTTTTATTTAGAGAAAAATCTTGTATAAACCTGTTTTCAGATAAAAATATTATAAAATGATGAATCAAGATATAGAGTCCCCGGTGGTTCAGACTAGCAACGCCATCTTTTAACTATTAAAAAGGATTTTCAGCACCATCTGTTGACAATTTCTCAAACTTACGCACAGGGATCGCTAGTATCCAGACGAGCAGCGACATCTTGTACTGAATTTACGAGGCTCGAAGGTGGCTGCGCCATCTGTTACGGAATTTTTGAATTCTTAGGTTAAAAAAAATTTTGTTAGGTTAGGTTAGGTTAGACAAAATTTTGTTGGGTTCTGTTAGATTAGATCATGTTCCGTTAGGTTCACTTAGGTTGGACAAATTTCACTAGATGTTGGCGACATGTTTGGCGACCAGATTTTGCTCCACCCACCGCCGGAGGTTTCTAGAAGCGCCCCGGTAGTTTTGCCTCCTCCCGAGGTCGGCCAAAAAATCGGGAGGAGGGGAGGAGGTCCCCGTTCTCTTATATTTCTACTGACGTATCTGGCAAAAAACTCTTACTTGGTATCTATATGTTTTCAAATTTGTTGCATCTAACGTTTAAAAATTATTGGTAGGGGAGTAAAAATAATTCTATTGGGAGCTCAATATTCCGTAAATGGGACTCACAATTTTATTAAAACTAATAAAAAGTAACTCTTTATTTTTTTACTTTATTTTAAGAGGACATTATAATAACAGCCCACACAATATGCAATGTGGAAAAAATTTCTATCCTTACTCATCAATGCAGGAAACCATCTTAACCATGACATGAAAAGTCATGAAAACAACAAAATATTACTACATTATTAGCATTATATATATATATATATATATATATATATATATATATATATATATATATATATATATATATATATATGTAATTACATTTAATAAATCCTATAAAGAACTAATTTAGAAATCCTAATGTGTGCGTTCGACATCAAATTTATGACATAGGAATAATAAAAAAATTTCTAATATTTGTATGAGGAAGCAGTTTTTCTGTAAATAAGTAACTTGGTATATAAAAATGGAAAGATATAATAATAATAATATAGTGGGGTCAATTGCCCCCTTAATTCGTTGAGCGAAAGCTTTTTATTATTATAACACGCGATTTAACACCCCCACAATTTGTATGGTTTACATAAGATATGGTGAAAAAAATGAAACGGCTACAGCTACATGTATGGTTTTTCTTTTTTTGCTTTAGTTCACCATTTAATAATGATAATGTATAAATTATTACTATAAATCAGAATGGATTACATTTAAAATTATATACTTTTAACCTTACCAAATACATAGTGTCTCTTTTAAAATGATTCGAGAAATTTAATTATGTAGACGAAAATTTTCAAAATAAACAAATTCAGCTGCTGAAGTGTTGATTTCCAAAAATAAAATTTGTCACCAAGGGGACAAACTAGATTGGCTTTGCCTCTGTTCCACTTGTAATGAGTTTGTGACGTAGTCTGTTTGTGTACATACACACTGTTTGCAGTGTATTAGTTTGGTTTTTTGTAGTAGTATGTGTATACACTAATACAACCACAATACACGTATTACCAGAGAGAGCTGTTCAACGTGTTCAACTAACAATGCGTATATTGTTAATATAATGGTGTGTTGACTCGACGACGACTACTGACGGACTAATGCCTTAAGCTGTGACTGGGTTACAAAGGACTCCAAGCGAATTTCACTTTTTTTATGTTAGTTGGCTTCTAGTGTTCTATGTTTGTCACCTAACTGTAATCCGAATTCATTGAATCTGTTATATCGTCAAATTATAGAGCAACTGTTGTATAAAAGTACATTTTAACATTTACAACAAATTTATTAACAATTAACAAATAACATTTTATTGTTTTCTGGATAGAAGTACCTATAACAGGCGTATGATACCTTGATAATTTTTTATGGATATGTTAATCACAGCTAAGGAATAATTTAGTTAATGTATCACAACCCAGTTACTCACACAGTTCGTTATATACTTCCACAAAAAAACGAATTTTTTAAATGTTTGTCAAAAACAATCACTGCTGTAGGTACATAAAAAAATATTAAAATGAAATTTCTCTGCGCTGTTTTCGGGATAAAATAGTAAATGCTGATTTAAGTCCCATTATAGATATAAGTATTGCGATAATATTATGATTTTTCCTAAGTTGTTAATTTGAATTTGACATAGGTACTAGGGAGCAAGTTTGTGTTACTAAAAGTGCAAAATATGATATATCGTCGGGGATAGTGCAAATACGCGTAACTAGCATTGGATAATTCCACGTATCTGACAAATGTAGCCAACTGAAAAATTCGCAGGCAGTGAACGCAGGAACCTGATTAGCACCTACCTTTTTGATAGATACTTTGTTCGACTAACGGAGAGCAAGAAATCGCCCAATAACAATACCGCAGATCTACTACCGCCAAGTGGCGATCCTGCGTATGTGGTCAGATCTAATGTAGATACGCACTCTTTACCTATGGTATATACGCGGATTTGCACTATCCCCGACGATATGATGAATCATACACTGGGCCATATTATAATGGAGTTTAGCTTTGATGATAAATAAAAATTTAAGTTTGATTAACCAAATTATTGAAAAGCAACCAGTTGTATTTCACTTTCGCAGATACGTGAAGAGCAATGTGGGGATTAGTTGAATTATATATCAAATCTTGCCCCGTACCAATGTAAAACTGAAATGTGATGCTCTAAAATTTTAAAGATAGGTAAACGAAAAAAATATCGTCAAACAATCCACTTAATGAAACACAACCGTATACACTAATTTTATTATTTTGATTCTTTTTTGAGCCTATAAAATATAGGAAAATAATAGGACAACAACGTAAAATTACTTTTGTATTTAGCTCTAACATCCAAATGCAATTACTCTGGTAATGTGGCTATTTCGCCTTAGCCCCTAATCTGTTTTGCACGCCTACCCCTGCGAGGGATATTATTGATATGAAATTTCAGATTCGGTTTCAGGAATAACTCTTTTTCGGTTTCGGCTTGGGTTATAGTCGTTATGGATTATGGCAATATTGTTTTGGATACGACTACGGTTAGAGTATTATCGTCTTTAGTGATAAACCTCTCAAAACCAATTTATACAGCAAAAACTTTTTTGAATTAATTATGCGAAATATATTCGAAATTTTGAAAATTTTCGTTTAGTAGTTATATCAGTTAATACCCTGCCAAATTTATATATATATATATATATATATATATATATATATATATATATATATATAATATATATATATATACATATATATATATATATTATATATATATACATATATATATATATATATATATATATATATATATATATATATATATATATATATATATATATATATATATATATATGGGTAGTTCTCCAAACGAAAGAAGAAAATGGACTTAATTCCGGCCCGATATTTTTTCATGCGTAAGCTTTAGCAAATAGTTTTATTCCAAGTTGATGACATTTTTCACACTATTTCAAAGTGGCCAGTCAAAATATTAAAAATTATAAATTTTATGGCCATTATAAAAAAAAAGACATCCAGGAAAGTGAAAAAATGAGTAAAAAACTAAACTTAACAAAAGAGAATTTCTTATATTCATTTTTATTATTAAGCACAATTTATTAAACTATTAAACAATTTATTAATTTTTATTATTTTTATTATTAAATTTTTAATTATTAAACAATTTATTATTTGTTTAATAGATATTATATATTATATTAGTAGTATATATGTTAGTAGTTATATAGTGTATATATGTAAATATTAAAAAAAAATAAAAAAAATAAATTAAAAAAAAACTAAATAAATAAAAAAAAATTGGGAATTTATTATTTATTAAAAAATATTCAAAGTTTTTTACTACAGTTTAATACATATTATGTTATATTAGTAGTATATAATATGTATCAGTAGTTATATTAATTATATAGTATATAGGTATTATGCAAAAAAAAAAAAATGGGAATTTATTTTTTATTAAAAAATATACGGAGTCATTTATTACAATATTCTAATGACATTTACCTAATTTATTTACATTATTTAAGTTAAATCCTCGTTTTCGGAGCTGCCAGGAGACTAAGAACCAGGAGACTGAGAATTCTTCAATATTCTTTAAAAATCGGCTAAGTAACGTTTTATAAAAAAAAAGACAGGTCCGGTATTCCAATACAGCATATCTACAAATCATATAACTGAAAAATTTCTTATATCCACAGTATTTTTCACGAAAATGCTGACCAGGATACTGAGAAATTGACTGGACCGAGTACGATCTCACAATGTTAACTGAATTAATTGATACAACCCGAAATATAAATAAAACATGTACTTTATTTTATTTATTGTATTATATTTGAGTTAATTACTATGATGAACGATGATTTAATCGGAATATAATTTTTTTATATTTTTTAAGTGTTTTGGTTTGATAGGAGAATTATGCAAAGTTTGGGAGACAAAATTCAATAGAATATTTCTTAAAGAAAAAATAAAAAAATTCAAAAATTATTTGTACAATAAAAAAGTACAGATATTATAGATTGCTACTGCAGTGTAAATTTTTTTTTATACATTCGGAAAAAATAATTATTTAGTCTGCTATGTTTTGCTTTGGAGAGGAGACATACCAAGAGACTGAGAATTTTACATTTTAAGTGTCATTTTTTACAAAAAATATATTTCGAAACCGGGTTATTTTGAGTGACCAGTTAGATGCAGTAATCGTTTACAGTTTCCATCTAGAAAAAATGTATTTTTCAAAATATTAATATACAAAATGCGTTGGGCCGTCCAAAATTCCATAATTTGAAGAACTATCCATATATAACTACAACCAAATAACTAACCAAATTAATAACTAGAAAATTAGAAGTATGGTTCATAATAAGATACATACTTTGTTGTACAAATAAAAAAGAGTATCAGTGGAATGTGTAGAATTATTTATTGATATATAAATACATGTTAGAAATTAGTGTTTTATTTTCTATTTTCAATTTAGTTTTCACGAAAAATTAAATTGTGCGTATATTCATTGTATTCGGGTGTGACTTGTTTCCTCTCAACTCGCAACTCACCATATAGCCAGGCATTTAATTTAATTATCTTGTGGCAAACATACTTTTTTTAAATCGATTTTTATATAAAAGTGAACAAAATTAAATTTCAAGTTAAATGAATTGGAATTGAAAAATTCGCTATGTGATAATATGATTTATGTATGATAAGGGAAAACTTTATTAAATAATTTTCATTTATAAAAATTTTATGATGTAGGTAGTGACAGGGTAGGGCCAACAATCTTATCAGTATTTAAACAGGCAGGAGATTTGTATTTGGGCAAAGAGTAACATCATAAAAAAGAAATTATAGAATAACTACTTAAATATATTTTACTATGGATGAGTATGAATATACATAATATAGATTCAAACAATTATCTTGTAAATATTTAATATAGTTTTATTCAAATTAATTTATGTATTGTAGCAGAATCTTAGTATTTATTAATTAAATAGGTAAAATACCAATGTAATCTAAAAAATTTTACACAGCATATTCAACAACTGAAAAATTCTGCGAAGCACTTTTTGTGTCAAAATAGATAGAAGCGAATTTGAAATATGATAGCCTGCAATTAAATTCAAATTAAAAGTAAAGTCAAAAAGATATGAAGAATCTTGACTAATTTCAACTCATTACGGGCCATCTTCAGAAGTTAAAAATTAAGACTAAAATTACACTAGTTAAACATGACAGAGTAGACAATTTTTATTGTGTGAAAATAATTAACAATTTCTCGAATCAACAGCTAGGTACTTGCTCTGTTGAACTGTAAGCCAAGCGAACAGAAAAAAGTGTTTTACTAATGGAAAATTGCTTCAATAGAAATCAAATTAATAACTACATTAAAACATTTTAAAGTTTTAAAAAAAAAATTAGGCGAACTGCTTGTCCTGGGATAAAATTTTTTTTTGTTTTTGTTGGAAACTATTTTGTTATCAGTTCAACATTTACATGTTATACATGGTATAGTGATATGATACAAAAATAACATCAGTCAAATTATTTAAGTTGTTGATAATGACAAGACTTATGTAAGTTGTTGATAATGGCAAGACTTATTGCAATAGATACTTAAATATTGCTATTGTGTACAGCGTGTAATAAATTTTATAAATGAGGACTACTGGTATTTCTGTATTAACGAAATAAATAAAACAGTGGTATCTACTGGGTTGTCACATAAGTTCGTTCGGTTTTTTAACATTATTTTAATTAAATACTATTTTAATTTATAAAAATATTTATAAATTAAAGAAATTTATTGCCCATTATTTTCTATAACTTTGGCCCAATGTTCAGCCAACTTCATTATTCGATTCCTCCAAAACGTTTCGTCCTTCTTCTGGAAA
Source organism: Brachynemurus nebulosus (assembly GCA_035578155.1). NCBI lineage: Eukaryota > Metazoa > Arthropoda > Insecta > Neuroptera > Myrmeleontidae > Brachynemurus > Brachynemurus nebulosus. Next base: position 900,553 of record JAPWDM010000044.1, on the reverse strand, counting down.
AACTCATTCAGGTGAATTTGATGTCTTCCAAAGATAGATAAATTTTGCCATTAAAAGAATTTTGAAGAAAGTGAAACAAATGAATATTGGAATGTGTCAAGTCTGGACTATATGGAGGACGAGGCAAAACTTCCTGCGAAAGTTCCTTCAATTTTTGCACAGTGGTTATATTCGTATGGGGATTCGTGTTGTCGTAGTGAAACACTATTTCTCGTCTATTAATCAACGCTGATCATTTTTAAGTAAGATCTGCCTTTAGATTAGCAAGTTGTTCACAGTACTTAGTAGAATTTATCGTCTGATTATTTGGAAGCAACTCGTAATAAACCACACCCTTGAAATCCCACCAATTGTATAGCATTACTTTCTTAGGGTGGAGCAGAGCTGGATTTATATAAGGGTACTTGGGGCACGTACCTCGAGGCCTGCATACATTAGAGGCCTCCACAAAATCTAAAAATTAAGGAATAGAATAGAAAAAATAAGCACTTTTTCGTTTTTTGTTTTTTGCTCGCCAGTCTTTTACGGGAAAATTTTAAAAATTTCGGAAATTTTCTAAGAGTTCCTCTACAAAAGTAGTCAGTGGTGACCATATGAAGTGCCCCTGGGCCTTCACAGAGGTAAATCCATCCCGGGGGTGGAGGTTTGTGAAGTACTGCTTGATGGAATTTTCGTGGGATGTTTTACCTCACCCTCCGTATAGTCCAGATTTGACACATTCCAATTTTCATTTGTTTCGCTCCCTTCAAAATGCTCTCAATGGAAAAATTATCAATCTTTGGAAGACATCAAAATTCACCTGAATAAGTTTTTCCAGAATAAGGACGAAATGTTTTGGAGGAATAGAATAATAAAGTCACCTGAACGTTGGCCTAAAGTTATAAAAAATACTGGACAATATACATTCCAATTTCTTTATAAGTCCGCTTACGGGCTTGTAGGAGAATATAATTCTAAGAATTCCTGTACCCCCACTTGTGCTTAGTAGCTGACCGCCATAACTCACACTTCCCCTAATTTTCAAGCGTGCGAGTGTGTACTTATTTTTAATCAAATAGCTCGGATGTATAGTATAGTATTACCATTCGTTAGAAGCGGCACCAAATCTACCTATTATTAATAAATACATTTACTAATATTTTCTATATGCGTTTTCTAGTTTGTGTGACAGGAGTTTAAACGATACTGTCAACACATATTTTCTTAAAAAATTGTTGTAAAATCTTTTGTAGAAATTGTAAATAATTTTGTTAGTCAAAGAAAATTTGTAATATAATCCGCGCAATGAACGAACAAAACTTATTTTGGTCAACTACACATGTATTATGTAAACACGGACATATAAAAAAAATTATTTTAGTAAATAAAAAGATTCTGACAGGATGATTTATGAGTTGCACTGACCGTACGCTTTACCCTAGATCACTCATTAAACATCAATAGCAATGTTCCGGTCCACAGAGCACCGGTCTAATAACTAGAATCGAGAAAAGTGTGGCAAAGTCAGAGACGAATTAATAAAAAATCAATAAATTGACATCGAATGTTTGGAAAATTTTTGCAAAAATTTTGCAAATCAAAACCAAAAACTATAGAATCCTACAATTTTTTTAAAATTCAACATAAAGAAGCGCAAAATTTTTTTAAAAATTTTATTATGTGAAATTTATATCAAAAAGAAAAAAGGGCCCCAAATTTTATTGCATTAAAGTTTTGCAGTATTTGTTTGTTTAGCCTAGCTAAGCGTATATACACAAAATAAAATATTACCTGTCAAACCTGTCAAACCCATCATCGACATTCCTTTAAATCTGAGCAGAAAAACAAACGCTTTATCTCTCTTTAACTTTTTAAAATTTAATAATACCTACCTTGCTTACAATTTTTTAAATTTTTAATTGTGGTACCCAGATACACAACTACACGTACATAAAGTGACTTACACAATTTACATGATCTAGTCGCCCATTTCATTCAAACACATACAAAAAATAATTTTTGACGAGATCGTAGAATTTGTATGTGATTTTTGTTTTAATTGGAGACTTATGTTTGTCTAGACTGACACGTCTAGGCTGACTATAAATACATATTTCTCGTAGTTAGCGGTTTAAAAATCTATACGTAAAAAAAATTATTTAAAAAAAAAATAATTTAAACAATTAGTGTATATTATTTTTTATTTAGTGTTTTCGCAAATACAGGCATCCACCGAAGAACACGGTACTCGAAGAACACGAGTCTCAAAGAACACGGGTATCCTTCCCCGAATTACACGGTTTCAAACAACACGATTTTTAAGTACATATTATATATTTGATATAGTTACATCAGTCCTCAATGTACGCGAATATGTATATCAAACGTTGATTCGATTTACACGAATAAAAATCGTGTAAATTGAATCTGTCATTATTAAAGAAAAATACTGGAAATAAAAACTACTAAAATTTTTGAGAATTTTATAGTAGAAGTGATAACGAATATGTAAAAATTTAGATATTTAAATTCTGAAAATGTCGTTATTTTCGACATCGATAATTTTCGATAACGAAAGGTAGGTTTCGACGGTCCCAATATGTTCGGAATACCCATAACTTGCTTCGCCTGAGCCTTCAAAAATTTCGTTATTTTTTCTCTACGACGCACCGTTTACGAGATATTTACGATCAAAAGTTTACGTTTACGAAAAGTATCGAAAACTAATTTTTTCAGAAATATTCTATTGGTGACTAAGACAATGGGACTAACAGAGCCTAAATTAATCAGTTATAACCAATCTATGATAAGTTACACGGTAACGATAATTTTCGATAACGAAAAGTAGGTTTCAACAGTCCCAATATGTTCGTAATACCCATAACTTGCTTCGCTTAAGCCTTCAAAAATTTCATTATTTTTTCATTACGGCGCACCGTTTACGAGATATTTACGATCAAAAGTTTACGTTTACGAAAAGTATCAAAAATTAATTTTTTCGAAAATATTCTATTGGTGACCAAATCAGAGGGACTAATAGAGCTTAAATTAAACAATTATAACGGATTTATGATAAGTAGTTCGTTATCGATAATTTTCGATAACGAAAAGTAGGTTTTAACAGTCGGAATATGTTTTGAATATCCACAACTTGCTTCGCTTAAACCTTCAAATATTTCGTTATTTTTGAGCTACGATGCACCGTTTACGAGATACTTAGGATCTAGGTTTTCAGTAAATTTTTATGATAGACCGACTTTAGAGCTAATAGAATCAATTCCATTCTATTTTAATCGAAATAAATACGCATTGCATACAAATGTGTATGTAAGTATATAATTCAAATTTCATTGCATTATTTCTTTGAAATTTTTTATATTTTTTTATTTTCACACTTGTAATAGAAAATGCCTATCTTTTGGAGTCTCGAACAACACGGTTCCAAAGAACACGGAACCAATTAATCATGTTCTTCGGGGAATTGCTGTAGTTTTATTTGGTCAATTTATATTAATTACGAGTATATTCTCAATTATTTTACAACTATTTATCAGGTGAATAAATTTTTTCATTAGAAACCTATAATTTTGTTTATTATATATATTTTTGCAAAAATTTTACAAACATTTTATTGATTTTTTATTAATTCGTCTCTGACTTTGCCCAACTATTCTCGACGCTATGATGACTAATAATGAGTTATGGTTATATCATGTATAGTTCATATCTTACAAAAACAAATACGGTCCTGTTGTTGCCCATAAGAATCTCGCTCGACTCTACTTATAACGAGAGACTTGAATAAATTTTTGTCGGTCATGGAGGGGGAATGTTTACAATAGAAATATAAATCGGCGGGCTCATAACGAGCGGACTTATAACGAAAGTCTACTGTATTTCTTAAATAAATTTCTTTATAAATTAATAGTATTTAATTAAAATAATGCTAAAAAAAGCAAACGAATTTATGTGACAACCCAATAATAAATTAAATAGAATAAAAATAAAAAATAAAAAAATAAAACCTAACAAGTGCATGGGAGCGGCGGGGACTGCCATACTCTCAAGTTTGAATTCAAATAAGTAATTATAGATTCTACAATATACTGTCACAAAACTATGTAATATATTTGTTGAATAGAAATATAAAAAAGCAAATAATAACTGTTCCTTTACTTATAAAGTTTTTTCTTTTTTTTTTAATAAAACGTACAGAATCATCTGATAGTTTCGGGTTGTTCCGTACAGTACAATTTAAATATTTTAAAACTGTTTTATGAGGCAAAATTCGCAAATATAACCATCTGAGTATCTTTGTCGCTGCATAGCACAGCGTGTGGACCTACCTTTGGTTTTCATTGAATTGGTCGCATATTAAACATAGTTCGTTTGTAATGCCAATTTTTCCTACATAAAAGGCCAGCGGAGAGTGAAAGGCGGGTGGGATTCGCAAAACAGTTATGTGAATTGAAACGTATGGTTTAATTAGTTCGGTGTAAAGAGACTATATATAAAAAAAAATCGCTTCTATCGTACGTGTATTCACTTGGCGATGGGTTACGGATACTAGAAATGCAACTTTTGCAAATGATTCTCCTTTTACTTGATTTAGAACAGCGATTGATATGGTACTTTCGTATGATACTGTATAAATAAGAAAATTGGCAAAACAATGGTGGAATCGGTCATGTTATACAGATATGAGGTCTGGACACTGGAGCAAGAACCAAAGTGAAAACTGGAAGTCACCGAAATGGACTACCTTAAACGTAGTGCAAGAATGTTCAGACTAGATCGTGTGGGAAATGACAGAATCTGGACCATCAGGAAGGCAGAGGAGAGTGTGATAGAAAGAATTGAAAAAATAAGCCTGAAATAGTTTGGATACATGTTGCGAATGTATCAATGTCAGTAGCCAAAGCTTCTGTATACATAGGTTTAATCAGAAACCAAAAGACGAGGGTGCCCTAGAAAATCTTGGAACACAGTGAAAAAATTTGTGTTAAAATTAACACATTTCACATGTCCAGAACGGTCCACTCAATTTTTTGTGTTATTTTAACACAAAGCATATGTGTCAAATCTATACATAAGATTTTTTGTCAGTGATTTAACACACAAGAGGACATACATTTTGTGTTAATTTTTCAGATTTATCAGAGTTAGTTGTTAAACTTTTTTATTTAATATTTTACTTCCACTTAAGATATTTGAAAATCGTCAAAAATTATAACGATTTTGTTCGTATATTATTATAAATGAGACTCAAAGAACGCAAAGTAAGTCAGTCCTTTGTAAAAATTCTTACATGTTCCCATATATATGTATTAAAATATATGTATATAATAGAAAAGATGAGAGTAGTTCTTATTATTAAACAAAACCGAATAATTATAAGTTTTTTCAGTTATTGACGAATATAGTTTTATTAAACTTTTAAAAATGAAACAATTTTCTTACATTTTAAGGTTATTTTGTTACAGATTCAGTTACAAAAAATCATACATGTATATTATATGATACAATCATGTATATTATATAATACAATCTTAAGTAAGCTTATATGATTTTTTGTAATTAAATCTGTAACAAAATAACCTTAAAATGCATCGCTTAACCTTAAAATGTAAGAAAATTGTTTCATTTTTAAACGTTTAATAAAACTATATTCGTCAATAACTGAAAAAACTTTCAACTTTCAACGCATTTGGGAATGGCGAGGCAGCTTTCAGCCGTGTAAGTCCTAATTGCAATTTATTGAAGTCTAAGAAAATATTACTTGAATCAGTCACACGAATCTTACAATAAGCAAACAAAATGGCTTAGAGCGTAAATAATTCCCAACATTCGTTATAAAGTCAGCATTAAAACGTAACACATGCTCTAACTTAATGGCTGACTGGCACATGGTGGAGAGATACGCAACAAAAGAGGTGTTGCTAACTATGAAGCGTCATCCGCTGTATGGAATGTACCGCCGCTCCCCTACATAAATTATACATTATCAATATTTCTAATACATACATGTGAGAGACTATCACTTGGGTAATACGATTTGTATATGATAATAATATCTTGATGACATGTGTATTTGTACATTATTGTTAACAAGTTTTAATTTTACATTAATTATTCTCTAATGAAAGCATATTTCTCTCTCTCACTCTATATGTATCGGGTGAGAGAGAGGAAGATGTTTCCGCTAGAGAATAATTACTGTATTCTGTTTCCCGAAATCATCATTCCCCGGTTGGGGTTTTACTATGTTTTAATTTAAAATATTCCTGAGTCGAAAATCAAAGCAATAATTATTGTTTTGATGTGTTGAACTTAAATATATTCTCGAACAATAAGTACAATTTCGTTTTTGGGTTATGTGAAATTACTTGTATATTTTTATAATTTTTCCGTACAGATTTTCTTTCTATTTTTGTCCATTAGTTTGAAATGGAAGGAAGAGAATGTCGTGTTTCACTGTTATCACATTATTTCACTCCTTGTATATATATACCCACATTTCATACGTATATATTTATATACCTACACGTGTTTCCGGTTTAGGGCGGGGCACCACGATTTAATTTAGGGCTTTATATTAAATTGTACATTTTATGATATTAATGTTAATTTTGTTTCTTTTTTGATATGTATGTGGAATTAATAGGAATATGAGGATATCTGGTAGGCAAAGTTTAATAATTAATAGGTGTATTTATGGTGGAGCTTAGTGGTTTGAGAATTAATGATACCTATATTGAGTATTAATTTCATAATTTCTCAATGTACATTATTATTTAAAAACTAAGCAATTAAAACACAATTATTTAAGCTTTTAATAAAATAGTTTTTTTATATAATTTCAAGCTTTTAGATTATTATTAGTTTACAATAAATTTGAGTCTTGTGTCACTTTTTCCATTGCAAAACTGATTAAATTTAAGGTATCGCAAGTAGAATTTTAATTAACCGTCACCATCGGGACTGGGACTGTGACAATTACTTCAATTAGACGATTAACAGAAACTTATTAAAATTACTACTACCTTTGGGACGAAAACGAAAATTAGATTGTTTAAGTACAAGTTGATAATATATATTTAATATATTTAATGTTATAATGTTATTTAAATTATTATAAAGTTAAGGTTACAATACGAAAAACTTTAGGTTAAAAGAGGGCAAACCCCTAGATGCCATTACCAGTATAAAATAATTTCATATTCTTTGCAAATATGTTCTATATTTTAACAAAATATTTATTTTCCTATTACGTATGCGTTTGGAAACTTGCCAGAGACTGCATTTTTTTTCTTGTTAGACGTTGACGGATAATATAAACTGACGGATAATCGAGTGATGGTTAATTGAACTTCTACTGTACTTAATTACATTGAGGACTATTATTACGTGACAAATAAATAAATAAATAATTAAATGTACGATATAAGACAAGATAAAGTAAGATATAATTACATAGGAAACTCCCATTACGCAATCCACTGGGACCAAATTGCTAAATGAGAAAGTCAAAGATCACGAGCGTCAATGTTTCTGATTTATGATTTACTGTTACAAACTATTTCATTATTTATATATTTATTTTTTAACCTTCGTGTTTATGTCGTTTCGTTTTTATCGTTTTTGTTTTCGTTGTTTCTTTTATTTTCTTTTCTTTCAGTCTTTTCGTTTTTCTTTTGTTTCCTTTTCGTTTTGGGTTTTGTTTTGTTTTCGTTATTCTTTGTTGTCCCAACTTCAAGTTTTCTTCAAAGAAGAAACAGTCACCAAAGAAGTCACCGCCTAGAAGACGTCACAGCAAGGGCGGAAGGATATGTCGCCCCCCACAGCGTCGGTACCTTCGGGTATTATGCGCCTGATGTCCGAAGAGTAGACGAATACCTCGGCCACAGAGTCCGATAACTCGGACGCCGAAGTACGAGTTATTAAAAAAAAAAAGAAAGGCTGGCTAAAGGGGAAACCTAGGAAGTAGCCGTACTTCCTAGGGAGCAACGCAAGTAGTAAGAAGAATGGCTATCGTACAGTGGAACTGTAATGGTGTTAAGCACCATTATTGTGAATTGCAGATGCTTCTGGCTGAACACACGCCCATGTGCGTGTGCCTCCAAGAGACATATTTAAAAGCCGGCGGAACAATTTACTATCAAATACCATCAAGTCCGCCGGCACGACATACAGCCAGACATCAGGGCGAGGGGGGTGTTGCCATCTTAACCAAGGATGGCGTCTCCTTCCGGGACCACCCTCCTACAAGCAGTTGCAGTATAATTTTTAAAACCGCCCCAATTTACAGCATGCTCGGTCTATCTACCAGACTTCGATTGGAATGTCGAAGATTTGACCGAGCTTACATTGCAGTTATCACATCCATACTTGTGCTCACAGCCCTATGTGGGGCTGTAACACAAGAGATCCCCATGGAAGGCTCATCGAACGGTTTCTAGATGAATCTGAAGCGGTATTGTTAAATACCGGTGATGGCACTTTCATTAATACAAGAACCTGCTGTGAGTTGTCGGCTATGGACTTATCGCTTGGCTCACCGGTTATGGCACACCATTCTGAGTGGACGCTGGCGTCAGACTCATACAGTAGCGACCATTTACCAATAATCCTAAAGAGTACCACGCCGATGACTCCATATTCGTCTTCAGCGAGATGGCGTCTCCGTTAGGCTAACTTGGATATGTACATCGATTCATTCCGTACTCCGAAACTGACTGGAGACGTAGAAAAATTTCCTCCAGTGTCATTGAAGCAGCACATAAGAGTATAATTATGTCGTCCAGCATTCCAGCTAAACCTCGCTTACCATGGTGGAATGAAGTCGTGAGTGTAGTAGTTACAGAGAAAAAGCGGGCGTACCACGAACTCAGACGTCACCACACGCAGGAAGCTCCGATAGCCTACAAGCGTGCGCAAGCACGCTATAAACGCACAATAAAAGAACAGACGAGGATATCATGGGAGCAATATGTTTTGGCCATTAATACCTCCACCACAACCTCAGCGGTATGGAGAAAGGTGAGAACCATTATAAAAAAATCCTCCCGTTCACCCATGCCCTCCCTTCTCATCGTTGACGGTCGGAACATTTCTCTGATGAATCCCTCCAATACAACTTATCGTTTTCTATGCAAGAATTACTAGTGGCGCTTCGCGGATCTGGGGACACCTCCCCTGGACCTGATAAGATCCCCTAGGCCATGATCCGGAACCTGCCTTATCCTGATAATTGTAGGTTACTGGATCTTTACAACGAAATTTTTAGGCAAGGCGTTTATCCTCAACAGTGGCGGGAAGTTACTACCATTCCGCTACTGAAAGAAGGTAAAGATTCATCGCAACTATCTAGCTACCGACCAATATCCTTGATTTGCTGTTTCGGCAAAATATTGGAAAAAATGGTGAACAGTCGTCCCGTCTAGTGGCTGGAATCCCACAATCTCATACCTGTGAGTTTCACCGAAACCATTCGACTACGGATCATCTGGTTCGCCTCGAGAATGCCAGTCACGAAGCCTTTCTCCAACGAAAACGCCTTGTGGCTGTGTTTTCGATTTGAAGAAAGCTTATAATATGACCTGCAGGTATGCCATTCTCAAGCAGCTGCAGGACTGGAGTTTAAGAGGTAACCTCCCTCAGTTCGTAAAAAGATTTCTGACTGACCGTTTTTTTCATGTCTGGGTAGGTGACATTGACAATGAGTCTGAGGCCCACTGGTGAAGAAAGGTGTTTCTCAAGGCTCCACTATTAGTATCATCTTGTTTTCCATTGCACTCATTCATATTGCAGCTTCAGCCCTAATTCGTCGTTGCTTGTACATTGACGGCCTCATCATATTTTATGGAGCCGATTCCATTGAGGATATCGAACAACGGCTTCAACAAGGTATCAGCGAAGTGGTAACTTCTGCAGAAGCTCTTGGTTTTCGTTTTTCTCCACATTAAATATCGGTGGTTCACTTCTGCAGAAAACCCAGCGCACATCCGGATCCCGTCCTCACATTGAAAGGATCCAGTCTCCAGTGCGTTGATAGCGTCAGGTTTCTAGTATTTATATTTGATAAACAACTTACGTGGCGCCCACACTTTCAAGTCTTAGCTGCGAGTTGTCGCAGGACAATAAACATGCTTAAGTGTTTGGTAGGTGTATCGTGGGTGCGGGCCGGGAGTCGTTGCTTCGCCTGTATCAATTGCTAGTTCTGACTAAGATTGATTACGGCAGCATTGCTTACTCCTCCGCCCGGGCGTCTACGCTTCTTCTTCTAGATCCTGTTCACCATGCAGGCATACGACTGGTTACGGGAGCATTTCGGATGAGCCCTTCTATGAGCCTCTGGGAACGTGACCATCTTGCTCAATTATGCAGCGGGGGTTTATGCAACACCATCACATATAAACCACCCGGCTCAATTTAGATACCGTTTACAGGGACCCTATGGTCGACGTCCCACCAAAAGTCGACCAGTGGCCGTTCGAACGCAGGAGTTATTAGAGAGTCTGCACTTACAGTTCGCAAGGGTACTTCCCAAATGTCCTATGGAAGTACCTTCTTGGCTGGTCCCTAAAGTAAGGTATCGCTTCTACCTGACTGGTCTCATCAAGAAGGAGACCAGTTCATTTGAATACTGATCCCGCTTCTAACAGATTATTAGCGAATTTAACTCTCTCTGCATATACACAGATGGTTCCAAAACAACTAGGGGTGTGGGACGTGCCATCGCCATTTGTGACGATCTTCACGCTTGGTCACTTTCTCTCCAGGCCACTGCATATAGTGCGGAATTATTTGCGATTTTGTAAGCCCTGCGATTCTGTGAAACATCCGAAGACAGCGCATTCCTCATTTGCTCTGACTTATTGAGCGCGTTGTAAGCGATTTGCCACATTTTAAACATTTTAACGTGTCTTTACATGCTCCGGCAGAAGCTTATCACCTTCTCCTGGCTTCCCGGGCAAGTGGGGATATTTGGTAATGAACTCACCGACTTCACAGCAGAGCTCAGACAGATGAAACCTGAGGTTTCAAGAACTCCGGCACCTGTAAATCTGAGCCGGCGAGAAAGTGTGGCCCTGACGAGTTTACGCTTGGGTCACACGGCGTTAACACACCGTCATCTTCTCGCCGGTGAGGATCAGCCAAGATATACCGCCTACGGGACGGCGCTGACCGTGAGGCATATAGTTGAGGAATGTGTAATCCTTGAGCCATTGCGCCAAAGGTTGTAGCTCCCAAATAATGTAGCCAAAGCACGAAGTTATGATGCTGCCTCTGAAAGAAAGATGCTTGAAATTCGTCGAAATTTGCATCTTCTTCAGAAGCTTTAGGGGCATTACATCTCTAAATTTTAGAAAGTCGTCTCTTGATTCTCCCCCGACAGTAAATTTTATTTCCAGCAACGTTTTTAGTCGAATTTTCTCCGAAAAATTAGACTTATACAGTCTATACGATAAGAGCTGCGAGAGGCGAGAGTAGGGGCGCTATCCGTTTTCGGACCCGTAGAACACGAATATGTAGAAAAAAAAATGTCTGATATATATATATATATATATATATATATATATATATATATATATATATATATATATATATATTTTCCCGCCACCTTTTAATTTGTGTAGGGCCCCCCTATGGAAGTTAAGAGATGAAATTTGGTAAATGAGGCTCATTTTCGAGGCACCTCATACTATCAAAGTGGGGTCAAATTTTGGGCAAATTTTTTTTCTGACCTGACCTTTAAGGGGGTGGTGGGGGGCGGAAAAGCAATAAAACTTTTCCAAACCGGTTTTTTTAAAATAATGTTTCGGTCAATTATCTACAACATATCCAAAATTCAGCTTCCTAGGATGATATGGTGGGAGTAGAGGGGGAAAAACGATTTTCGCTGGATCTAACAGGCCCCCAGCCCCCCAGAATTAACATAGAGGGTTGAAATTTGGTGTGTTGATAAAGTTCGTACCTAGGTTGTGCTTTTTGGAGGTTTTAATATTTTACCTCCACCCACCTCATTTTTAAGCTACAATTGCATGCATTTTCGACGTCTTCGAAGTTTGTACCACTCGCACAGGTCACCCGAATAAACCTAGAGGGCTCGACTTTTAACCCCTACCCCCACCATTTTTATACCCAAAAGAACATGATTTTTCTTGTTTTTTAACAGTTTCGTTCGGGTCAAAATCTCCCCAAATAAACCTAGAGGGCTGAAATTTGGTGTACAGGTTAAGCTAATAGCCAGACACTGTTTTTTGGAGGTTTCAACTTTTAACCCTTACCCCCACGATTTTTACGCCAATATTTCCTTAATTTTTTTGCTTGTTTTCTAACACGTCTAGAGACTCCATAAGGAAACCTAGAGGGCTGAAATTTTGTACGTGTATTCAGTTAGTATCCAGCTAGTACCTTGTAGGGAGTCCGCATCACTTTTCCCCCCCACTTCTCCCATTTTTACATCGGAATTGAATGCTATTGTTAAATGTGTTTTAAAAGCATTATGTTTATTCTAAATACAAGTAGGCGAATAGTAATTTTAAAAAATTTAAAAAAAAGTGAACTTACTTTTATGACAAATAAAATACATACATATTAAGTAATTTAAAAATGTTATTAAAGTCACTGTTTATTTATAAATTAGGAATTTTGGATTTTTAGTATTTATAAAATAGAAATTTTGGATTTTTTTGGAAAGAAAAAATATCTTTATAAAGGCCTTCCAGTTTACTATTTAAGGTCCTTTTTTAATTTTTAAAACTAAAACATAAAGGCAATTAGCGGATAAACATGGGCAGGAATGTCCTCGTACGAATTGTGTTGGCTTTTTTTCTGCTACCTGTTTTCGGCACAAAATTGAAATTTACTGAGATACAGCCCTTAAATACTTAAAACCTTTTTTTAAAGCCTCGATCAGCCGAACACTCATCACCAGTTTTGAAACCAACAAAATGACAATTCGGTTGTAGACTTTCAATCACATTTCGCTTGTAGACATTCAATACCGAAGATGAAGGGGAAAATTCGACTACCGTGATGGGGCCCCGCTGCTCACGGCGTTTTTATCTTTATATGTTAAAATGATATTGTGTTTTGTCTTCACTCATTTATTTATTAACTATTCCCTGTTCCAACTGCTCTGGCAAAGTACTTTTAGTCTTTTTATTATGCCAGTAAGGGCCTTTTACACCTTTAGTGGTACTGTTTGTTATTCACACGTATTGTTTTGTTTTGTTATTGTTTTTTAACGATGTACCACCGAAGACTCTTTACACCTGAGGTGGTAAATTATTTGTTTTACTTATTTGTGATATTTTGTTATGCCGCTATAGGCCTATTTTTATGGCTCGACAGGCCTGTCGGCCTGTGGCCTGTGGCTGCCCAGTAACGTAATAAGTTTTATCTGTGATCTCGCTCTGTGATGTACATATTTTTGTCTATGTGTTTCTTTAGTCTGTTTCCTCCACTCCGAGGCCTTTTACACCTAGGGTAGAGTCCCAGCGATGGTCCTCAGGCCTTGGTGACAGGACGCTCTGGCTAGCACGGGGCTTACCGTCACCAAAGACTGTCTGCTCCTTTTGAAGCCCTGGGATGGCAGGGCTCATCTTTGGATTTTATTATGTGTATGTGGTCTATTGCACTTATGTGTTCCTGTCTTTATGTGTTGTTTTTATAACTTTACTGTGTTATGGTGGCGCATGCCCTTAGTAGGCAATGTCGCGAGTACTGCTGACCGCTCCATCCAGCGGCAGTAATACTTCAATTTTGACAAAAAAAAAAAAAAATAGGACAATGGGTGAAAAGTTGATCTTCCTGTCAAATTTGCTAAAAATTTTATACTTGATTCGATAGTTATCGCGCGCGAGCTATAGTATATACAAATTTTATTGAAGGTTATTTTCGCTTTCTCGAGGCCTCAAAACAAATTTTTGCCATAGTCTCGGTCTTACTGTGAAAGCCGCTGTAATAGCTGAATGAAGTATGCTGAAATAGCTAAGCCAGAACAGCTAAAAACACAGAAAAAATGATCACTGTGAATGTGTCTCGAGGTATAAAGCTAACAATTTTCCACTATAAACATTTGAACCAAATATAATGGAAACGAAAAAAATAGAACCTATCCAGCGGATTGTAGTTAGCAGTAGCAGAATGTAGTTAAGACATAAAAGTACTAATCAAATGTCCCTATTTTGTTCCAATGCAATGCAAACATCAACTAAAATTTCAAACATAGTTTTATATAAAATAAATTTAAATTAGCTTTCGAGATTCATTTAAAAATACATCTGAAACGCATTTAAATCAACATGTCAATTATGCGGGATACGTCAACACTGATATTTTTTATACGTTTATAATTTGGTTTAAGTGTTGTTCAAGTATAAGTATATGGTTTAAAATTCACAAAAACATAAGAAATGAGAACTCTTTCTGAAATAGTTTTACCGTATTATCGTAAGTCAGAAATGAACGCAGGGGTAGAAAATACGTGTTGTTACAAATTACTTCCCGACACTTCCACCATTACATCAAGATAGATAATAGCATAATTTAAGTGGTTCAATTTACAACAAAAGGAAGCTAGTATACTAAAATTTAATTTAATTTCATACATTTTCAACTTATTGTTAGTATATGACGTCGAATAATAATTGTTGTAAATGTGCACTAATAAATGTCAATGTATGAGAAGCAATACATATTGTTTTGTTTAAAAATCAATTTAAAATACATTAGTTGAATATTAAAATAAAATGTTCTAATGATTAGGAAATTAAAAATGTATTAATTATTATTATTACTATTTTTCTTTCATTCTTTCCTAGGACAATTTTAATGTACACATATGTATGTGTATATAACAATAAAACTCATTAAATTAAAAAAAAAGGTTTTATTAAATAAAAATTAAAGGTACAATATTAATGGAATTATGGTGATTTATTTTTTTATTGAATTCATTAAATAGCAAGTAAAAAATACGTAGATAATTCTCTTAAATTTAAATTAGGGAAGTAACGATATTTAAATTTGCCGATACGATGCCGATACCGATTATTATAATAAAAGTATATGTACCTCGGACGTTTATATGCATAAAACTTACCTATATATTTAACAGACACTCGACCTTGTGAAAAGTGTAAAAAAAGTCAAATCAAAATTCAAAGAAATTATTTATTACACAAAGTAATGAACCGATACAGCAGAAAGCCGATAATTAAAGTTTACTTTTGGCAAATTTTTGTTAAGAATGCAAAGTTTTATCTGTTTTATTTGCAGATAGTCTGTTACGCAAATAATTTTGTAGGAGTCCTGAGATTTCTTTTCAATTTTTCGCTTTCGGAACTGTGTGATATCGGCTGTATTGTAGTCGGCGATGCCGATACATCGGCTTGCCGATTATATCGGCCATTATATCGGAATCGGGATCGATATCGTTACATCCCTAATTTAAACTATAGTTTATGCCCATGACATTGTCCGTATAGTTATTAAAATGTACAATGTAGTAATCTTATTAGTTGTGTTCCAGCATCGCATGTTTGACAGTCCGCAAACTGTTTGCACATGCGAAACTGTTCCAGCAAAACAAAATGTACATTTTGTACATTTTGTACAAAATGTACAACGTTCCAGCATCATTTTTGACATGTTTTCAACTCGTTCCTAACTGTTAGAATTGTCAGCGGACTTTTGAATGGACAAGTTGTCCAATTGTTTATTTAATGAATTGTAATTAGTGTTACCAAGGCACTGAAGTGAAAGTCTATAGAATGTCAGAAACGAATTTAAACTGTTCCAGCACGCTGTACATCCTGTACATTACAAAAAAGTTCGTTACTTGTTTGTATTTTAGCATGGTTACAAACAAATTCGTAACTTGTTTTGTACTTGTCCAAAAATAGATGCTGGAACACAACTATTAACCCTAGAATCATACGTACTCGTCAAAATGACGAACGGACTTCTCTACCTGCTCCAGTACTACAACTTGTCATTGCTTTTCTGTTCTGAAATTTTTGTTATCTAATTTAATGGTTATGATAACATAGAAAACGTATTAATTTTGTTTATAGTTGCTGTCGTTTTGTATATATTAAAACAGTGTGCGTCAATTAGACGTCGATGTATGATTAACGTATGTTTTTTTTAAAGATTTTGTAGGGAAAACGTGTATAAAATCGTATACCAGGGCAAAACACTATAGAAGGTCTATTTTTGCTATTTTATTAAAATTTCCGGAGCAAGCTCACCAGCGTCCACCAATGAGAGTTATTTGTCAACAAACACTTGCAGCGGTAAGCACAAACGTTTTCAAAATACTCCGCTGATCTGATTAAGAGAAAGAAAAATGCGTATGTATTGGTTACACGATTATAAAAAAAAAAATTTTTTTAACGTAAACAACTCATTCTATATATATATATATATATATATATATATATATATATATATATATATATATATATATATAAATATATATATATATATATATATATATATATATATATATACTGGGTGTAATTTTAATAACTCTTATACCTTTTGGTGAATTTCGATAAAATTTTACGATGATTTAGAACGGAATTTGTTGGAAACAAATAGCTTAAAACCACGCTTAAAACATAGCTATGTTGTTTCTAACAAATTCCGTTCTAAATCAACGTAAAATTTTATCGAAATTCACCAAAAGGTATAAGAGTTATTAAAATTCCACCCTGTATACATATCGCGAGCTTAGTGTAACACTGTACTATGTCGACTTTTTTGAGATTTGCACTTTTTCACATATTTGCGTTCTCCACTTTATTGTCTACCTATATAAATTTAAATTTAATCAAAATTCCTTAAAGTACGGTAGAAATCAACAAAACATCAAAGTTCCATCTGCTAAAAGTACAAATAATTTTATTAAAAGTTCTATGTTTCACATAGAACTTGGATGTTCTAAATTATTTTTTCGTTTAATTTGTTAATTGTTTCACATAGTATTTTGATATACTGTAATTTGTCTATATCTGCTTTTTTGGAAGTTTTATACATATTATTATTAAATTATTAAATACAACACATACAACAAATATTGTGTTGGTTGTGTTGGGTGTCCATAACGTCCATAATATGTTGTTTTTTTTATTATTGTCAGTTACAAGTAAAGGTCCCGAGGCCGGACCTATCGATTTTGATGATACTTAGAACAAGAGTTTTTAGTGTTCTGCAAGTTCCACAAACTTGTAGAACGCTAAAAACTAAGGAACACGTATTTTTTTTATCTGCGGAAAAACGGTTTGAAGGGATGAAATCGCCCTTCAAAAATTGGGGTAAAAATTTAATTTTACAAATATCTCGAAAACAGTAAGAGATCGAGCAACAGTTTAAACTGACGATATTGCTCTTTTTTAAAGAGCTATCTATTGATATGCAATTTGTTCAATTTACATCAGCAGGGGTGGTTGGGGGTTAATTTTGCAAAAAGGGGGTGAAAAATAAACAATTTAAAAATTTTGTTTACAAATTTGAAATCTACGTCAAAAAATCTAATTGACTCGTTTTTGCTCAATGTCCAAATATTTAGTCTAGGGGTAGTTAACAAGGGGATGACTGTGTCGAATAGTTGTACTACTTGGGTAGTTCAAGAAGTTCTTCTTCATAGAAACTAGTTTAAGACAATTAGAATAACGTAGAAATGAAATTCTCGGTTTCAAAATTCACTGGAGAGGGGGTGAATCACCCTCTTAAATTACATACTAGTTTACATACACTCATTTTTACTATTAACACACTGACAGTGAGTACTAATGTCACAATAAGTGGTTCTGAAGTTGGACTATCGTACGTAAGGTTTTTATTAGGTTTCCATTCATTTTCAAAATATCGTTACTTTTGGTATCGATAATTTTCGATAACGAAAACTATAATGTCCATTAAAAAACAAACCGTATAAAAACCTTACATACGATAATCCAACTTCAGAACCACTTATTGTGACATTATTACCCACTGTCAGTGTGTTAATAGTAAAAATGAGTGTTAGTAAACTAGTACTTATATAATTTAAGAAGGTCACTCACCCCCTCTCCAATGTTGCTCAAACTGAATTTTGAAATCGAAAATTTCATTTCTACGTTATTCTAAATATCTTAAACTATTTTCCATGAAGAAAAACTTCTTAAACTACCCAAGTAGTACGACTATTCGACACAGTCACCCCCTAGTTAACTACCCCTAGACTTAATATTAGGACATTGAGCAAAAACAGGTCAATTCGATTTTTTGACGTAGATTTCAAATCTGTAAACAAAATTTTTATATTGTTTAATTTTCACCCCCTTTTTGCAAAATTAACCCCCAACCACCCCTGTTGATGTAAATTGAACAAATTGCATATCAACAGATAGCTTTTTAAAAAAGAGCGATATCGCCAATTTAAATTTTTGCTTTGCCTCTTACTGTTTTCGAGATATTTGTAAAAATAAATTTTTACCCCAATTTTTGAAGGGCGATTTCGTCCCTTCAAACCCCTTTTCCGCAGATAAAAAAAATACGTGTCCCTTAGTTTTTAGTGTTCTACATATTATTTAAGTTTCATCAAAATCGATAGGTTCGGCCTCGGAACCTTTACTTGTTAGTTACATGTTAGTGTTGACGATAGATTGCCACAATAAATACTTAACAAAAATGGAAAATACAGAGAATAATGATAATAAGTCTAAACCAAGTAAAGACGATTTATTTTTAAGAACATTTACATATTTATTTGTTTTTGCAAGAAAAATTTATACTTTATATTATGTATCAAAGTTCTATGTTAAAATTGATAATTTTTTCTAATGAATCACGTTATACCAAAGTGCTATGTTTTTTTTATTTTCATTTTCCAAGAAAATTTTTCAACTATTTTCATTTTCTGCTTCAATTTATTAATTATTAGATGTATATAGTACAATTTCATTACTTAAAATTAATCCATATTGTATAAATTACATTTTAAAATATGTCAAAACTTCAAACTCATTTTTCTCGAGATTTTAAAAAGGCGACATGGAACAGTGTTACACTAAGCTCGCGATATATAATGATGTGTTTACTTAAAAAATTCCTAATGTTTTTTTTATATCTGTGTGACCAATACATACGCATTTTTCTTTCTCTCAATCAGATCACTAGTCTATTTCATTTTAGTGTTATTTTGGTAGAGTTGATCTTATTTTTGTGAAAATTCAAGGAAAAATAGTTAAGTTTATGTGTACTACAAGTTAGTCTCCAATCAGTTATGTTAAAGTGTGTGCATTTACTCGTAATTTACAATATTTGTTCCGGCAAAACCGATTTGCATATGTAGTAGTGAGTTATCTGTTTATATACATAGGTCTCCGGGTAAAAACCGGACGGGGTAAAACCGGCCTATATATGATTTTGGCTTGGACGTATGAATATGAACTAAACTAATTTTTTTATTATTATTAGTTGCAAAAAAGCTGCCACGTAATCATAAAATTACTACTACCAGTAAAAAAAATGGGATTGGAATAACATGAGAAGCCGTTGAAACTGTATTTGGTGGAACCATGGAGTACTTCAAAACTGCTAGAATATGTCAGGTCAACAAAAATGAACATTATACAAGACTGAGTCAACAAATTCAAACAAAAAAAATGATTTGGGTTCTTCAACGCGTAAAGGCTTAAGATGATTTAAACCGATTCTTCGGTGTTGAGTACAGTATACGGTTTTGTCCATGTATCGGGGTAAAACCGTAATAAATGATGGTTTGAATTTTTTGTGTTATTTTTGTTTAATATTGGGATTATCCGAAATACACAGCAAAAAAAAATTACAGTAAGAATCGTTGGAAGTTTTTTTCCAGTAAATTTCTGTACTGTAAAATGGATTTTTGTAAAATTACAGATCTCTAAATCCTGTTCTGTAAGTAACCTAAAGTATATTTATTGTAATTTTACAGCCCCTTCATCGTAATTTTATAATTCAAATAGTGTAACTTTACACCAAATTGACAGCAACTTTAGATAAAATTTTGTAAAATTACACTTCTGTCAATTTAGTTTTGTAACTTTATTAAAGTATATCTACTGTAATCTTACAGCATATATACTGTAATTTTTCCAAATATTAATTGTGTAATTTTTCAGTATATTTATTGTAAATTTACTATAGATTTCTGGATTTGATAAATGGACGGGGTTTTAAAAAAGGGGGTCACTATATATACTTTTTTTGAATTCTTGTATATTCTGATCAATTTTTTAAATATTAAATGTTTGTGTCTCATATGAAATTGCCAAATTCTATATATTTAAAATCGTTGATAGTTTAATACTAAAAATATAATGATATAATATAGCAAAGAATATTTAATAAATAAATCTAAGTTTTAGAAAATCCAATAAAAAGTATATATAATGATTTATTGTTTTAGAAATACAAAAAACGGATTTAAAAATTAAGTTTTATTAACCAAAAACTCTGACTTGCCAAAAATCAAATAATTATATAATTCTAACATTTTTTCTATTGAAATATAATAGTTTTAAAAAACAAAATAATAATTTTAATCTATTGGCGGCGCAAAAATTCCCACTCGCACCTCTAGCGGTAAAATTAAAGTAAAAATATACGTATACGTTTAATTGGCTATATAAAATCCAGTAGTCAACACATAATTTGTATAATACATATTTCTATCGACAATTAAACGTATATTTAAATATAATTTAAAAAACCGCGGCGTTCGCGGAAATCTTGTGTCGCCAATAAGAATTAGGACACTTATTCCTGTACACACGAACATGCCCTTACAATATTTTATTCCTCTGTATATAACTAACTCAGTAATATACAGTGGGCTGGAAAAAGAACAGCTTAATTTTAATAACTGTGATATATATATTCTGGGAAATCATTCTCATTAAATATTTTATAATCATTTACTGTTGCTTTATTGTTAAACATTTTTCCTTGAGAAATTTGTGAGTACTGCAAAAGTTGATGCTTAACTGACAGTGAAAGAAGAACATTTTTAAAATTAGGACTATGTTTAACAATATTTTTAAAATATTTATGTTTGCTCTCAAATCTTAGAGTTCATAAATGCCTCAATAGTCCAAACATTTTTATTAAAAACGGATAATGTAAAATAAAGTGATGTTTCGGTATAAGATTATTATCAGGAAATAAAATTTGACGATATTCAATATAAGTATATAATAAATCTCTTAAAACAGCTATTTGCTCAACTGTTAACCATATAGCTAGTATAATGTGACATATTTTTCGTAAGATTAAGAGCATTTTCCAAACATCCGTCTCCAAATTTACAACGTTATATAGCGCAAATGGTAAAATGTTTAATAATAATATATTCTAATCCACTAGTTTTAAAAGCAGAATAATAATTCTAAATATTTTTTAATTATTTATTTTTTATTTTTTCAAACTTAAAATGAAACTACTTAAATTTTAATTTAAAGAAAAATTATTGCTCATATTTTGTTTTTTAGTTAAATGACATGCACAGTTATAAAATGATACTTAAAAATAAATAGTAATTTTCTCACAACAAAAAAATTTAAAACTTAAAATCACAATTAAAAAGAAAAACTGCATCTGACCAATTTCAGAACTAAAATTAAGTTTTGTTAAATAGGTAATCTAATTCGTTTTCCAAAAACCAAATACATAATTTCTAACAGAATATTTTCTTATTAAAATTAAATACATATAAAAAAATATGAAAAAATAGTTTTTTTTTAAATTGAAAAAAAAAATACTGCTTATCTCAATTCAAACAAGAATTTACTCAAATACTGTTCATAATCTTTTTTATTAGCGATTTCTTTCTTTTTTCTAAATAGATTAAAATAACAGCAGCTTTTAATTTTAAAAACATGCGCAATTATTAATTTTTTTATTAAATTATACATGAACAATAAATGGTGATTTTTTCACAAAAAAAAAAATTAATTAATAGTATTAATACTTAAAATTATCACAATTAAATAAGAAACATTGTGACTGTCACTAACCAACTTCAACACCAAAATAAAATTTTATTTAAAGAAACCTGTTTAGATACGCAAAAATCAAATATATAAGTTACAACATAATATTTTTTTTATTAAAGTCAAAAAAATTTGTTTCGGGAAAAAAAAGAAATAAAAGTTTTAGAACTAAATAAAGGAACAAATTTTTTAAAACTGAGAAAAAAATACTGTTCATTTCAATTCAAACAAAAACTTGCTCAAATATTGATCATAATATATTTCTTTTTTTAATCAGCTATTTATTTGTGTTTTTACTAAATAAATCAGTATAACAAAAAAGCAGATCGTCATAATTAAAAAAGAGAAAGAAGTGGTACTAAATAGAACTTATTTAATTTTTGAGTAAAAATTGGATATTTTTTTAATTAGGTTTAGTACCCTTTTTTTACCAGTGAATTTTTTTGATTTAGTTCCAGAATCAGGATGTATTTTGAAATAATATCGCTGAATGGCTTCCATTGTACACGATATTTCCTTAGGATATTCAATATTTAAGTTATAGTATAAGGAAAACGAAACGGTAAACGCCAAAAGGAAGCTGCTGTATACTTCACTATTAATCATTTGTTTTTCGATGACTACGTAATATTTTTTTTCTCCATTCTTATCTAGAAAATAGAAAAACTTATTAACATGTCTCTTTATTAATATGTGAGGAGTTAAGTACAAGAATTAAATAAATATTAGAAGGCAAAAATTTAGAACGATACATCAAAGTAATGTAATATGTATTTATATATATGTAATCCAGAATCCTTTATGCTGCTAGTTTAAAAACACAGTAGGATAAATAAACATGTAGTAATCATCAATATGTATGAATAATTCGTAAATTATTTAATACCTAATCTCTAAAAGCATAGCATAAGCATACTGCATAAGTCAATGGCCTTTATATGATAAATGATAAACACGATAAACACTAAGCATGGGTCCAAGAAAAAATATGTATGTATGTAATTTATAATATATGTATGTAAACAGCTTATAATTATTATGTATTTATGTACCTACATTTTTTTTCAACACTCCATGACAAAATAACGATACACTATTTGGTGGACTTACTGTTGGTTATTAAAATGACTGAAACATTTACATTAGTAATTTAAATATCTATTTCATAATGTAATAATCGTTAATGTTATGTGTGTACAATAAAAATTAGCAAGGAAGTATCGGTACAGATACAGACCGCTTTCCCTTAAAAAAATAAATAAATAAAACTAATCCATTGCCTTCTACATCCGAATCTATCATATTCAATCCACCCGTTCGTATTATTAATCTATACCGTAAAGTACATATTATCTATAGCCGATTATGCATAATTATGGTGTTGTATATGTATTCTCCTTGCCTCATCCATCCAAAATCAGTTTTTTAGACGAAAATAATTTAACCATGCTTCGTCTTATTGAGTTTAAATAATTTTCGTTTTCTTGGCTTTATCTCTTTTATTACTGCATTTATGTAAATTTTAAAATTGCAGTTTATTTTTAGAAAAAAATAGAAGATTGATTTGTTTTGAATATAAGAATTATTTAATTTTTTAACGAAAACTAATGATCAATTAATTGTATCTGAAATGAGATGTAATTACTTGGTGATGTATAATTTTGTTGTTAATTGTAATTCAGGATTCTATATTACATACATTCACTTATCAATTAGCGGTAACTATGCATATACCAGTGTGGATATGATTTAAATAGAAAAAAGTGGGTTAGTGTTCTTAGAAAGATATAGGTCAATGTCTTTGAAAAAGTGGCTGTAATATTTACGATAAAAGTCACTTAAGGATGTTCCCCTTTTATTATATTGTATGTACTATTGCTATTAATTGTATTTTTTTTTAAACGAACTTACTCAACTTATTTATCTCGAAACTAGTTTCATGTACTTTTAGTACTATTTTGTATTTACTATAATTTTATTAATAAAATACATATAGGAACAGTACATCCTTAAGTAAATCAAAAATTAATTTGAGGCAATTTGCCATATTTCTAATACGAAAGGTCACAAAATCATTTCTTTAGTTATTTAGTAATATAAAAAAAATATTAGATTTATACTCACCAATTTCTAGAATAGTTGGTACTAATGTCCTTATATTATTTAATGGTATATTTTCTTCATTCTGAAAATCAAAAACTATTATTTTTACGGTTGAAACTATATACTTTCATCTGAAAGTTACTTACCGAACATTTAGTAAGAATAAAAGAAAAATCTTCCTGAAAATATCTTGCGAATAATTTTATGCAAAATATTTCCAAATTTTCTTCAGATACAGATATTTTTGCAGTTTCGGCAAACTCAATTAAATGATAAATTTTCTTTTTAATATTTTCCATTACAATTTGCGCATCTACATTTGTCAATTTTTTAAAGTGCCAAAAAATTGCTGGTGTTTCTAGAAGAATAGGCCACTCCTCTCGAATTTCAGAAACTGTTGGCGGATTATTTATATTATTTAAAAATATCCTTTGCTCACAATATGTTTTTTCTAATAAATCAAAATATTCGGCATCATTTGAATTTGATAATTTCAATTGATTTTTATAATTCACAAACCCTACGCTGCATTTCTCTGGTTGCCAATTACTGCAACCAGCCCGACTTTTAAGAATTAGTTTTTTTTTGGCTGGCGGTGAACTAATAAACAAATCGGAGTCGCGTTTATTTGGGCGATTTAAATAATGATATCTGTCTTGTAATTTACAAAATATTGAGTGACACCCGTCCCCGATAACTATACCGTCTTCATCAACGTCTTTAAATAATTCTGGGAATTTATTAGCTAACATACGTGCCACATTTTTAAAAGCCCTAGATGGTATATACTGTCGCGAATTTTTCATTATGTTAACAACAAACTGAACCATTTCTGTTATGGTCTGTTTTTCTCTTTTTCCATTTTGGCACTTTTCTAACAAATATCTTGGAACATTCTCCCATGGTATATCAAAATCATGCCAAAATGCTTCATTAAAATAATTTTTTCCTTCATGATTTGTTGGTGAATTGTTGGTACATATCAAAAAAGTTTTTTTGTTTTCTGTTGGTTGGACATCGAATTCAACTTCCTGTATATCTAATTGATTATCATCTACTGTAATGGTTGAAGCTGACGATGAAAAAGACGATCCACAAGAGTCAATTGGTAGTAGTTTAACGGGATGAAACCACACTTCCCCAACTTGCAATAAAACGAAAATTTCATCTTTAAGTAGTATCAGTATGTCATCTTCATCTACCAAGGTACCATCACGTTCTAAAACCAATTTCTCGCCATTTAAACTTAGTTTTATTGATGCTAAAATAAGTAGAATAACGATTTTAGTACTACTATTATTATAAACAGAAAAAGCTTCGAAACTTCAGAGAGTGATAATAAATGATAGTAAATCAACAGTTTCTTTTTTTTTAACTATAATATTATTTGTACAGTAGGTACATGGTATAGGTACGGCACAAAATATTTGCACTTTGTTCTCTTATACTATTTTTTATACCTCACTCATCAAGTTTCGAGCAAATTAAATTCGCAGTTACCTTTTAATATTAAATTTTCATAAATTCGTTCTCTTCCCTCAATTAATACGAATGTTTTTTTTTCTCGCGTTACGTCCCAAATTTTAAATAGGAGAGTCATTACTATTTCTTTTAGCTGCAATCATAGAAAAAATAAAAAGCAGTATACAGACATTTGAAATTTTTATTACGCTCCTATATGTTTTAAATTATGTTTAAATTAAATAGTTTATAATTTTAGTAATAAATTTTAATATTCAGTTACGATTATTATAAGTAATACTGGACGTTTTCAATCGCTGCAGTGGCTATGGTTACAACAAAGTTATGTATTTCAAGCAGGTAGGTAGGTACTCCATATAGAGTAGGAACTTAACCCTAATTGTTCTAGTGGCTGATTTTTCTTTTAATCGATTCAAAATTTAAAAAGGAATAAAAAATTCCAATACTATTTTTTTACCAAATGCCGGCGTCACTGTGAAAAGTTTAAATTAATGAAAGTAATAGGTAAGATACATGTATAAATTTTGTATTAGTAGTATTCTATAAACAAAACTGATATATAAAAAAAAAATTATAACATTTTTTAGAGAGAGAAAAAGCAATTGACAATTATGATATTTTAGAATGAATACGAAGACTAAAATTAAACATTTATAAGAATACCTGTCAAATTATTTATTTTTATCAATATTTAGCATTGAAGTCGTGGTTGAATCGAAAAATAGTATTTGAATTTTATATTTTAAATTCTGCATCGATTAAAAAAAAAACCAGCCACTAGAACGCTCGTGGTCACTTTTTCAATTTCTAAGCATCTTTTTAAGGGTAAGTTCCTAGCCTAATACATTGCTGGATTAAAATAAGATATAAGCGGCTCAAAACAACAAACATTTTAAAATTTACACTTTAAAAATTTAATTAAGTCTTCTTACTGATAAGTGATTTTGTTTAATATAAAGTACATATATTTACACAAAAATTACACATTAAATAAATAAACTTTACTATTAACAAGGGGACAAACTAGATTGGCTTTGCCTCTGTTCCACTTGTAATGAGTTTGTGACGTACTCTGTTTGTGTACATACACACTGGTTGCAGTGTATTAGTTTGGTTTTTTGTAGTAGTATGTGTATACACGCATACAACCACAATACACGTATTACCAGAGAGAGCTGTTCAACGTGTACAAGTAACAATGGGTATATTGTTAATACAATGGTATGTTGACTCGACGACGACTACTGACGGACTAATGCCTTAAGCTGTGACTGGGTTACAAAGGACTCCAAGCGAATTTCACTTTTTTTATGTTAGTTGGCTTCTAGTGTTCTATGACTATTAATTTGTTAAATCAAAAAATTAAACAAAAAATCAGATAAAATTAGTATTATTTTCATTCAAATAAATTGAGAGGGTCAGATTTAAAATAAAAGAGTTCATTTCCTTCCACTAAAGTATAAAATAGCGGTTCGTGAGATAACAGATCACTATAACGTATACCAGTATTCATATCTAGCAAATTTTCGTTGCAAGTTTTTACTGGGCAATACAAACCACTATCTTGGTCATAATAAATGTGAATCTTGTGTCCAATGAGAAAAATATCATCGAAAGCACTATTAATTATAATATATTCAATTTTACATAAACTATAAGAATTAGAATCAGTTGTTCCTGTACATACGAACATGCCCTTACAGTATTTTATTCCTCTGTATGTAACTAACTCAGTAATATACAGTGGGCTGGAAAAAGAACAGCTTAATTTTAATAACTGTGATATATGTTCTGGGAAATCATTCTCATTAAATATTTTATAATCATTTACTGTTGCTTTATTGTTGAACATTTTTCCTTGAGAAATTTGTGAGCACTGCAAAAGTTGATGCTTAACTGACAGTGAAAGAAGAACATTTTTAAAATTAGGACTATGTTTAACAATATTTTTAAAATATTTATGTTTGCTCTCAAATCTTAGAGTCCATAAATGCCTCAATGGTCCAAACATTTTTATTAAAAACGGATAATGTAAAATAAAGTGATGTTTCGGTATAAGATTATTATCAGGAAATAAAATTTGACGATATTCAATATAAGTATATAATAAATCTCTTAAAACAGCTATTTGCCCAAATGTTAACCTAACAGCTAGTATAATGTTACATATTTTTCGTAAGATTAAAAGCATTTTCCAAACATCCGTCTCCAAATTTACAACGTTATATAGCGCAAATGGTAAAATGTTTAATAATAATATATTCTGAGATGCTGTACCAATTAATTTTTTAGACTTTTTTATTGGAGGTAAATTTAATCGCGGCTCTTTAAAAAATTTGAGATTTTTCAAACGATCATTAAGAAAATCATATGTGATCTTGTTATCCGTTATAGTTTTGTTAAGTATTAAAATTACATCTTGCTGGACAATACCTTCAAATATATCGTGTGCGATACATGGTGGAAGTCCTGGATTACATACATGGTAAAATTGTAAATTATTTAACACCGAATTATTTTTGACACCCCTATAAGCCGTTTCGTTTAATACTGAGGCTAATTCAACATCATTATTATAAGAAATTTTTGTTCTTAAATCCGAATGAGAGTTATATGAAATCTGTTCGATATTTTTGCAATAACAAAAGCGACAAAAATAACTATTATTTTGGAAAGTTTCCATAAAGCCTCCTATTTGGTTACTACCTAAGTTGTCACCAACCATTGCAATGAGGGATCCTTTTATTGTGCCATAATTTTCTATAAATATTCCTTCATTTTCTAAAATTTGAAGGTCTTTTAATATAACATGAAATACTTTTGAAAAACCCATACGTTTAATTGTGTTTTCATAACACAAACCTACTAATAAAATATTATCCGTTTTGGATCGATTCCATGACGAGATATTAGCGAGCGTCATATAAATACCTACAGTTTTATGTTTGATTCTGGAAGATCCTAAGGGATTACATAATTCAAATGCGTCTTGGAACATTATAATTTTTAATGCGTTTGGATTATCTTTAAAAAGTATATTCTGTTTATAAGCTATTCCGTCACATACATCAGTTACTATATTCTCTTTTTTATGTTTATTTATCGCAAAATAGTCTTCCGTAAATTTTGAATTTTTAAATAAAGATTTAATAGTATCAATTATGGAAACATAGTAAAAATAATATTTTTTGTCCTGTGCATCTAAATTAATTTTAATTGGAGCTATGTAATTAAAATGTTTTTTATAATATTCTTCTCTGCAATAATTTGATCTGAAAATCCCATTTACTTGATTATGTAGCTTATTGAAAATATCATTTTGAAGTAACTTCGGATCAATATTAATGCCGTTTTGAAGTAAATTATTTATTATCAACTTTGTATTTAAATTATTTACATCCGAAAATGTTGATAACAATAGCTGCAATGATTTTTTACATAAGAAAAATTTCGTTTCAAGTTGTAAATACAGATTTGCTAATAAAGATATTATAGCATTTTCTGTATCATCCGTAGCGGTTTCTACGGATTCATTATTAAAAAATTGATCATTATTGTCATAACCGACATTTCCGGATAAATCAACCGTTTGTTTCGCTTGTGTCAATATTTCATTTTTTAACATATAATGTTTTTTACTTAAGTGACTTGTAAAAGAATTTAACCGGTCAAAACTTTTATTATTATTACAATTCCCATTAAAGGGACAAATCACGTCATTTCCTTGTTTTATATGTTTATACGCGTGCTTCCTTATTTCCCCGACGTCTGAATTTTTGAAATTACACCCTTTAACTTTACATACAATTGGTTTTAATTTGAAATTCAAGTTACTATGACATTTTAAATGATTTTTAAAAACGACATAATTACTTAATAGAATAAAACAATTGCTGTAACAGCATTTAAATATGGCTGTTTTATCATTTCGGTGTAAATATTGATGTAAATTATATTTTCTCAACGATGCAAATTTATAACCACAAGATTCACATTTAAACATGATTTAAAATATATCATTAAAAATTTACCTCAATAAATTTCAGAAAATAAGCACATACACAAAAAAAAATTAGTTCATGTACACTGGTATTTATTAATTATAAATTAAAAAAACAACACAGCTAACAGTGATATGACTTAATAATGGCGCATGCATTTCGGCATAATATGATATACATACTTCGACAGAAACACTTCAATGTACGGATAAAACGCGCATGTCTGTTTAGTGGTCAGATACACAGAATACACAATTTTACGTAAGATTACAACCACATCTCTATCATTACAACTTTTTTAAATAAAATTACATTACTTACTGTAAATTTCGTTTTAGTTAGTGAATAATTACACTGAGTTTAGAAAATTACACTTAGGATAAAGGAAAAAACGTTCTCCATTAAATAAAATGTAAAATTCACGGCACATTTATTGTAATTTGACTGTAAATTTACCCCGATTTTTTGCAGTGTATGTTGATTTGATTATGTTCCTTAGAAACTGACTAATTATAAACGTTGGTTCCATACATTTACGTTTTAAAATGAATGCTATACAACCCTAAATCCTTAGCTATACGGTTTTGACCCGATCTCTCCTACTTCACATATAAAATTTTTTCTAATTTTTCTAAAATTTATTATTTTTCTAAAATTTATTAAAGATATGAATTTATTCAATGATAATGATAATGTGAAAGATGATTACAGCTGTTTGACTTACAGAGACGACATAATACTGAAGTTTTCATATTTTGAATCGAAAACTAAAGAATGTGTTACAAAGTGACTTAATAAAAGATTAATAATTTATTTTGTGGAAAATATTTTAATTTTTATTATTTTTTGAGATCTTATTTGAAAAAATACTAACAAATTTTAGAAAATTTACAAATGTGCCTAATGAGAAAATAACTACATATCTACGGGAATATTTTTGACCGAGAAATTTCACATTCTGTAAAGTCACACATGTCCACCGACTCATATAATTCATAATTAATTACTCGAAAGACATGTCTTACGATACACAACTGATGAATTTGTTGAATTTTTCAACTGAGAATATTAGACTTATACAGCCTATACGATAAAAACGGCGAGAGGCGAGAGTAGGGGCGCTATCCGTTTTCGGACCCCTAGAACACGATTATGTAGAAAAAAATTTCTGATATATATATATATATATATATATATATATATATATATATATATATATATATATATATATATATATATATATATATATATATATAGTAGACTTTCGTTATAAGTCCGCTCGTTATGAGTCCGCCGATTTATATTTCTATTGTAAACATTCCCCCTCCATGACCGACAAAAATTTATTCAAGTCTCTCGTTATAAGACCGGTGCTCTGCGGACCGGAACATTGCTATTGATGTTTAATGAGTGATCTAGGGTAAAGCGTACGATCAGTGCAACTCATAAATTATCCTGTCAGAATCTTTTTATTTACTAAAATAATTTTTTTTATAGGTCCGTGTTTACATAATACACGTATAGTTGACCAAAACAAGTTTTGTCCGTTCATTGCGCGGATTATATTACAAATTTTGTTTGACTAACAATATTATTTACAATTTCTACAAAAGATTTTAAAAGATTTTAAAAAATTTTTTAAAGAAAATATGTGTTGACAGTATCGTTTAAACTCCTATCACGCAAACTAGAAAACGCATTTAGAAAATATTAGTAAATGTATTTATTAATAATAGGTAGATTTGGTGCCGCTTCTAACGAATGGTAATACTATACTATACATCCGAGCTATTTGATTAAAAATAAGTACACACTCACACGCTTGAAAATTAGGGGAACTGTGAGTTACGGCGGTCAACTACTAAGCACAAGTGGGGGTACAGGAATTCTTAGAATTATATTCTCCTACAAGCCCGTAAGCGGACTTATAAAGAAATTGGAACTTGCCACCTTTTAATATGTGTAGGGCCCCCTATGGAAGTTAAGAGCTGAAATTTGGTAAGTGGGGCTCATTTTTGAGGCACCTCATACTATCAAAGTGGGGTCAAATTTTGGGCAAATTTTGGATCTGACCCAACCTTTAAGGGGGTGGTGGGGGGCGGAAAAGCAATAAAACTTTTCCAAAACGGTTGTAAATAATGTTTCGGTCAGTTATCTACAACATATCCACAATTCAGTTTCCTAGGGTGATTTGGAGAGAGTAAGGGGGGAAAAAACGATTTTGGCTGGAACTAACACGCCCCCAGCCCCCAGAATTAACGTAGAGGGTTGAAATTTGGTGAGTTGATAGTTTTTAATATTTTACCCCCACCCCTCTCATTTTTAAGCTACAATTTCATGCTTTTTCGACGTTTTCGAAGTTTGTACCACTCGCACATATCACCCAAATAAATCTAGATGGCTGAAATTTTGTATTCGGATTGAGTTAGTATCAAGGGGGTGTCTTTTTGGGGTCTCGACTTTTAACCCTTACCCCCACCATTTTTATACCAAAAAGAACATGATTTTTCTTGTTTTTTGACAGTTTCGTTCGGGTCAAAATATCCCCAAATAAACCTAGAGGACTGGAATTTTGTGTACATGTTAAGTTCATAGCCAGCCACTGCATCGTGGAGGTTTCAACTTTTAACCCCTACCCCCACGATTTTTACGCCAATATTTCCTTGATATTTTTGCTTTTTTTCTAATACGTCTAGAGACTCTCTAAGGAAACCTAGAGAGCTGAAATTTTGTACATGTATTGAGTTAGTATCCAGCTAGTGCCTTTTAGCGATTCCACATCACTTTTTCCCCCACTTCTCCCATTTTTACATCGGAATTCAATGGTATTGTTAAAAATGTTTAAAATGCTTTATATTTATACTACAAGCAAGTAGGCGAATAGTAAAATTAAAAATTTTAGAAAAAATGAACTTACTTTTATAACAAATGCAATACATACTTATGAAGTAATTTAAAAATGTTATTAAAGTTAATATTATGTTCCGAACTACCTTCGTGTAAGTTCGGAACATTATAAGATTGGTGAGTAACCGAAAATTTGAGAGAAGTGGTAAATCAGAGAACAAATGGTAAATAATAATAGAGTTTTACATTCATATATTGAATATACGCAAGAGGACTATGTATTGTATGTATTTCATGTACCTGTGAATTCTATGGTTTGGTGGCCAATGCACAATCAAGTTTACTTGATTGTACACAAAATTGCAATAAAAAAAAAATTCTATTTCTATTTTATAGAAGCGTATATATATTTATCTCTTTCTTTCGCTGTTTTTTCTTAAAATTATTAATAATGGAACAGATTCTAAAAATTGTTATCTTTGTCTAATAACTTATTTTAATACACAGAGAGCCATCTTTACGTATTTGTGATAATTACATACTTGCCGACCAGTCCACATAATTCATAGAAAAAATTATATACATATAGAATCCTATCAAAAATAGGGCCATATTGCTCATCATTGTATTTCTCCCCAACTGTAAGATGGCTCTCAGTGTCCGTTTTTTCGCTTATTTTATACCTATTCGTTTCGTCATAGTTCGTCCGTTTCCGTTCGTTCGTCCGTAAAGATAATAATACACAGAGAGCCATCTTTACGTATTTGTGATAATTACATACTTGCCGACCAGTCCACATAATTCATAGAAAAAATTATATACATATAGAATCCTATCAAAAATAGGGCCATATTGCTCATCATTGTATTTCTCCCTAACTGTAAGATGGCTCTCAGTGTCCGTTTTTTCCAAGGGGACAAACTAGATTGGCTTTGCCTCGGTTCCACTTGTAATGAGTTTGTGACGTAGTCTGTTTGTGTACATACACACTGTTTGCAGTGTATTAGTTTGGTTTTTTGTAGTAGTATGTGTATACACGCATACAATCACATCACACGTATTACCAGAGAGAGCTGTTCAACGTGCTCAACTAACAATGGGTATATTGTTAATATAATGGTGTGTTGACTCGACGACGACTACTGACGGACTAATGCCTTAAGCTGTGACTGGCTTACAAATGACTCCAAGCGAATTTCACTTTTTTTATGTTAGTTGGCTTCTAGTGTTCTATGGTTTTTTCGCTTATTTTATACCTATTCGTTTCGTCATAGTTCGTCCGTTTCCGTTCGTTCGTCCGTAAAGATTTGATACGATGAAAAAAAAATGTGCACGTAGGTGGACAAAATAACGTGTCAGGACTTTAATCTTTATTTATTCGTACATCTACATCAAGAAAATCTTCCAATTACGATAAACTCATTAGAAATAACTTTTGTGATATAATAAATACGTTGTCTTTGTAATTTTGTGTTTCTAATAAAAAAATCGTAGTTAACATTTTTTAAACCTTTATTTATTTCTAATTTTTATTATATACAGTCAGCCACACCCGTATTCGTACAGCAGCATATTTACTCATATAACTAAATTTTAACCAAATGGATTCCCATAATTTCCCACAAATTTGAACTTTTTTGTTTATAATATTAATATCTGGATCTTCTACTTCCTATATAAGTTAAAAAAATTTCATTAATAGTTTTTAAAAAAAAAAAAATTTCTAAGAAAAATGTTATGCATGCAATTTGTATCAACATGTCCAACGCCACATTCGTATTCGTACACCTTAAAATTTGATAAATATTTTTATATGTTTCAAAAATTAATTACTTTATTTTCAAATTTAGAAGTATATTTACGTAGGTATGTACCTTTATTTTAAATAAACATAAAATATAATAATCCTCAAGGTCGATTTTTCCATATATTTACTGAAAAATTAAAGGAATTTCAATAGAGACCAAAAAATCGATTATGGATCTATGCTACCAAAATAAATTTTTCAGAAAGGACTTAAATTGTAAGTAGGCGACTATTTAACACTTAATATGTCATAAAGGACCACAAACAGGATCATAAATTGGAAAATAACTCTTGAAATATGGATAAAAAATACTACATCTTGTTCTAAATTGTCATTTTTGAATGAATAAATTAACAAAAATCCACCAAAGAGCCCTAAAATGGTCAGGATAAGGTGAAAGGATTACATAGCAAAGAAATTTCGCACCGAAAGAATTTCTCACGTTATTAAAACACGTGATATATACCGTGGGAAAAAATGCATGTAAATAACATATATAAACAAGGATAAATAGACTGTTCCAGAAACTACATAAATAAGGATTCTGAATCTCGATGTAACAAAATATTCCCAGATAAACGTAAAATTAAGATTTTCATCATTGACCATGTCCTTAAATCCTTATTTTCCTACATTTTAGAGCAATATAAGTTTTATTATTTATTTATATTACTTATCACGTACATTCCCACGGTATATATCACGTCTTTCAATAACGCGAGAAATTCTTCCAGGACAAAAATACTTTGCTAAGTAACCTTTTCACTTAATCCTGACCATTCTATCATTCTTTTATGGATTTTTGTTAATTTTTTCATTAAAAAATGACAATTTAGTGTAAGATGTAATATTCTTTATCCATATTTCAAGAGTTATTTTCTAATTTATTATCCTGTTGGTTACCCTTTATGACAAATTAAATGTGAAATAGTTGTTCACTTATTATTTAAGAGGTTTAAGGACTTTCTGTAGGAATTTATTTTATTAGCATACATCAATAACAATTGCTTGAACTCCATTAAAATTTTTCTATTCTTTCGGCAAATTAATCAAAAATTTGACCTTAAGGATTATTAAATTTTATGTTTATTTAAAATAAAGGTACATACCTACGTAAATATACTTCTAAATTTGAAAATCAAGTAATTAATTTTTCAAACATATAAAAATATTTATCAAATTTTATGGTGTACGAATACGAATGTGGCGTTGGACATGTTGATACAAATTGCATGCATAACATTTTTCTTGAGAATTTTTTTTTAAAAACTATTAATGAAATTTTTTTAGCTTGTATAGGAAGTAGAAGATCCAAATATTAATATTATAAACAAAAAATTTCAAATTTGTGGGAAATTATGAAAATTCACTTGGTTTAAATTTTGTCATATGAGAAAATATGCTGCTGTACGAATACGAGTGTGGCTGACTGTACATAATTAGCTTTAATAAAAACAAGTCGTCAAGTGCAAGTTGTACTTGCGCTAACAGTGTTCCGTACAATCAGTTGTTTCATCAGTGTTCCGTACAATCAGGAATTTTTTATAACGGGATATGAAGGTGGATAAAATATTTTTCCTAATAAATAAATCTTATTCCTAAAGTATAACCTATTTTTTGATTTCAGAACGATCGTGTTCGTATGTGTCACATCGTGAACGTATGTGTCCGGACTGTTATATTTTAACCCTAGAATCATACGTTGGTCTACGAGAAACGTTAATCATACGTCGGCATCGTTTTGACGGATGGACTTTTTACGGAGAGTTTTAGAGTTTATTTGCAAAAAACATTTTTTTTGACATAACAATACTACAAAAGGGAACAAAATATTTAAAAAAATTGGATTTGGAAAAATTTCTTAATGTATATATTTATTAATTTTTTTAATCTTTTTATCAAAGCATATTTTCATTATAAAAATTAAAAAATAGATAAATACATCAATTGTAATAATTAATTTATGAACTATTATGAGTCAGTGGACATGTGTGACTTTACAGAATGTGAAATTTCTCAGTCATAAATATTCCTATAGATATGTAGTTATTTCCCCATTAGGCACATTTGTAAATTTTCTAAACTTTGTTAGTAATTTTTCGAATAAGATCTCAAAAAATAATAAAAATTAAAATATTTTCCACAAAATAAATTGTTAATCTTTTATTAAGTCATTCGAAATACATTCTGTAGTTTTCGATTCAATATATTAAAACTTCAGTATTATGTCGTCTCTATAAGTCAAACAGCTGTAATCATCTTTCACATTATCATAATCATTGAATAAATTAATTATAACATCCATATCTTTAATAAGTTTTAAAAAAATTAGGCAAACTTTTATACGTAGTGTACAAAATCTTCAAAAAAAGCATACGTTAATCATACATCGACGTCCTTTTGACGGACACTATTTCAATACAAACAGAATGACAGTGACTATAAACAAAATAAATATATGTGGTGTGTTATAATAACAAATAAGTTAGATAACAGAAATCTTACAGCAAACAAGTAACAACAAGTCGTAGTATTGGAGCAGGTAGAGAAGTTCGTACGTCGTTTTGACGTGTACGTATGATTCTAGGGTTAAGAAGTTTTAGTTATGACCACTGATTGTGAGGAACATTACTTAGTGCGTGTCAAACATGCACTTGACGAATTTTTTATTTATAATGTAGGAATTTTGGATTTTTATTATTTTTATAAAATAGAAATTTACGATTTTTTTGGAAAGAAAAAATATCTTCATAAAGGCACCGGTGTGAACCTGGCGCCCGACTTTCGAAAATTTAAAAATAAATAATACAGCCCGTTTGTACTTCGTTTGTACCCGTTTGTACCGCATTTTATTTTGTTTGTACCTCGAAGGGTAAACACCTAGAAAAAATTTAAAAAATGACCAACGCTCAACTTTTAGACATTTTAATATTATTAGTGTCATTCGACAGGGGTTCGTTTGTACCCGTTTGTACCTTTTTTCTTTTCGTTTGTACCTCAAAGGGTTCGGAGATACATGATATTCGAAACATTCTAGGTCGCATTAAGTTTGTGTTTTTAGAGGCATTGAAAATATGACGACGGCATTTAAGAAAGCTCTATTCCCACACGTTTGTACCTTTTTCCTTTTCGTTTGTACCTCAAAGGGTTCGGAGATACATGGCATTCGAAACATTCTAGGTCAAATTAAATTTGTGCTTTTAGAGACACTGAAAATATGAAGACTGCATTTTATAGAGGTTCGTCTGTACACGTTTGTACCTTTTTTTTTTTGTTTGTACCTCAAAGGGTTCGGAGATACATGTTATTCGAAACATTCTAGGTCGAATTAAATTTGTGTTTTTAGAGACATTGAAAATATGACGACGGAATTTTATAGAGATTCGATTGTACACGTTTGTACCTTTTTTCTTTTCGTTTTTACCTCAAAGGATTCGGAGATATATGTTATTCGAAACATTCTAGGTCGAATTAAATTTGCGTTTTTAGAGACATTGAAAATATGAAGACGGCATTTTATAGAGGTTCGCTTGTACACGTTTGTACCTTTTTTCTTTTCGTTTGTACCTCAAAGGGTTCGGAGATACATGTTATTCGAAACATTCTAGGTCGAATTAAATTTGTGTTTTTAGAGACATTGAAAATATGAAAGAGATTCATATCCACATGTTTGTGCCTTTTTTCTTTTCGTTGATATTTTAAATGTCTCTAAAAAAACCAATTTAATTCGACCTAGAATGTTTCGAATGCCATGTATCTCCGAAACCTTTGAGGTACAAACGAAAATAAAGAGGTACAAACGTGTACAAACGAACCTCTGTTAAATGACGTCTTCATATTTTCAATGTCTCTAAAAACACAAATTTAATTCGACCTAGAATGTTTCGAATAACATGTATCTCCGAACCCTTTGAGGTACAAACGAAAAGAAAAAAGGTACAAACGTGTACAAACGAACCTCTATAAAATGCCGTCTTCATATTTTCAAGGTCTATAAAAACACAAATTTAATTCGGTCTAGAATATTTCGAATAACATGTATCTCCGAACCCTTTGAAGTACAAACGAAAAGATAAAAGGTACAAACGTGTACAAACGAACCTCTATAAAATGCCGTCTTCATATTTTCAATGTCTCTAAAAACGCAAATTTAATTGCACCTAGAATGTTTCGAGTAACATGTATCTCCGAACCCTTTGAGGTACAAACGAAAAGAAAAAAGGTACAAACGTGTGTAAATGAAGCTCTCTTAAATGCCGTCGTCATATTTTCAATGTCTCTAAAAACACAAATTTAATTCGACCTAGAATGTTTCGAATAACATGTATCTCCAAACCCTTTGAGGTACAAACGAAAAGAAAAAGTGTACAAACGTGTACAAACGAACCTCTATAAAATGCCGTCGTCATATTTTCAATGTCTCTAAAAACACAAGTTTAATTCGACCTAGAATGTTTCGAATAACATGTATCTCCGAACCCTTTGAGGTACAAACGAAAAGAAAAAAGGTACAAGCGTGTACAAACGAAAAGAAAAAGGTTCAAGCGTGTGGAAATGAAGCTCTCTTAAATTCCGTCGTCATATTTTCAATGTCTCTAAAAACACAAATTTAATTCGACCTAGAATGTTTCGAATACGATGTATCTCCGAACCCTTTGAGGTACAAACGAAAAGAAAAAAGGTACAAACGTGTACAGACGAACCTCTATAAAATGCAGTCTTCATATTTTCAGTGTCTCTAAAAACACAAATTTAATTCGACCTAGAATGTTTCGAATGCCATGTATCTCCGAACCCTTTGAGGTACCAACGAATAGGAAAAAGGTACAAACATGTGGAAATAGAGCTCTCTTAAGTGCCGTCGTCATATTTTCAATGTCTCTAAAAACACAAACTTAATGCGACCTAGAATGGTTCGAATATCATGTATCTCCGAACCCTTTGAGGTACAAACGAAAAGAAAAAAGGTACAAACGGGTACAAACGAACCTCTGTCGAATGACACTAATAAAATTAAAATGTCTAAAAGTTGGGCGCTGGTCATTTTTTAAATTTTTTTTAGGTGTTTACCCTTCGAGGTACAAACAAAATAAAATGCGGTACAAACGGGTACAAACGAAGTACAAACGGGCTGTATTATTTATTTTTAAATTTTCGAAACTCGGGCGCCAGGTTCACACCGGTCATAAAGGCCTTCCAGTTTACTATTTAAGGTCCTTTTGTAATATTTAAAAATAAAACACAAAGGCAATTGGCGGGTAAGCATGGGTAGGAATGCCCTCGTACGAATTGTGTGGGCTTTTTTCCTTCCTGCTAACTGCTATCGGCACCAAATTGAAATTTATTGCGATTCAGCCCTTAAAAACTTAAAACCTTTCTTAAAGTCCCGATTAGCCGGACACTCATCATCAGTTTTGAAACCACCAAAATGACAAATCGCTTGTAGACTTTCAATCACATTCCGCTTGTAGACATCAATACCTAAGATGAAGGTAAAAATTCGACTTTCGTGATGGGGCCCCGCTGCTCACGGCACTTTTTAATTTTTATAATGAAAATATGTTTTCGTAACAAGATTAAAAAAAGTAGTCAATATTTATATTAAAAAACTTTTACAAATGCAATTTTTTAAAATATTTTGTTCGCTTTTGTAGTATTGTTATGTAAAAAAAAATGTTTTTTGCCAATAAACTCTAAAACTCTCCGTAAAAAGTTCATTCGTCAAATTGACGCCAGTGTATGATTAACGTTTCTCTTAACGACCAGCGTGTGACTATAGGGTTAACCAACTTATTAAACCGGTTAATAAGTGAATTTCTAAAACCGATATAACAATTAAAAACTTCTATGGCGAGACTATACTTTGTTTATATAAATTGATAACGGTTAAAAAAGAATATAAAATCGACTCTCGTTAATTCGAAACTCGAGGGACTCTAAAAAAATTACGAATTATAGAGAGGTTCGAATTATGGCAACAATCGTACAATTTTAATTTTTTAAGCATTTGCGATGAATGAACTTGAACTTGTCTCAAAATGTACTTACCTTTTTCTGTCTCTTTCTCTCTGTAACTTTGAATTCTCCAGTGTTTGACGCCGATGAGTTCGAATTAACGCGTCGTGTTGCTACGTAGCAATGATTTTTTCGTTCGAATTAACAAGTGCATAAAAATTTATTCATTTAGTTCGAAATGTACCTAAAGAGATTTCGTAGGGAACTCGTGATAACTTTGAATTACCTGTAGAGAGATTCGAATTATCACAGGTTTCAATTAACGAGAGTCGACTGTATATGTATGTTCATAGCTAGTGTTTAATTAATTGACCTTTTGTTATAAGGGAATTTAATTGTTATAATTAAGCAGTGCAACGTAAAAAAGAACTCCGTATTTAAAATTTTCTTATATCAAATTACAATAGGAAAAATCTTTGTTTTAACATTGCTAATTAATTAATAAATTATTAAGTTTATCAGTTCAATTATTTCAAACGCAAAAAAGTAATCGCCATTAATTAATCGATAGCCAATAAACCAATTAAAGATTAGCCAATAAACAGACTAAAGAAACTAATCTACACATAGGTACAATAAAACTGGAATGAGATCGTTTCTGTACATGGACTTTTTTTGAAAATTCTACTGGTACTGTAAATAGTTATCGATGTAGATATCAAAACAGCAATTCTTAAAATTTTTGTCTGTCTGTCTGTCTGTCTGTTTACGTATCATGCAAAAACTATTGGACGGATTTTAATGAAATTAGGTGTGATGATAACTTTTTACCTGGGCCAACATCTAACATACTTTTTACTCCGGGAAAATGTATCATTCCCACGGGAAAATAGAAAAATCATTTTTAGCATGTGTATACATTAAAGTAAAGGTACCGGTAGTTGACAGTGCTTTAGTAGTTGACACTTGCAACTTTAAACTGTTAGTATAAGACAATTAAGAGCTGTTTTTAATTTATTGATATAACTCTAGTTGGTCAATTGTCCCGTACAGCAACCTAGTTTTCATTTTAGTAATTATCTCGAAAAGTTTACCGCCAATTTTAGTGTATACCCTATTTCAAATACAATTGATCATGAGTCAAAGTTCAAAAATTAAATAATTCTTATATTCAAAATAAATCAATCTTCTATTCTTTTCTAAAAACAAACTGCAATTTTAAAATTTACGTAAGTGAACTAATGAAAGAGATAAAGCCAAGGAAACGGAAATTAATTAAATTCATAAGTGATGAAGCATGGTTAAATTTAAGTGAAATGGACTCTCAGTCAAAGTCCAAATAAATAGCGCTTTTCTACCTTTGACTAACGAATTTTTGGTTAATCCGAGGAGAGACTAATTTGGACGGTCAAACGCCGAAACTCAATTTGATGAAATCGGGGTTTGACCAGTCAGACCTAAATTATTTAATTATTAGCTATAATAAAAGAATATTTGTAATTTTATGTTTATTGTTCCTATATTTTAGGAATGAATTGACAAATAATCACAACAAGAAATAAAATTGGTTATTATTATTTTGTATTATGACAATAGGTATGTAATTAACGAAAAAATGAAAAAAATTACCTACTCTTTATTTTGACAAGGTGATGCGCTATGGCATTTTTAGTTGCACAATACGTCCAATCTTTTACATTTACACAATTTTGATGCGAGTATTATTTACTACAGTGGCATTTTATAAAACCTTGGCCCCAAAACTTAGAATCTTTTGTATTATCTTCCTTAGAGAAAGCTGAACGTTGGGCACATCTTCCAAATTAAGAAATTTCTTTTTGCATTCTTGTATCTGATTCCTAGCAAAAGTATGTTTATTATTCCGTATTTTGTCCCTACTCTGTATAAAATGAACACTTATACTTATTCAGATTAGATATTTTCTGCATAAACTTAGCTTCCAAAGCTTTTTTATCCACGTTTTCAGTCACAGCACAGTTTGATTCACACATCCTTAACTTTAAATGATTAGGACGAGTTAATTCGTCCTACTATATGGCGGCTCAAAATGCTGGGATATGTGTATATTCACTGCTACAGGTGCCGCCATCTGTGACAGATTTTCCGAAACAAGCATAGTTTAGTATAATTTATATTATGTAAATTCCTAGGGTTCACTTTTTTGACGTTGGGATCTTAATTTTTTTCTTTTTCCTTTTTTGTATCCTTATCTATTGTATTTATCACTGGCAGTAAAAAGCCCGGCATTTTGAGACAAAAAAAAATTTCCATATGGTTTGTTTAAAAGGGTTAAGCTTACACTCCCGTACGTTCAATGCACCAATACGGAATTACAAATACATTTATTAGAATACCGCAAAGAGTTAGGCTCGCATGCAAAAACCTGTTTAAACATACAACAAGTGCAATACAAATCGACGTTTGACCAAATGTACCTTAGTCGCTTCTAGGATAGACTAGGAAAAACCCGAAACAAATTGTTTTACTTTCGACGTTTGACTAAAAAGTTAGGTACTTCTAGGTTTGACTAAAAATACATCAGTCTAAGGCCGAAATAGGAACCTATTTCGGGGTTTGCTGAAAGGTGTTAGCCAAACCTAGGATAAACGAGTCTTTCCGCCAAGAGACTGCATATCGACCTTTGACTATAATATGTGCATATATTTTAATTCTGACAAATGTTATTTTTGTAATCGTAATATATTATATAAGCAAGTTTTTTTGATTATTCAGTTTTAAAAAAAAAAAAAAAAAAAACATACATATTTTTATGTTTTAAAATGATTAGAATCGATTATATATAGATGTAAGTTGATGCTAAATTCACTATCAGATAATTTCTGCTTCAGGGACTTGTCATCTATGCGTGTCAACTACTGAGTCCTGATATAAGTCAAATTTTAGTATTTAACATCAGTGTCAACTACTGATGCAATTTGTATATTTTAACAGTAGATTATTATAT
The DNA here is from genome assembly GCA_035578155.1 of Brachynemurus nebulosus. Classification (NCBI taxonomy): domain Eukaryota; kingdom Metazoa; phylum Arthropoda; class Insecta; order Neuroptera; family Myrmeleontidae; genus Brachynemurus; species Brachynemurus nebulosus. Next base: position 857,365 of record JAPWDM010000044.1, on the reverse strand, counting down.
TTTCTCTGAGATTTCTGTGAGTTAGTTTAAAATATATTTTCAATGTTGGGATCTAGTAGTTGACTCCCCCTACCCTCCTGTCATCTCATTTAGTGTCAACTACTAGAACACAATTTATAACTTGTCATTATATAGATTATGAGAAATTCTGACTGCGGTAGCTGCAACACATCTTTTGGATTTCATGGAGCCAGATATAACAAAAAATGTGTGTTTTTAATGATAGTTAAATTAAAGTAACAACTAAGATGACAGTCAAACTGTCAAAAGCCAAACACATTATTCGTGCGAAATCGAAATAAAATAGATTTGAAAAACATTTTTTTTATTCACTCGTCACGTTTTATTTGGTGTTAAAAAAGGTTGTCAAATTCTAATGTAAAATATCTATTAATTGCATTAAAAAATGTGTATTTTAAAAATTATTTTATTTTATTCCGATTTTGCAAGAAAAATGTGTTTGGAACTAAACAGCTTATTTTGATGTCAACTCTTTTTCCGGTCAACATGATGAAATAGAACTCGTCCATTTTTTACACTTATGTTTTTGGTGGGATTTCATGACTCTCTGTACGGAATTTAAAACCGCCTACTTAGATTGTTTAAAATATTGCTTGGTTTCAACTACTGGAATTTATTAATGTCAACTACTAAAAATTGTAAAATTCAAAGTGGCAACTACTGACTCTATTTTAGGAATTTCCTTTTAAATTTTTTCAATGTTATATTAATGAATATAAGTGGCGACTTTTAGAAAACTAGCAAAGATGTCGAAAACTAACTTCATCATCGAATTCGTCAGAGCAGGAGACGCCAAATAGTGAAAGCTGGCAAAAATTCTAGAATGATCTATTCGTCAACTAACAAAGATATTGAAAAACCGGTTGCACTATTTAATTGGTCATCGGAAAAAAGAAGAAATATCACATTTTGATAAATGTTCTAGAATATTCTATCCTCTCTAAACAGATCATTCTAGAATGTTTCCCAAAATGGGACACTTAGTTTATATTAGTTTAATTTTGGTTGGACAATTAAATGGTGCAAACGATTTTTCAATATCTTTGTTAGTTAACAAATAGCAAATTCTACAACATTTCCCAATAAGCTATTTGGTCTCTTTTTAGGTAACTAATTCAATGGCGACGACTGTTGTGCACATCTTTGCTAGCTGACCAATAGAATATTCCAAAACATTTGTCAAGTTATGCTATTTGGCCTCTTTTTCAATGACCAATTAAATGCTGTAATTGATTTTTCGATATCTTTGCTAGTTGACAAATAGAACATTCTAGAATTTTTGTCAAACTGTGCTGCTTAATCGAATTTTTAGTGATTAATTCAATAGTGAAGTCTGTTTTTTGATATTTCTGCTAGTTGACGATTAGAATATTCTAGAATTTTACGTTACTCATTTTGCATTTGCATTTTGCATCTTACGTATGCAGAATATGTGCATATATGCATGCAATAAAATTTTAAAATTTTATGACAATAGTACCTATGGCCCTGACTTTGGCTTGGTATATAAATTTTCACCAACACAGGTAAACGATAACATATCTTGAGAGGAGAACCCCATTAAGTCGCTGACGTCACTACTAAATCGGAATACGTACCATTACATCTCCACTGTATATAAAGTTTGAAAAAATGTTGTTTTAAAATATTTTTAATTTTAATTATTAAAGCCGCCACTGTTTTTTGTTGTTTACATCAAACTTACATACACATATGCAAATAACTACGTATTGTACTCGTTATCTCGTGAGTATGTATGTGTAAAGTCACACTCTGGGAAGTCCACACTCTCAGAAGTTCTGCTGTAATTTTAAAACCATCAATATGGGAATCTATGGAAAGATTTCAAAGTGTGAAAATTAGATATATTAATATGGTTACTTTCGAGTCGTTTGGCGCGCGGAGCGAAGCATTATGAGGAATTAACCTTTTATAGAATTTTAAACTGGTTGGCGAGCGAAGCGAAGCACTTTAAAGAATTGATTTGAATTTGAATTTGCCCAATTTGTTTCGGAATAACTGATTTAAAGTAACTTTACTCACAGTTAGGATAATTTTACGCGAATGAAACTGGAAGGCATCGTCAAGGGTCAAAAATAAATTAATGTGTACATGTTTCAATACTTTTTGAAAATTATCCTGTAAAGATTAAAATAAGGAATAAACGCAAAAAAAATGGGGGAGAGGTCAAAGTTTACATTTTTAACGCCTACTATTCTAGCGTCTCCAACAATGAGTTAGTTACATTAGGAAATTTTCAAATATAATGCTTATAGGTGATGTAGGCGTAGGGATTTAAATTTTCCAATAGGAAAAGAGAGGATACTTATTTTAAGTAAAGTACAAAATATTAGGTACATATTTTATTTTAATAATAAATAAAATTTGAGTATTTTAAATCAAGATACTTTTTTTACTTCCATACCAAATTTGTTGACACCTTCTTAATAGGCTTACTTTAGATTTTTAGTCTATGTAATATGCTAGAAGAAATGACAAATTAGTTTTTGAAAGTTTTCAATGGCTCCTAGACAACTAGCTAAAGGGAGAAATTAAAAATAAAGAAGTAGAATGGGTAGGCCGATTCTGTGACACCGCAAAACTAAGCAACTTGAACCCTTTTTCCAATGTTTGAAATCGTAGTACTTTACGGTACTACACATTCCGAACTGATGAGTCATCAAAATGTATCGATGTGCAAACCTTGACCTTTGACCCGGCACGTACGGAGTACATGTATTTAAAATTTGTTGTTGACATTTGACCCCATCACTCGCTCATACTGTTGGCCTTGAAATTCCTAAGACATGAGTCATCACCTCAACAACCAAATTAATTCAAGTTAACCCATTATGCGTCATCACAATTTGATCATAACGATTTGGATTTGTGTTAACCCATTACCAGCCATAGTTTCTGAATCCAAACCTAACGCATGCGCAGACTGAATTTTAGCACACGACGCATGCGCAGACTGAATTTTCGAACATGACACATGCGCAGACTGAATTTTAGGCCACAAATTGATAGTTGGGGTACACTAACGCGTCAAAAATGTGGGTAATACCCTAACTCGGGGGTGGCCCCAAACTTTTGACACCGTACTGTACTTAAATACTTAGTACACTACCGTGTCGAAAGTGCGGACCCCCTTGACCGAAAAGGTGTCCGATCACTTTTTGAAGCGTACTGTGCTTATTTTTTGTAAGTGCAAACCTTGACCCCAACACGCGCTTGCCTTAATTGCGTCATTTTAAACGAAAGGTACACTACCGCGTCAAAAATGTGGGATTACCCTAACCCAAGGGGTGTCCCTAAACTTTTGAATCCGCACTGTACTTAAATTTTTGGTACACTGCCGTGTCAAAAGTGTGGACCCCCCTAATCAAAAAGGTGTCCGATTACTTTTTGAAGTGTACTGTGCTTATTACGTGCAAACCAAGGGACCATACTAGAAACCAAATTACACTTTTCCACTTGTCGCCAGTGGGTGACGTAAAATTTCCCCACTCTTTTGGTGTAGATACACACTGTTTGCAGTGGTATTGGTTTAATGGTTGCGTCTGTGCGTATTTACAAACACTACTACAACACACGTATTACCAGAGAGAGAAATGTGTGCTGTTCAACTAACAATGTCTAACAATGTACTACAATGCACTGTGGGTTCGGTGACGGACAGCGACTGACTACATGACTAAAGCTGTGACAGGCCTACAAAGAGCTCCAAGCAAGCTACACTTCGTTGATACTAGTTGGCTTCTAGTGTTCTATGTGTGCAAACCTTCGCCTTTAACCTCGCTTAATTACGTCATCTTAAACGAAAATCGGGAGGCCGTTAAATTTGGTGGGGGCAGAGTACCAAGCGTTACCGCAAAACTAACTTCAGACCCCAGGGTCCAGACTCCAGACTTCAGACCGCTACTGTATTGCTGGAAATTTGGGTGTCAACTGTAACTCAGGGGATATCTGGCCACCACCAACGTGGCCACCACCATTACATCTGTGATCGATGCCTGAATTACTTTCGTACAGAAGACAAACTGATCAAACATACTGAAGACTGAGTGAACATGAACAACTGTCGGATGATAATGCCAGAAGGGAAAAGCAAATACATATCGTTCAAGAACTACAGCAACAAAAAACGTGTTCCATTTATAATTTACGCCAACGTGGAATCATTCGTACAACCTGTGACGGATAACGGAAATCAGAAGAATACAACAACGTACCAACAACATCGTGCATATACTATCGGTTACTACTTTCACTGCTCCTACAACAATCAACTAAGCTACTATCGATCATACCGCGGACCAAACTGCGAAAAATGGTTCGCGGAAGAACTGGCAACGTTACGTGAAAACATCTTAGAACCAATATTTGAAAACATTATACCGATGAACAAGCTAACACCAGAAGAACAACAACAACTTAAACAACGAAGTACCGGGTGCCACATTTGCGAGAGACCATTCAAACCTGAGGATATTGTTGTTCGTGACCATAACCGTTTCACCGGCGAGTACAATGGACCTGCGCACAAGGGATGCAACTTGAATTATAAGGATTTTCATATGATTCCTGTTGTATTCCACAATTTGAGTGGTTATGATGCACATTTCGTGATCAAGGATATTGCAACAGTATTCGAGGGACGTGTCGACTTACTTCCAATCAACAAGGAACGATACATAGCATTTACTAAACATGTTGACGGCGTTGCCGTTGCCTAAAAATATGTGCGTTTTATGATGTAAAGAAATTACATCATCCTGACCATGACGTAAAGATATCATGAAATTACATCATCCTGATTCAGCTAAAAAATCTTAAATAAACAAACTCAAACCGTATAAAAGTCACTAGTTTTTTACTAAATAAACAACTTAATCTTATAAAGTGCTGACACATATACAAAAAAAATCCCCTGAGTTACAGTTGACACCCAAATTTCCAGCAGTACAGTAGCGATCTGAAATCTGGAGTCTGGACCCTGAGGTCTGAAGTTAGTTTTGCGGTAGCGCTTAGTAATCTGCCCCCACTAAATTTAGCGGCCTCCCGATTTTCGTTTAAGATGAGGCAATTAAGCGAGGTTAAAGGCGAAGGTTTGCACGTAATAAGCACAGTACATTTCAAAAAGTAATCGGACACCTTTTTGATTAGGGGGGTCCACACTTTTGACACGGCAGTGTACGAAAAATTTAAGTACAGTGCGGTATCAAAAGTTTAGGGACACCCCTTGGGTTAGGATAATCCCACATTTTTGACGCGGTAGTGTACGTTTCGTTTAAAATGACGCAATTAAGGCAAGCGCGTGTTGGGGTCAAGCTTTGCACATACACAAAATAAGTACAGTACGCTTCAAAAAGTGATCGGACACCTTTTCGGTCAGGGAGGTCCGCACTTTTGACACGGTAGTGTACCAAAAATTTAAGTACAGTACAGTGTCAAAAGTTTGGGGCCACCCCGAGTCAGGGTATTCCCCAACATTTTTGACGCGGTAGTGTACCTTTCGTTTAAGATGACGCAGTTAAGGCAAGCGCGTGTTGGGGTCAAGGTTTGCACTTACAAAAAATAAGCACAGTACGCTTCAAAAAGTGATCGGACACCTTTTCGGTCAAGGGGGTCCGCACTTTCGACACGGTAGTGTACTAAATATTTAAGTACAGTACGGTGTCAAAAGTTTGGGGCCACCCCCGAGTTAGGGTATTACCCACATTTTTGACGCGTTAGTGTACCCCAACTATCAATTTGTGGCCTAAAATTCAGTCTGCGCATGTGTCGTGTTGGAAAATTCAGTCTGCGCATGCATCGTGTGCTAAAATTCAGTCTGCGCATGCGTTAGGTTTGGATTCAGAAACTATGGCTGGTAATGGGTTAACACAAATCCAAATCGTTATGATCAAATTGTGATGACGCATAATGGGTTAACTTGAATTAATTTGGTTGTTGAGGTGATGATGAGCGAGTGATGGGGTCAAATGTCAACAACAAATTTTAAATACATGTACTCGGTACGTGCCGGGTCAAAGGTCAAGGTTTGCACATCGATACATTTTGATGACTCATCAGTTCGGAATGTGTAGTACCGTAAAGTACTACGATTTCAAACATTGGAAAAAGGGTTCAAGTTGCTTAGTTTTGCGGTGTCACAGAATCGGCCTACCCATTCTACTTAAAGAGGATTGATGAGTGAGCTTACCAATAAATAAAGCCTATCATTTCAGCTTATGATAAGAAAATAGGGGCAAAATATTTTAGCGGACTACTTAAAAGAGATTACCTTTGCTAAATTATGTAATTAACGCTTAATAAGCCGCGGGTAACAGCTAGTATAAAATATGTTATTAGGAATCAGATTTTGTTTTAAATTTTCCAATCGTTGGTAAATTGCACTGAAACTAAGGCTTTATTTGATGCTTTTCAAATTCGTTTTTCATCCACTTACAAATTGAAATTTGAAATTCTACTTGCTAATAATATTTTCTATGACCATTGTTTTTATTCACTGAAAATTTGAAGTTCATACGTTAATTCTACGCCGAGAAAATAAAGCCTATTTTTGATGTTTTTTTCATGGGTAATGTATATCCATTAATTCAACGTTAATTTATCCTTTTTAGAACATTTTTAAATAAAAGCTTGATTTAAAAACATTTATTTTTTTATTTTATAATTTTTAGTCTGGATATTATTTGCCTTAATTTACTTACAAGGAAAGGGTAAGAAGTCGAAAATTCAAAAAAATCTGAAACTTAGTCAGTATATAGAGGATGGCTACCTAATAACACAAAAAATATCAGTTGCTGCTAAAAAACGTTTTTAAGGGGTGAACCACTCCCTTAAAGCTGAAACACAAAAATTTAAAAATCGATGAAATTTTGTTTATACGTGCCTTAAAAAGTTCTAGAAACAAATATAACATTATTTTTTGCATTTACACATTTTTAAGGGTTGAAACCATCCCTTAACTGTGTAGGGGAGACCGGGGCATGTTGACACAGTTTTTAGTTTTCGATTTTTCTAATTTTTTGTATTACAGCTATTTACATGCTTTTTATACTCAAATATAACTTGATTATTAAGCTTCATTTTGACACCTATAAAAACCTTCCTACTATCATACCTTTAGATACTTAACTTTTTCTTGAGACCATAGATACTTTTAGATACTTAACTTTTTCTTGAGTGATGTCGCCTGTATAAACATGCATCTTACGGGGCATGTTTATACAGTACCTAGGGTAAGTTTACACATTTTCTAAAATGGGAAAAAATAGGGCAAACAACTGTAAAAAAAAAAATAAAAAAATAAATATGCGAATCAGTTTTATTAGCAAAAAAATAACACAAAACTTCCAATTCAAATACCAAAAAATATAAAATAACGAAAAATTCATAGGATCTACAAGTCAATTAGGATGAGTCACAGTCAAAATCACTGTTACAGTTCATGCACACAAAAAAAATTGAATCAGTTTCAATAAACGTACAGTTATCATATGTGTAAACATACCCCATGTGCCTTGTGTAAATTTGCCCCTTCGGCATATTTTCAACAAAATATAACATAAATTTTCATAACAGATTAGCATTTAACAAACTATCTTAAAATAGCCGTAAAAGAACGGCCTAACAAGATAATCCATTATGAATTGTAAAGATCTAATAGTATAATTACTATTCACATCAACATAGTAGTGTAAAAATTTACTCATTTCAAAAAAAAATCACAAATTCTGCTCTACGTTGTTTGTTACTAATAGTACTGGTTGCAAACTGATGTACTTGCAAATGGCAGTCTCAGTAACTTGTTTGACCTGACAAGTGCTGCGCTCCGATCAACGGTCTGTGAGTTACAAGGATTGTGTAAACTTACCCCTGTACCAAACTTGCCCCGGTCTCCCCTACTTAAAAGTTCAAAAATTGATGATATATTGCTTATATATACTATACAGAGCTCTATTTTTTTAGTCGAATTTTCTCCGAAAAATTAGACTTATACAGTCTATACGATAAGAGCTGCGAGAGGCGAGAGTAGGGGCGCTATCCGTTTTCGGACCTGTAGAACACGAATATATAGAAAAAAAAATGTCTGATATATATATATATATATATATATATATATATATATATATATATATATATATATATATATATATATATATATATATATATATATATATTCCCGCCACCTTTTAATTTGTGTAGGGCCCCCCTACGGAAGTTAAGAGATGAAATTTGGTAAATGGGGCTCATTTTCGAGGCACCTCATACTATCAAAGTGGGGTCAAATTTTGGGGGCAAATTTTTTTTCTGACCCGACCTTTAAGGGGGTGGTGGGGGGCGGAAAAGCAATAAAACTTTTCCAAACCGGTTTTAAATAATGTTTCGGTCAATTATCTACAACATATCCAAAATTCAGCTCCCTAGGATGATTTGGTGGGAGTAGAGGGGGAAAAACGATTTTCGCTGGATCTAACAGGCCCCCAGCCCCCCAGAATTAACGTAGAGGGTTGAAATTTTGTGTGTTGATAAAGTTCGTACCTAGGTTGTGCTTTTTGGAGGTTTTAATATTTTACCCCCACCCCCCTCATTTTTAAGCTACAATTTCATGCATTTTCGACGTTTTCGAAGTTTGTACCACTCGCACAGGTCACCCAAATAAACCTAGAGGGCTGAAATTTTGTATTCGGATTGAGTTGGTATCAAGGGGGTGCCTTTTGGGGGTCTCGACTTTTAACCCCTACCCCCACCATTTTTATACCCAAAAGAACATGATTTTTCTTGTTTTTTAACAGTTTCGTTCGGATCAAAATCTCCCCAAATAAACCTAGAGGGCTGAAATTTTGTGTACAGGTTAAGCTAATAGCCAGACACTGTTTTTTGGGGGTTTCAACTTTTAACCCTGACCCCGACGATTTTTACGCCAATATTTCCTTAATTTTTTTGCTTGTTTTCTAACACGTCTAGAGACTCTCTAAGGAAACCTAGAGGGCTGAAATTTTGTACGTGTATTCAGTTAGTATCCAGCTAGTACCTTTTAGGGAGTCCACATTACTTTTCCCCCTACTTCTTCCATTTTTACATCGGAATTGAATGCTATTGTTAAATGTGTTTTAAATGCATTACTTTTATTCTAAATACAAGTAGGCGAATAGTAATTTTAAAAAATTTAAAAAAAGTGAATACAATTTTTTAACAAATGAAATACATACATATTAAGTAATTTGAAGATGTTATTAAAGTCACTGTTTATTTATAAATTAGGAATTTTGGATTTTTATTATTTATAAAATAGAAATTTTGGATTTTTTTGGAAAGAAAAAATATCTTCATAAAAGCCTTCCAGTTTACTATTTAAGTTCCTTTTTTAATATTTAAAAATAAAACACAAAGGCAATTGGCGGATAAGCATGGATAGAAATGCCCTCCTACGAATTGTGTTGGTTTTTTCCCTGTTAACTGCTATCGGCACAAAATTGAAATTTACTGAGATTCAGCCCTTAAAAACTTAAAACCTTTTTTTAAAGCCCCGATCAACCGGACACTCATCATCAGTTTTGAAACCACCAAAATTACAAATCGCTTGTGGACTTTCAATTATATTTCGCTTGTAGACACTCAATACCGAAGATGAAAGGAAAAATTCGACTTCCGTGATGGGGCTCCGCTGCTCACGGCGTTTTTTTTATAATAATAAATATAACATTATATTTTGCATCTACAAATTTTTAGAGGTTGAAACCACCCCTTCATATGTGTACTTAAAAATTTAAAAATTGATGATATTTTGTTTCTATATATATTATATAGAGCTCTGGTAATAAATATAACATTATTTTTTGCATCTACAAATCTTTAGGGGTTCAAACCACCCGTTCATGTGTGTACTTAAAAATTTATAAATTTATGATATTTTGTTTTTACACATTATATGAAATTCTAATAATAAATATAGCGTTATTTTTTGCGTCCACACATTTTTAAGGGGTGAAACCACCCTTTCAAGTGTGTGCTTAGAAAATTTAAAATTGACGAATTTTTATTTATATATAACTACTATTAAGAATTTTAGTAATAAATATAACATTATTTTTTATACCTATACACAGTTTTAAGAGGATGAAACCCCCCCTTCAGCTGTAGACTTGAAAATTTAAAAATTCCGAAATTTTATTCACATAATATATGTATCACATAAAAATGGATTCATAATTTTTTTTCTTTTCCTCCTTTCCAAATTAGAAATAATTTATACTAAATTACCTATATCATAAATTTATAAACTATTAAGTACACACATGAACGGGTGGTTTCAACCCGTAAAGATTTGTAGATGCAAAAAATAATGTTATATTTATTACTAGAGCTCTATATAGTATATATAAAGAAAATATTATATCAATGTTTAAATTTTTAAGTAGGTACACATATGAAGGGGTGGTTTCAATCATTAATAATTTGTAGATGCAAAAAATAATGTTATATTTATTATTAGAGCTCTGTATAGTATATATAAGCAATAAGTATATCATCAATTTTTGAACTTTTAAGTACACAGTTGAGGGGTGGTTCTAACCCTTAAAAATGTGTAAATGTAAAAAATAGTGTTATATTTGTTACTAGGCTTTTTAAGATACGTATAAACAAAATTTCATCAATTTTTAAATTTTTGAGTTCTAACTTTGAGGGGATGTTTCGCCCCTTAAAAACGTTTTTTTTAGCAGCAACTGATATTTTTTATTAGGTAGCCACTCTCTACATATTGACAAAGTTTCAGATTTTTTTGAATTTTCGACTTCTTGCCCTTTCCTTGTTAGTTATTTCTGCAGTATTTCTGTACTTGGATCCTAATGCTATTAATATTTATTTAGAATTAATATTATATTAATATATTCATTCAGCAAATTATTTTGTCCACTGCCAATTATTTCTAAAGTTCTTGCATGAGTAAGATAAATAATTGTACGAAGTTTATGTATTTACCATGTCCAAAAAATGGGCCTGTAAGTAACTCGTCTTAAAATACAAACGGCAGCTTTAAAAGGGTTTAATTAATGAATCAAAACTGTGAAGTCGAGAGTGGTATTAAATTAGCTACCAATATCTTATTGTTAGAGATATATATGAATTTTATGTAGGGGAGACAGGGGCTAGTATTAACGGGGGTAAGTATTAACAGGCTATTTTCCACCAAACTACGGACGAAAAAATTAAGTACGTCCGGTTGCTGTCATCTGTAGATGACCACGGACACGTTGTGACCAATCAATCTTCGGCCGGTTGCCGCAAAACAAAGTTGTAAGTAAGGCGTAGATTTTATTAGGTGAAAGAACATTTTTAAGTCGACGGTTTTTTGATTTGAAGCATGATTGTATACCTAAAAGAGACTAAATTTATTTCAAGCGGTAGCATATTGCATCTGGTATTGTATTTTGTTTAAATTTTACCGCATCATCAACGTATTCTTTTTAAAAATTTAAATTTCTACAAAATTTACCTTCGGGGCAAGTATTAACAAAATGCATGGGGTAAGTATTAACATGTTAACATTTAACTCGTTTAAATTTTATGCAACAAAGACTATGTTTTTAACTTCCCTATAAGGAGGTTATTGTATTCATCCCGATTTCAAAATCCAAATATCGTCATTTTCATGCTTCGAGGTTACCAAAATTTTTTTCGTGACATTGCCAAATATGTTTGCATGTATGTGTGTGTACATATGTGAGTGTTAAATTTAAATGGTTTTAATTTTTATCTTTTCTGCAGTGAAGCAGAGGAAGAGTTTTGCTTGATCTGAGTTATCATATATTTCAAGAATTGTAATAATGTTAAATAAGACGAAGACTAATTTTTTAATAAGTAAATATTTTTTAATATAGAATATATTAAACGACTGTGGTTGTCTATCGAAGACTGAAAATTTACCAATTTTTGTTTCGTTATCAAGGTCAAAGTGACGTAATTTGCTACTTAATAAGGACTGACTAACTATTGCCTCAGAAAAAAATTAAAATAATGATGAACTTTAACTAATTAAGTAAAGATAAATTTAAAATAAGAATTTTCTATGTCAAATTAATTCCTTTCTAATAATAAACACATTAAATATGATACTTTGTTTTATTTCTTATAAGTACATACCTACAAAATATCATAATCATATTAAAACTCTAATGTTAATACTTACCCCAACGTTGTTAAAACTTGCCCCAAAAGTGGGGTAAGTATTAACAAACACATTTTTTAAGAAAATGGGTTTTTCCATAGAAAGTACAAGGGATATGTAAGTTTTTTTTATCAAAAATTATAGACAGATAGTTGATGCTTAATAACGCTTACAAAAAAAAATCGCTAACTAGTTTCATTTCCGTTTAATATGTAAAAAAGTAAAATCTGTTAGTACATGCCCCTGTCTCCCCTATACACACCAGCTTAACTATTCTATGGTTTTTAACATACATATTTTTTTAACTTACAGAAATACATATTTTTAAATACAAAAAAAGAGAAAAAACAATACTTAAATATTAATTATATATTTTTTATTGTATTTATAGATATTATTTACCTTGAAAGCGGCTGCACACGCATACCTACCAAATTCTAGCATTCACCCCAGTTTCCTGATCCTCCAGCCGCATCATAATGTAGTTGTAAATATATCAATGTATAAATAAAGTTATAAAAAAATAATGATGTTGGTGACGTCTGTTATAGACTAATTGTTAGAAAAAGCAACGGACGTTAAACCGCATTATTATCATTAATATATTATTCATTTTGATTTGATTACTAATTAAAATAATTGGCGGCGCCACTTGAGTTTTCCGTACAAAATTCAATTTTTATATATTACATTTTATTCCCAAATAAGAAAATAATTTATTCAGACGTTAATACAAACTGATTTTCAATTCATTATACATTGTTTTACCAAAAACTTAACTAGTTTTATTGTGTTTCCAATAGCCACAGGCGGCTTGGAACTATATCAGTTTAATAAACACTAGCTAACATTTTATATAAAGATATTGTTGAAATAATGATTCGAGTTTTGTACGAAATTGCTCTTATACTTATTTTATATTAAAGGGAGATTGCCTAAAAAAAAAAAAATTTATGGGCAGTTTAGTGCACGCACTTTACTATAATTCAATTTATAAAAAAAAAAAACTTTAAATGCTATTTTCTCGAAAGAACTTTTTTTGACATGGTTCCTAGTGTATCTCAAAAAGTATTTGAGATATTGACATAAATCAAAGTACATATGCCGTCATTTCGGCAAGAACTAGGATCTTTTGATTCCGTAATATATTTTCAAAATGGCGGCTGTTTATAGTCGACAAAAAGCGGTGACTTTTGAAAATTTATTTTTAAAGTGCGATTTCTCGCTGGATTTTTATTTTTTTTCTTAGATCCTAGTTAGTACCACAACTGTATATATGTATATTTTCAGAAAATTCTTGATTTTTTGATTTTAATTCACTGGGGATTTCAGAACGCGAAGAACCATCAAGGTGGAAAAATCTTGCAGTGTCAACTTCAAAGCCATTTATACTCAGCTCATTTCTGATTTTTTTTTTAAATTTTTCTGTAGTCTTAAGACATGTAGGAACAATGTTGTATATTTAGTTTTTTAATAAAATATTTATTTATATAAAAACAAAAAATAAAAAACGTCGATTTTTGAGGTTTTTTTTTGGCGAATCTTCCCTTAATTTAACATACTATATTGTCACATGTTGTAACGATAACGATTAACCCACTTTGGGGTCCTAGACATTCTCTTCTTGCCGGACCTCTTCCCAACCCCACAAGAGATAGAACACACAAAAAATATAAAACTATAAAGAAAACAAAATTAAATAATGTGAGAAACTAAAATAAATCCCAAATATTGATTCAAATATTCAAAATAGACAGTGTGATTGGACTATTTAAAAAATCGGACCCTAACCATTTGTGTTATTTGTCTGTGCGAGAATCCGGCCCTGAGTGTCGATATTTATATGAATTACATTTTCGACCAAGTGATCGAAAAACGACATTTCATATTATGCAACCTAATATTATTCCAGAAAATGGCGAAAATAACTGCGGACTACAAGAATTCTGTTTAGAACTGAAGAATTGCTTTTAAACTTTTCTTTAATGCTCAAAAAGTGTCGATGTTTGTCTGCATTACATGGTTGGCCAAGTGGTCGAGAAACCTAATGCTATTTCAGTTATCATGAGTCTGGCAAAAATTTTGTGAAGATTGTTTAAGTAAGTAAAACGATTATCTACAACTTTTCCCTATAACTTTTTCTCGTGTAAAATTGGTCCACCAATACAAAGTGTCATTAGAAACTTGAGAGAGGATTTTTCTAAATTAAAGTTAACTAAGACCTGTGTTAGGTCGTCCATGACGCAGGAAAGACTGGTTGGCTTGGTGATAATATCAATTGAACAAGAATTAGGCACTCCATCGTCTTTAATGAACTAGTTCTTATATTTTCTTCATAAGCATAACATAGTCTTCAATTATTTGTTTCTTGCTTTGTTATTCTTTATTTTATCTTTTTTCCTTTAATTATTACTAATTAATTTATTGTAAATAAATAACCATTAAGTACTGACTTAATTGTATTAATACATATACTTTGTGCAAAACTTTTACACGTTAAAAGTTGAAGATTCATTGTATGACTTTTAACAGTTTTAACTGCTATTCTATTATGTCTAATTAAGTGTCTATAAAATTCGGGCGCGCCAAAATATATTTCGCCTAGGGCGCAAAATAAACTTTCGCCGGCTTTGTATTGACGTATTATCTTTTAATGTTAACTACCATGTATTCCCCTTTTCCTTGTGACTGTAATCACCACCTCATAAAATCATTTCATTATTTCGTATTAAGCATAAAAAGTTACTTGAACAATAAATGTAGGTGAATATAAATGAAATTAGAAGTGATGTAGCAGTCAGTTGTTAGTTGTCTGGTTGTTGTTTACCATCATCACAGACCCACCAGCCAAGTAACGGCCAATTTAAACCAATACAACATTCAACATCAACATCAACATCAACCTATACAGATATGTATATGTACATATTGTACATACACCTATCTAAATTACAATATAGTCCGCGCCGTAATACGCTCCTATATAATTCCAATACACTTTTATGGTTGTGTGTATTGTATATTATATTATAAACAAATAAAGACAACAATGTGTACAGGCCCCCATCGTATTGTAATGTAATGTACCTGTAATTAATTATTTATTATCTGTTGTTAAAAAGACCTCACACTCAGAACTAGTAACCGGTATATAAATATATTGTAAGTTATATTCATTTAGTAAGTAATTATTATACATTTTTAAAAGACAACTTTTAATGGTCATATTTTTCTGAAGCTACTATTCGAATGGTGTATGATGAACTAGAAAAACAGTTGTACACCGAATAGGTAGAAGGTACAAGGTTCTACGAGGTGTGCCAATTAAGTTCCGGGGATTTAATTGTAACGCAGGAACTGGCAACACTGTCGTTCGTAAACATATGTCTGGAAAGACGGCACCTTTGGTTTATAGTTCAAAACGAAGCTTGAAGCCTATAACATATTCGGTTTGTGTTTTATGCGTGTTTTTCGAAAGTAATTTAGTGTCGTCGTGAAAATGAGTGACTCACATTACAAGCAACGTATTGTGATCCAATTTTTAGTGAAATCTGGCGAAAAATCCTCAGAAATACCCTCAAAAAATTGCAGCTGGTGCACAGAGACGAGTGCATGTCGAAAACGCGAGCATGTGAATAGGAGAAGTCGGTTCAAGAAGGCGTGAATCGGTAGGAAATGTTGGTCTTTTATTTGATATCCGCGACATTATTCATCGTGAATATGTTCCAGCCGGCCAAACCGTGACTAGACAGTTTTTGTTGACATCCTGGAGCCGCTGCGACTTTTTCTTATTCCCCAAGATGCAGTCAAACCTCACGAGAACTCAAAATGGCGGCGTACAGGAGGCCAAGGTAGCTGTAGCCACGGTGCTGAGGGGGCTAATTTCAAAGAATTTCCAATAGAGCTTACAATCATGGAAGCAACGCTGAAATTGTGAAACCCTCTTTTTATCTGGAACGTTCAACTTATAAAAAAGGAGATGTGAGCGAAACAGTGTTTTCCATAAACCTTGACCTCGACTAACTCAAAACACTGGCACGATTTAAATCTTCTTGTAGCCCATAAATGAATCTGAAACTAAAGCTGTCATTTTCAAGTTCAATAAATACATACATATTCTAATATATTTGTTTTTTACCAATTCTTCATTAATATAATCTACTAAAGCTTATAAGTCTGGAATTATTCAATGAAAACAGATAAAAATCAAACAACAGACATTGCCGGAAAGTTTATATATTTAACATCACGTAATCAAATACATTTCGACATATTAATATCTTCTTCAATGATTTTACATCTGACTTCTTAAGTCATGAAATTTATTGAATTCTGTTATAATTATTAACTATAATAATTAAAATTGTAAAGTATTTTAAGCATTTCATTACCCCAAAAAAGTTTCAAAAATAGATAATATACTACTTGACAATGTAAAGCTACCAACTTACCTTATTAAGGCAAGTCACTTTTTGAGTCTTTTTAGCTTACTCGCTTTGCGCTACTTTACTCTACCTATACACAGGTAGATACTGTGCGTGCGCAGAGGCGGGAAGTGATGATGATTATATCAGTATTTAATTATATATACTTACATATACGTATTGCATACTTGTTTGTAATATGTATTATATAGGTACTCATGTGCTTAGGCTTCATATTATATGTAAGAACCTTTACACATATTATATATATATATATATATATATATATATATATATATATATATATATATATATATATATATATATATATATATATATATATATATATATATGTGTGTGTGTGTAATTTTATTTGATATAGTCATTTAATTTTGCATGTGCAAGAAATTTACAAGTCAACAATTTACATGGTTTATTGATTAAAATTATGAATAAAAAATTAAATCCTTTTTTTACGGTGTGTGCGCAATACATGATGTTAAGTTACTTACTATTAGATAAAGGTCACTAGTTTAGTGGGAAATTTGTATTATCGAGCATCAGATGCGAGTTCAAGTGTCACTACAACCTTGAAGTAGTAGTTCGTTCATTTCAGTTTATTTTTAGGATTTTGCATCTCAAATATTACTGAAATTTTTTGAATTCATATAGAAAGTAAAAAGTTTAGATATAATCATATTAATAACAAATTAAAGACTAATTTTAATACTGAATAGATCCCGAGAATTGTGAAAGACTACTGAACTACAAAAACCTAATTTAGTGCATGTTTAACACACACTTGTCGATTTTTTGATCATCGATTACTTCTAATTGCAGAGGAAATTCTTGCAATGGTACACTTAATTATTCGCTATTTTTACTTGGATAATTACATTTTGGATTTATTTTCGTGATATACCTATGTAAATGCGCGGTTGGCGCAAAAACCACTGGGCAGATTTCGAAAAAACTTTGTAAAGGACCCCGCATATTATTGTGAATAAATATTACTTATAACATACGTATTACTAGTGAGGATAACCATATTTCGCTACTTTGACCCTTTTATATATTGGGAAACATTGATTTTTGATACTTGGTGCAATGGTAACTTGTCATCAGCATGGCGAAAACTATAACATAGTGCAATTTTAGCTAATTTGACCGAAAACCACTATCCATAGCTTTTGTGCGGGGTCCCTTATTCCTTGGAGGCGTAATCGACATCTTCAATTAGAATTATCATGATACTTCTTATGGGGATTGAGAAATTAGAGAAGAAAATTGATATATTAAGAATAAAATAATCATGTCCATCAAGGAATAAAAAAAAAATTAAAAACAAAAGATTATTATGGTTTCTTCAAACTAATACTCGAATGTATAAAAAATGTAAAATTAAAAGCTTTTCATGAAATATTCTTTTTAGAATATAATGTAATTCCGGGAAAAATGTACGTAAGGTTAAAATTGTCCACTAGGATCTCAAAAGGTATACAAAATTCAGTTATTTTTAAAACTATGTTAATATGGACAGGTATCTGTGGACAGGTGTGGAATTTAGTGTCGTTTGGTCACTGGAACAAAATTCTATATGAAATTGACTTTGTATACAATCTCAGGTTAATTGACAAGCATTACAAGGAACTGACTTTACACAGAATTTCGGGATAAGTGATTTAAAAATAATTTGATTCAAAATTAAGGTAATTATTAAAGAGTAAGGTTAGGTGACTTACGGTTATTCTAGAAAATAGGAAATTCAATGGTAGATGTCATCACCATAATATTGTATTAAAAATTCAAATAACTGAAATAAATGAAAGTGTATCAGCATTTTTGGAAAATTAATTCTATAGAGGGTAAAAAAAGAGAAGAAAGTTTGTATGCGAGTACTAACTGTTTTTAAGGGTGAACGTGAATTTTTTCCGCAAACTAATACCGCCCAGAGGTATCCACTGTCTGCATTTTTGAAAAAATGTGTAATCAAATATATTTGAAACAAAAACTGTCAACAGTTAGTTATTTGAAAAATATATTGTAAATACAAATACATTCGTATACATGTATGTACTGTCATATCTACGTTATTCTAATTGCCTTAAACTATTACTCATGAAGAAGAACTTCTTGAACTACCCAAATAGTACGACTATTCGACACTGACACCCTCTAGTTAACTACCCCTAGACTTAATATTAGGACATTGAGCAACAACAGATCAATTAGATTTTTTGACGTAGATTTTAAATCTGTAAACAAAAATTTTATATTGTTTATTTTTCACCCCTTTTTTGTATAATTAACCCCCAAATTTTAACCCCCAACCACCCCTGTTGATATAATTTTAACAAATTGCATATCAATAAATAGCTCTTTAAAAAAGAGCAATATCGCCAATTTAAACTTTTGCTCTATCTCTTACTGTTTTCGAGATACAGTCTTCTTTCTCAATAGTTCCGCAAAATGAAACGAGGGGAATAGCTTTTCCAGGAATTGTTGTTCTCCCACCGAATTCCAATTGCTCCCTAGCAAGGTAATAAATTTCTTTATGTCTAAATTCAGAAATTGTAGTTCAATAATTTATGATTGTGTCAAAATTGAAAATTTTTCCAGGAGCGTCAAAACAAGTACGGGGGTCTAAAAATAATAATGTAACTTAAAAATTTAAATTAATATTTATATAACCATGTAACGAAACTCTAATGGTTTATGTTTAACATATGTATAGATATGCTGATATTCATAATTGTACTATATGGGTATAATGTACCTGTGTACGGTATTGGACTTACAGTTAGGTATAATTACTTAATCGTATATCATTTTCATTATAATCATCTATTTATGTAGGCAATTAACAAGTTTATTTTATTTCTTTTTTATTTATTTTTAAAAATCTAATTATTAATTAAAAAGTATTGACTACTGTGTAACCTTTTTCTTTTACTGATCAAATATGTATAACCTCATAAAATTTGCAAGAATATGCTCGCATCTCTAAATGTATTTTTCTAATTTAATTTTTATACCTGCATGCATAACACCAATATATGTCACATAATAATTTATGTCTATCTGTTTACATAATGAGGACACTAATTGATACATATCACTATATCAGTGAAACAGTGGAACAGTATAAACAATGCTGATCAGTTAGTCGAATAATGATGTTATAAACTTAAATTGTCTTACTATATTTAGGCCCGATTTACATTAATGCTCCGCTCTCGGTACGATATCACCCCACTCCCGGTTCGATATAATATTCTTACACAATAAACAATGAGTGTATTCACATCATCGCTCTGATATCGGTTCGATATCAGTCACGGTTCGCTCTCGCTCCAATGTCACTCCAATATCAATACCACTCAGATAAAATTTTATCGGAGCAATATCAGACTTGTTATGGCTTGTACTTATAGTGTAAACACTTTTTTGATTCCACTCCAGTCCGCTTTCATTCAGTTGTTATAAAAATATATTTGTATCGACTGAGACCGAACTGGGAGCGTACCCAGAGCAGTATTATAATGTCAATAGAGAACGAATAGGTACCAGCATGATATCAGCTCTGTAATGTGAACACAACAAGACTATATCGAATCGGGAGCGTAGTGATATCGTACCGAGACCGGAGCGTTAATGTAAATCGGGCCTTATTCAATTTAGGTAATTTTTCTTTCATTTAATATAAACAAAACATTTTTAGCTCTTATGAAATAAATATTATAATAGGTGGCAAAGTGGCGGTAACGCTCGAGTCTCAAACTGGGGAAGCGGAACTATTGAGAGCGGAAATATTCAGAATGCCCACTGTATTTGAAAAATTAAATTTTTACCCCAATTTTTGAAGGGCGATGTCACCCCTTCATACCGTTTTTCCGCCGATAAAAAAAATACGTGTCCCTTAGTTTTTAGTGTTCTACAACATATATAAGTTTCATCAAAATCGATAGGTCCGCCTCGGGACCTTTACTTGTTAGCTTAGGACAAGAAAATCGAAGTATATAGGAACTCCAATATAACGTAGCGAGTGGTGGGGTACCCCTCTCACAGACTTGAAGACGTGAGATTGTATTTGTGTCAAGGTATACATAATCGTTAATTCTGGGGCGTAGCAAATTTATATGGGGGTCTGACAAGTTCCCATATTTTCTCACATACACACGTATAGTATTCACACATAGCCATAGGTACTTATACACAAATAAATATAATCAGTGTAAATATATGTATACACATTTACAACTATGTATGAACCATAGAACACTAGAAGCCAACTAATATCAAGGAAGTGTAGCTTGCTTGGAGCTCTTTGTAGGCCTGTCACAGCTTTAGTCATGTAGTCAGTCGTTGTCTGTCACCGAACGCACAGTGCATTGTATTACATTGTTAGACATTGTTAGTTGAACAGCACACATTTATTTCTCTGGTAATACGTGTGTTGTAGTAGTGTTTGTGAATACGCACACAGACGCAACCATTAAACCAATACCACTGCAAACAGTGTGTATCTACACCAACAGAGTGGGGAAATTTTACGTCACCCACTGGCGACAAGTGGAACAGTGTAATTTGGTTACTAGTATAGTCCCTTGGTATGAACTTGTTCAAAAATATTCAGATTCCTGTAAACTTTTACAGTAAATTTATCAACACCAACAAAAAATTTACACCAATATACAGACATACAAGTACATATTATTTCACGTATATGCATACGTAGACAAATATGTGTGCATATACGAGTACACATCGATTTCACGATTTGATTAGTTATGGAAAAAAAACTAGATAATAAATTTTGATGAAAGTTCCAGAATATTCTATTCGGAAAATAGCAAAGATGTCGAAAAATCGACTTCATTATTTGATAGTCTACCAAAGAAGGGACTAAACAGCGGAACTCAGTAAAAGTTCTATTCGGGATCTAGCTAAGATATCGGGAAACTAACTTCACTATCGAACTGGTCTTCGAATAAAAGCATAAATAACAAAAATTAAGCAATGTTCTAGAATGTTCTATTCGAGAAATAGCAAAGATATCGGGAAACTAACTCCACTATCGAATTGGTCTTTGAATAAAAGCTTAAATAAGAAAAATTGAACAATGTTCTAGAATGTTCTATTCGAGAACTAGTAAAAATATCGGAAAACTGATGTCACTATCGGATTTGTCCTCGAATGAAAGCCTAAATAACAAAAATTGACCAATACTCTAGAATGTTCTATTCGAGAATTAGCAGAAATATCAAAAAACCGATTTTATCACTCAACTAATTATTAAATAAAAGATCAAATAGCGGAATTTAACAAGAGGTAAGATACTTTATTTAAGGAAAATATAAATATTATACTTTTTTGCAATTGTATACGTTGGCGTAAATTTATAACTAAAACTTTTGTATAGCACCACTATTTAACCTTTTTCGCCAAAGAGCAATCTACTGATGAAGTCGCTTTCTCAATATTTTTGTTAGTTTCCGAATAGAATATTCGAGGACATTTCTCAAATTCCGTTATTTAGCATTTTCTTTGATGACCTATCTGACGGTAATGTTTATTTCTTGATATCTATTCTAGATTTTGAATAGAATGATCTAGAACTTTCGTCAAATTCTGCTATTCAGCCATTTATTTAATGGCAAATCTCATAGTAAAGTTAGTTTTCCGATATCTTTCCTAGTTTCCGAATAGAATATTCTAAAACTATTATTAAATTCCACTGTTTTGTCTATTTTTCAATTGCTAACCAATAATGAAGTCGGTTTTTTAATATTTTGACTGGTTTCTAAAAAGAGTATTCTAAAATTGTTGTCAAATTTTGCAGCTTGTGCATTATTCTAATATACTTACAACTACAATGTACAAGAGTTGTATATGTATTTAGCTGAAGACGTGTGTTCTTGTAAACATGCATTTAAGGAACTTGTATATGCGTGTGTATATCAATAATCATATGCGTATGTGTTTGCATATTATGTTTCTGTACCCCCTTAAAAAATTTTACTGACGGCCCTGGTGGTCCGATATAACGTACTTCCCCTTATTTTGTACCGGCCACTACGTTATATTGGAGTTCTTATGTAAATAGTTTTAGCAAATTACTCAACAGAGATTATCTTTACCAAGTTACAATATTTACGCTAGCGAAGTCGCGAGTACCAGTTAGTTCTTTTAATATTTCCATTGAAGGCTATTATTAATTTATCATTTTATTTTAATGCTTAATAAATTTGATGAAACCTACAATATGTTTTGAAAACTGCAACGGTTAGTCTTGAATATTAATGTTTGCAGCAAAACACCGAACTTTTGTATACATATTTTAACAGAGGGTAATAGAGGGCCGTGGACCTAGAAGATAAACAAAAAATATCGCCACTTTGCTCCAAAAATTTGACGAGTCGTAAATTCCAGCCAAAAAATTTACACATTTCCGAGCAGTTATAGAGAAAAATTTATGTTAAAGTCGCTATTAACTTAATGTTATTTTTACCAAAAGTCTCCAAATTGAAAGAAAATTGAGAAAGGGCATAGCCGGCTAAGATAGGAAAAACGGCCCTTGACGCAAAATTGATTGTTTTTATAAGAAACTAGCATTTACCCGCGGCTTCGCCCGCGTGGAATTTGAAATTATGGCATCTAGTTAAAACATATAAAGTGTAGTTTCATCACGTCGCTATTACGCGTCGAGTAGATATTATTACTCTTTTCTTTGGAAATTTCCCACAGAAATACAATATTTTCCCCGGGAAAAAATAGACTATAACATTCCTTTAACAACATGCCAAGTTCAAATGAAATCAATGATTCTTTTTTATACCGTTTTAAATATATATTTTTCCCACGGGAATAAGACTTTCCGTGGGAGTTAGATATTTTCCCGGGACAGAAAGTAGTTTGTGTCCTTTCACATTGTCTCTGTAAACAATATGCAAAGTTTAAAATCAATCATGCTTTTTTTGAATAGTCTGTTGTTATTTCATTATTTCGTTTTAAAAACATTTTCCCTCGGGAATGAGATATTTTATCGGGATAAAAAATAACCTCTGTTTATCGATGTATATCGTCATATTTGTCTATCATTTTTTTTTTTGTTTTATTTAAAATATATTTTTCACAGGAATGAAATTTCCCACGGGAAATTTCCCGGCGTATAAAGTAGTTTGTGTCCTTTCTCATCCCTTCTGTTAGTAATATACAAAGTTTGAAATCATTTATCCGTTTTTTAATAGTCAACTGTTGTAATTTACTGCAATTTCCCTCGGGAATGTAATATTTTCTCGAAATAAAAAGTAGCCTATAACCGTCTCTGGCCCGCAAGCAACGTCTGTGCAAAGTTTCAAGTTGATTGGTTAAGCTGTTGAGGCGTGAAAGCCAGTCCAACAAACAAACAAACTCACTTTCGCATTTATAATATTAGTAAGGATAATACTTCTTAGCCCCAGATACATTCCTGCCAAATTTCAACCCTCCGAGGCTAATGGTTTATGAATAAACAAACAGACAAAAATTTTCAAAAAAAATTTTTTTTGACGAAATTACTGAACCGATTTATTTGTGTATATTGTGTACCCACCTTAGGCGAAGTAGTAAAAAAAAATTAACGTTATATCCCTTTATTATACAAATTTTTTTAAATTTTTAAATTTAAGAAAATTTTTTTTGGCACTTACGCGTTAGCGACACCCACCATTTTTTGTTTAATAATTTGTCTCTTAGTACTCTATAACATATATTTTTATGGAAAAAGTTTAGTTGGTAGAATATAGTGATATTTCAATACAAATGCATGCCATATTCGGTACTACATATATTACTAATATATAAAAAGGACTATAAAGTAAAATATCTACCCTATTTCTAAAATAATATATTTACATACGTTCATAACTACGCTAAACTAGTTTAAATTTACAAAAGTCCAACACTATCTGCCGTTTGTCTTTTTTTATCAATAAAACAAAATAGACATTGAATTCTCTTTTGTTAGAGTTTTTTCCTTTGTAAGACGTCAAGTGAAACTTTGTTAGCTCATACGCCACGTCTTACGATGTCAACAAATTCATACAAAGTTGATTAGCTGTCAAAATAGTATATCAGTTGGTCATTTCGTTATAATTCCCCATGACTCGTCATCGTGTTAACAAAATAAGACAAACAGCAGATAAAGCTAGACGTTTGTCTAAGATTGTTTGTCGTAGTTATGAACGTATGTAATTTTATTACAGAAAAAATCCACTTTCTGCACTTCCTTAAGAAGTACAACAAAAACATCAAGTGAGAGGGACGAGATACATATTGCGTACAAATGTACACTACTTTCGTCAAGTTAGTTATATGTACATGTAATAACTACAACAGGTTTTAGCCGGATTATTGTTATTACTAGATATTGTTGAAGTTTTTTTCGAATTTATTAAGTTAATGTTTATTATTATTAAAGCAATATAACATTTAAGACGTATTATTGTTATTATTATTATTATCTTTATTTGAATAAAGTTTCTAAAACTTGTAATTTTTGTTGAGTTAGATATAATTTTAATTAGTAAGTATGCTGAGATAATTTTATTGATTTCATTCAAATATTCAGATTCATGGTAAAATTAATCTTGAAAATTATTTTCTCGCAAGTTAAAACGTATTTTTTATGACAACTCAAAATATATATTTTTTTAGACCGGCACAGGAACTCCAAGAACTGCAACTCAGGGGGGAAGAGAACATTTTATTGCACTCCTTAGAGTTCTACTGTGTTTTAGAAATAAGGCAGATGCTTTACTTTATGGTCCTTTTTATACATAAGTAATATATGTAGTATCGAACATGGCATGCATTTGTATTGAAATATTACTATGTTCTACCAACTAAAATTTTTCCATAAAAATATATGTTATAGAGTACTAAAAGACAAATTATTGAACAAAAAATGGTGGGTGTCGCTAACGCGTAAGTTCCAAAAAAAAATTTTCTTAAATTTAAAAATTTAAAAAAATTTGTATAATAAAGGGATATAATGTTAATTTTTTTTTGTTACTTCGCCTAAGGTGGGTACACAATATATATTAAACTCAAATAAATCGGCTCAGTAATTTCGTCAAAAAAAATTTTTTTTGAAAATGTTTGTGTTTGTTTATTCATAAACTATTAGCCTCGGAGGGTTGAAATTTGGCAGGAGTGTATCTGGGGTTAAGAAGTATTATTTCCTATAAAAACAATCAATTTTGCGTCAAGGGCCGTTTTCCCTATCTTACCCGGCTATGCCCTTTGTAGTGTTTTATCAAAGATACCTATATGATTGAAAAACTGATATTATTTAATTGCTATATACGATTTACGATTTTTTAAGCTTAAAAGATGTGGGGTACGCGACAAATAAAATAATAAGGTTGCCTTGTGTTATGATTGACAAGAATATAAAAAAGTTCTTTATCGTTCCTTTACTGGAAACAAAATGGTTATCTTTGACGACATACATTATTAGAAGTATTTCTCAATATTCCTTAAGTGGGAAAGTGTCTTAACAATATGAAACGTTGAAAAATTATAGAAACC
Organism: Brachynemurus nebulosus; assembly: GCA_035578155.1. NCBI lineage: Eukaryota > Metazoa > Arthropoda > Insecta > Neuroptera > Myrmeleontidae > Brachynemurus > Brachynemurus nebulosus. Next base: position 831,166 of record JAPWDM010000044.1, on the reverse strand, counting down.
AAGTTTTCAAAACTGAATGATGGGATAATTCGGTTAAATAATTTTTAAAATGCGTAATTTGATGTTACAATGGTATCATTAAAATCTGTAGGTTTCTCAACAGTGTATTTATCATTAAATTTGATATAATACTTTGTGATATCTCTGCTCAGAAAAATAAATAATATTATATCCGTTGATTTACTGTAAAAAGTTAATTTTTTAACTGTCACTTCAACAACTAATACAAGATTTTCCTGTAACAATTACAAATGTAAAAAAAAAATGGCATTAACAAGTCCCACATGTACACACTGTATGTCATGTAATGTTCAACTTTAAAGTATTATTGCAAATTTATTTTAAAATTTAAATTTCAAATTATAGGTACTTGTCATGTATCAGCAACATGTATGTGTCTTAAGTACAACAACAATTTTTTTATTACTTATTATTTGTCGAATTTTTCAATTGAAAAAATTAGACTTATACAGCCTATACAATAAGAATGGGAAGAGGCGAGAGTAGGGGCGCTATCCGTTTTCGGACCCCTAGAACACGATTCTGAAGAAAAAAATGTCTGATATATATATATATATATATATATATATATATATATATATGTATATATATATATATATATATATATATATATATATATATATATATATATATATATATACTTATATATATATATATATATATATATATATATATATATATATATATATATATATACTTATATATATATATATATATATATATATATATATATATATATATATATATATATATAAGAGCTGAAATTTGGTAAGTGGGGCTCATTTCCGATGCACATCAATACTATCAAGGTGGAGTAAAACTTTGAGCAAATTTTGGATCCGACCCAAACTTTAAGAGAGTGGTGGTGGGGCGAGGGGCTAACAAAACAAAAGAACTTTTCCAAGCCGGCTGGAAATAATGTTTTGGTCAATTATCTACAACATATCCAAATTTCAGCTTCCTAGGAGGATTTGGTTGGTGTAGAGGGCGAAAAAATTATTTTGGCTGGATCTAACACGCCCAAAGCCCCTCAGAATTAACGCAGTGTTAAAATTTGGTATGTTGATAGAGGTCGTACGTAGAGTCTGCTTTTTGTAGGTTTTAATATTTTTTTCCGACCCCACCTTTTTTAAGCTACAATTTCATGCTTTTTCGACGTTTTCAAAGTTTGTACCACTCGCACAGGTCACCCAAATAAACCTGGAGGGCTGAAATTTTGTATTCGGATTGAGTTAGTATCAAGAGCGTGCCTTTTGGGGGTCTCAAGTTTTAACCCTTAACCCCACCATTTTTATACCAAAAAGAACATGATTTTTCTTGTTTTTAACAGTTTCGTTCGGGTCAAAATCTCCCCAAATTAACCTGGAAGGCTGAAATTTTGTGTACAGGTTAAGTTAATAGACAGCCACTGCGTTTTGGAGGTTTCAACTTTTAACCCTTACCCCCACGATTTCTACGACACTATGTCCTGGATTTTTTTGCTTTTTTTCTAAGACGTCTAGAGACTCTCTAAGCAAACCTAGAGGGCTCAAATTGTGTACGTGTATTGAGTTGCTATCCTGCTAGTGCCTTTTAGGGATTCCACATTACTTCCCCCCCCCACTTCTCCCACTTTTACTTCGGAATTCAATGGTATTGTTAATTGAGTTTTAAATGCTTTATTTTTATTCTAATACAAATAGGCGTATAGTAATTTTAAAAATTTAAAAAAATGAACTTACTTTTATAACAAATGCAATACATAAATATTATAGTTATTTGTGTATTAAGAGCGCAAACTGGTGCTCATGAAATTAATATTCTCAATCGAGCGGCAAGTCATTTTGTGCTCGAATTACACACAAAATTTTTTCTACAATCTTATAAAAAAATTTTTTTTAAAAGATACTTAAAAAAATAATAATGGACGTTAATATTTACTTTAATATTATAATTTTTGCAGCTTCAGAAATATCTGGAGGTGTACTTGAGAAATTCACTGTCACTATTACATACTTCCATCATATATTATGTACATATTTTTTTAAACTTTTTATGCTTATAATTTATTAATTATAGTTATTTATTATTTTTAATTAATATTTTACAGTTATTTTGAAATTTAATAAAATTAATATTTCACTTGATTACGATAAACATAATAATTTTAGAATCTGTTTATTTGTTACCATAGAAAATATAAACAACGCCTACCCGGTTTGTAATTAAATATACATTGAGCGAGCGGCAAAGTATTACTGTTCCGCATTAAAGCGCAAAGTAGAAATTTGTTGCTCGGCAACTCGAGTCTTCGGCAAATACACATTTTGCGCTCTCTTCACAGAGCGCAAAAGCCTACCTTCCACTGAGATTGTAGAAAAAGTAATTTAAAAATCTTATTAAAGTCACTGTTTATTTATAAAGTAGGAATTTCGGATTATTATTATTTATACAATAGAAATTTTGGATTTTTTTGGAAAGAAAAAATATCTTCATAATTTTATTTCTTCCAGTTTACTATTTAAGGTCCTTTTTTAATATTTAAAAATAAAACACAAAGGCAGTTGGCGGACAAGCATGGGTAAAAATGCCCTCGTACGAATTGTGTTGGCTTTTTATTCCTGCTAATTGCTATCGGCACAAAATTGAAATTTACTGAGATTCAGCTTTTAAAACTTAAAATCTTTTTTTAAAGCACCGATCAGCCGGACACTCATCATCAGTTTTGAAACTACTAAAATGACAAATCGCTTGTAGACTTTCAATCACATTTCGCTTGTAGACATTCAATACCGAAGATGAAGGGAAAAATTCGACTTCCGTGATGGGGCCCTGCTGCTCACGGCGTTTTTTATTTTTCGTAACTTTTGTTGGTTTTGTTTTGCTGAATGTTAATTTAGTTATAATTTAATGTCTCTCTTGCCACCAAAGTTGTAAGATGCTAATTCGCTTGAAGTAAAGGCAGACACATAGTACAATGTCATCGAGTAAATGTGCATCCACGTTTCAATAAGTACTATCATTAAGAATGACCAATGAACTTCTTGATTATATGTCTGTCTGGCTTTTACAATTAGTTTATTTATTTACATTATATGTATTTATATAAAATATAGATAACAAAGCACTGAATGAAAAAGTTAATAAAAAATAAATAGGTACCCCTGCTGCAGCAGCTACATAACATAGTGAATTTCCAAAGATTGGACACTAGCGGGTGTCATATACGAGCCTATGTCCATATAAAATAGTTTAGCTCTTTAGCAGTGAAAAATTGTTCAAAATCGGTCGAATAGTTACTTTTTGGCCCTTTAGCGTCTCCAAGATACTAGCAGATTTCATACAGTAGGTATAGCATATAGTATGTATATTCATTTAAAATAGTTTGACTTTTTAAAGGTGAAAAAATTTTCAAAATCGGTTGGATAGTGTATTTTCGGTGCTTTTGGGACCTCCGGACCCTGGTGGATCTCATATAACATAACTTATATCCATCTAAAATAGTTTAGTTCTCTAACAATGAACAAATTTTCAAAATCGGTGATGTCACGTTCTTGAAAAGTTAGTTAATATTTATTTTGAAAAGAAAAACAGATATAATATTGTTATTGGTAATGAATAAAAATCCCCGTCACAGCAACCTGCAAAACATAGCGAATTTCCGTTTATAAAAATTCGTTTTTCTCAGAAACCAGTGTACCTAGAATGATGGTTTAAAAACCTTTTTTATGTAAATTTTCTTCCTCTTTCTGATGGTGTAAAAAAATGTTGGAAAAACTTTTGTATAAGTGGAAATTTTGGCAAAAAGCTAATTTTTTTCATAAACAAAAACCATGTTCCGGGCATCGGACGTGTCTGGCTGACGAACTTGTCCAACGGTTTGGGAATTCCAACATTTGCACCAAAATTCGTAAGCCTAGGACATTTTGTTCAAAAGTTATCCTGCCGACACATATATACATCTATATATGTGTCGGAATATATATCGTAAAGAAATTCAGCAAATTTCTTAATTTTTCCCAAAAGCTAGTTCAATAAGATTAATGTTTTAAGAACTTGTCTTACGTAATTTTTACGCTCTTTTTGATAATGTAAAAAAAAAAACTAAAGAAATTTTGAAATCTGGTCAAATTTTGAAAAAAATCACTAAAAATGGCAAGAGTTCCAACATATTTTCTTGGTCTAAGAGAACCAAGATTGCTTCATACTTAAGCTTCAATATTTTTAAAAATTTATGGGTAAGTATTTAATATCTGTACAGATTTTTTGATGTGACCGTACTTATTTTTGATCTCTAATAATTATAATGTACAGAAACTTATGTATCGAGCTATATTTAGTTTCGAGGATATTACGTTTTAGAATTAATTCATTTGAGGTTATTCCGTGTTGAGTTCTTTTAGTCCAGGGACAAATCGAGGGCAATCAGAATCATATTATCTCTTAGAAATTTTCAAAATTACTTAATTATTTTTGTTGATTAAAAAGTTTAGTAGATGCAATAATATTCACACACTAATTGCTAGAATTATATGTAAGAAAACTTGAAAAAATTCCAATGAATTGAAAAATTGTCTTGGATAAAAAAAAATTTAAATAAAAATTTCGACCCATTAAAGGTTAGTTAAATTTAATTTTGAAAAAATTAATTCACACACATCAGATCCAAATAGCTAACATTCCAATTAAAAGTTCGGAAAGATATCAGAGACCAAAACCATTAAAACATAAAAAATGTTTGTTATTATCATTCAGCATAGCTGAAATAGTTGAGCGTGATGCATTATCGGTACCCGGTACCAGTACATTATTTCAGATTTAAATGAATCTTCTGTTTCACCATACAATGTAAGTATTGAAGAAAAAAAACGTGTCCTCTCTTCTTCTGTTCATTCATTCACAAACAGATACAAATACAAATGTATATATTACACTGCCGCTTCATTAAATAAGGTACATACCTACGGGTTAATCAATATGTAAGGTTTCTTTTTTTTTTTTTTTAAAGAGAGTTTTTCTAAAATCAAGCATGCTAAAGTGAAAAATTCTTTTGTCAATTAAAAAAAAAAAATTAAACCTACCTATAAAATGGAACTTATCAAACGGTACGCCAAAGGTAAGTCTTTGTCAATGAGTAAGATCTAGATATTAATGTGGAATTCGAAAAAAATGAGAATACTAAAAAAATTATTATGATAACCTATTTATAAAAATAATGGCCATTTTAAATTTTTATTTACGACCTGCTAACACCCCTCCACTAAGGTGAAAAATTCTCCTGTATCCATCTAAAATAGATTAGCTTTCTAAGAGTGAAAAACTTTTAAAAAGTTCGGTAGTTCATTTTTAGCAGTTTTGGATTTTCAGAACTTAGTTGGGCCTAATATAATTTTCTAGCTTCCTAATACCTATATAACTTTCTAGCGGTGAAAAACTTTTCAAAATTTACTTACTTTCTGGCGCTTTTGGGTCTCTACGACTCTAGTAGAACTCATATAGCATAGCCTGTATCCATCTAAAATAGTTTAGTTTGCCAAAAGTGAAAAAAATTTCAAAATCGGTTGGGTAATTTATTTTTAATGCTTTTAGATCTTCAAATCTCCTGGTGGAACTCATATAACATAGCCTGTGAATAGTGTAACTTTTCAATAGTGAAAAAATTTTTAAAATCTGGTGAAGAGTTTATTATTGGCACTTTTGAGTCGCTAGGATACTGGCGAATCTCACATAACATTCAACAAACATTGCGTAGTTTTTTAATACTGAAATTTTTTTAAATCGATTGGGTAATTCAGAGATTAATTTTTTTTAATGTTTTGGTATAATAAAGCATTTCTTAAAAATTCAGTCTAGATCATATAGCGGAAATGTTGGTAAATGATTAAATTTTTATCTTTCGTTATTACAAATTCTATTTTGTTACCAAATTCCTAATGCTATACACCAGTGATTCTCAAAGTGGGGTCGCGAAGTCTATTTGAGAGGGTTGTAGAAACGATTGATTACAAATTACATACTCAATTTCTACGCATTTCCTAGCCATTTCTACATATTTTGAGGGTCTTTTGAATTTTTTAAGTGCAAAGGAGGGTCACGGATCAAAAAGTTTGAGAATTATTGTTTTATACTAACATAGTGTTTGATCGCTGGCCTATATATTCACCACTCTTAAAAAAATATTTTTCCTTATGGGGAACATAGGAACCTTTATAGCTTGAATGTGTGTTAGGTTAAAAAAAATTAATCTCACTTACTTTATAAGATTTTTAAAAATCTTAGTTCATCTAAATAATGCATATAACCACAAATGTTGCCCATCTAACCAATATAAAAGGGAAAACTTGGAGTATCATATAGGTATGAATTACAAATAATAAAACTTTCTAATATTTTCTGATTTTGGAAAAGATAACCACCAAATTATACTACTTGAAAATATTTAATGTATTTTCTTTTTCTTTATTTAACACGACGTACGTTTCGGCCTATATCAGCCATCATCAGGTCTGTACATTAATTATCACAAATTATTCTTATTACATATAAATAGTCACCACCTAAAACTTTCTTTCATGAGAAAAATTTCTGAAAGTTTATAATTGCAGATGCGTCAGTAGCCCATAATTATTGATTTAGGACTGTAGATTATTTAGTTGATTCAGTCGACTCGCGGTGGTGTCAGTGTGACAGATGCCGGGCCCGCGTACCACCTGGGTGGCCCGCCCGTCAAATACAGCCCACATTAACATTATATAAAACATCATCAGAGTAAGAGTAAAAAAAATCAAAAAAGTATCTGTTCATGTATTTTTTAACTATTTATAATATTTAATAAAATAATAATAACTGTTTGGCCGTCTATGGTTATGCTTATGAACTAATAAGACACATTGAATCCTTTTGTTTCGTTCTTAAGTGTTATTATTATTGTTGAGGATTTCTATGTTTTTTGAATAATTTTTAAATTTTATTTTATTGTAATGACCATAATAAACATTTAAAAAAGATACCTATAATTTTAATTAGATATTTTTCATTTTTATTATCTTACGTCGGTTGTTATACAATTTCTTAAAAAAGAGGCGATTTAAATATTAAAATTAACCCTTTTAATAACAGTTATTGTTTTTTTAGCACCTTAACAATACTCGTTCGTTCACAAATAATTGTTTTTGTTAATTTTATGGATTGCTATCAGTAAGCAAATTCATTATTTTAAATTTTTTTCTTTTATAGCTGATTATGATTATTTTAATAAAATTTATTATTTAACTCACTAAACCTTTTTTTATAGCAAATAAATTATTTATATGTATAAGAATATTTAATACATTTTTATAATGATGAGTTTAAGTTTTAGTTAATCGTTAACGTTTGAGAATTGCTGTTTATGATATTTTTTAGATAGTAACAAAAATTTACATAATTAGCTTAATTTTTATTACCAACTTAAATTATACTTAAAGATGTAAATAATTTGTGATATTGAATTCTACTATACAATGTACCTACACTCTTTCAAAACGATTTCTATCGTCAAAGATTAAAAAATTCTTGGATTTTCCTTGACTTTTTTTCAAGTAGTCAAAAAAATTTTTTTTTAATTATAAAAATATTTTTTTCGATCTAAAATAAAAAAAAATATCAAAGAAAATTTTTAATCTGTGCAATGAAATTGATTTGAGGGATGGTAATGAAATGGAATTGAGAGAAATTGCCAATCGGTTATGAAAAACTCCAAACCTAATTTTTTTCGGGAATGTTTCCGAAGGTTCTAAGTGAAGTAAATTCAAATGAGAAATTGCGGTCGATAACGTCAGAAGTTGATAGTCTATAAACAATTCAGTCACAGATCAATCTATTTAGTATTAATCTTTATTTGAATTTTCACGTAAAATAAAAGTGTAATATTTAAATGGAAAAAAGGTTTTGTTTAAGTTAATAAGTAAAGTGACAATTTAAGTATTCTTATTTATTAATAATTTTTTGGTTTTCTGTTATCCTAAAATTTTTCGCCATGACATTCAAAACATTTTAACGAAAATATGGCTAACTTCAAAAATGTAAACTTTACCGCATCGATGCAGCAACATGACTTTTCTGATGCGTCTAATACTACATGATGCGCTGCTGATGCTCTCTTGAAATTTGATGCACATTATATGTTTTTGAACGGGATATTAGCATCATTTAGCCTCTGATTTGGCTATAGATAAGACAGATAATGTAGGATGATAGACTATAGATAATATACCAATACAGTCCTTGTATAGGTATATTATCTTTGAATTTCAACTTGAACTTAAAATTGAAAATATTCAAATTATTTGAATAAAAGATATTACATATTTTGAGTGCAAAATGTATTCAAATAGTTTAAACAATTTTAATAAAAGGTAAATACATTCATCTTTTTCAACAATTAGTTTTTCGGAATTATTCCTGTTGTTGTTAATACCTACGTAATATGGTAAGTAGTTATAATTCTACATTATACACGTTACATCATCTTGGACACGCATCACCAAATTTCTTGATGCATTGTTTTGAGGCATCAAATGCAAAAATTAACTTTTGATTTTTCGTTGTGATGCGTCTGATGCATTTTTGAACTTTTGACTCCGCCTCATGCAAGCAGTGATGCATTTTTGAAGTTAGCCTATCTAAAATCATGGAAAGAATTAGTGATGAGCAAATGCAAAACTAAGACCAAGACTTGGCAGTCTTCTTCTTGCATTAAGAATCTTGGTCTTGGTCTTGCTAGAGTAGTTTGAGTCTTGGTCTTGGTATTGGTCTTGCAAAATGGAGTCTTGGTCTTGGTCTTGGTATTACAAAAACATCTTTCACTTTCTTGCATTTATTATTATTAGCGAATTTTTTCCTTCTAAGATTAGAATTTTCTCTCAGAGGTATTAATTATACTTTCAAACTATTTAAATAGTTTAGCAAGAGTCTTGCTTTTTTCTTGCTTTTGTCTTGGTTTTGCCCATTTGAGTATTGGTATTGGTCTTGCAGTCATACTTATAGTTTTGGTCTTGGTCTTGGTCGTGGCATACATAGTCTTGGTCTTGGTCTTAGTCTTGCAAAAAATGCAAGACTGCAAGGCCAAAACTATTTTTGCTCATCACTAGAAAGAATGCCAGAGGTATGCTTGATATAACAATTCACATTTGAATCACTCTATTGGAGTTTCGCGTACTTCACGTATTCCGCTCCAATAAACCAAAATATCATATGAAATGATACTTCTTATATTATAACCTCGAATATAACTAACTCCTCAGTATTTGTTGATTTTGAAAAGCAATTCCACAAAAAATTGATGTCAAATAAGTTCTAAACAAAGTTAGGGTCACTTTAATTATTTTTAACTTATGGTCAGAAGTATATGTATACGTTCATATTTTACTACGTTGATTTATCTTATAAATTCTGGTTTTGGGTCACTTTTGGTCATAGTATTTTAGACATTTCCACGAAAAAATATCTAAAATCGATGCAAGAATGGCAGAATTATACTCGAAATAATAAGACTCCGCTTCCAAATACTGTTTTTTCATTTTATTTATCAATTTCATTCAGCTCTTTCACATTAGCGGTGAAAGTCATTCTTCGGTACCTCCAAATATAACCGGGGAAAAAGTTCGACTTCAGAGAAGTTGTTACAAAATCACTTTCAGAGATGCTTCCTAATTAAAAAAAAAAAAAAAAACTTAATACTTCAAAAGTTACATAATTAAAAATTTTTAAAATTTGTAAGTTTAACTTGTTAATTAACGACAGACATGGTAATAAGCACGACGGAGTGGTTTCCTCAAGATCAATTTATTTGGTTCTTAGAATTTTCTATAGCAATGACGATTATTTACATATGAGTATACATTTTTCAAATATTAAATTATAGAAATAACATTCAAAACCTGTAGAAAATTAATATTAACTTGTTATAACAGCCACACAACATAGTAATATTTAAAATTCAATTTTAATATAAATTCCTACATATGAATTTGTGTATATTTGTGTGTGTTTGTATACATCTTGATGCTTCTAATTATCATTTTTACTCAAGTGGGTTCAGATCTGACAAACCGCTATTAGTTTTTTCCTTGTTGCTTAATGTCTTTATAATAATCAAGTAATTTATTGTTTTAATGCGTTAAACATATTTATTAAAATTGACAATTAACTCACTATTACTTCTACCTCAGAGTTCCAAGCCCACCTGATCGTCATCGTCACAAATGAACGTGTTGTGTTTTTGATTTTTTTTTTTTTTTTGTTATATGTAACTACTGTCAATTGCCACCTATCATCATTACTCATTAAGTAAAATGGTCATTAACCTTTGTGTTTCTTATAGCCCTTATAGCATATTTTAATATAAGTATTAAGTTTAATGACAAAAGTTAGTAATAAAAATTGAATATTAATGCTTTTTGCAACGTACATTAGAGATCCAATCGTGCATAGTGGTCGGTGCCAATTTAAGAGGAAGTACGTAAGATCGGAGCTCCTTTTCCGCTAGATTAAATACTAAACTTCTTTCTGCCTGTTCTATATTATTCATCAAAGTGTCTCCAATAGAAGTTTATCAATTTAATTCATAATTAATATATATTTTTACCTTTTCTTCTAGGTTACCGACAATGACAGCAAAACTTCTACGTCTTCTGCCAAAGACAGTTCGAACTTTGCATTTGCTGAACATTGTCTTTTAATTCCTGTTGAAGAATACACTGACTATATAACCACTAATTGTTGAGAAAATTATGCTTTATTCAAAGGTGTGTGAAATTATCGTATTAAACATTATTCTATGGGTTACAGTTGTTTTATGAACACAATCTACTATCAAATTTTAAATTTCAATACACTAGGGTAGCGACATAATTATTATATAAATAAAAACAGCTATTTATATTTTATTTTGATCGGTTCCGTAGGTACCTATATATAACGACATTTAATGAAATTAAAGACCAATTACAAAATTATTTTCTTTCAATTTAAATTTTGTATTCAATTTTATTTAAATCAAAAAGGGAAAAGTCCCAAATGAAATATAATATTGCATTCACGTGTAAACTCAGATGAATTACAACACTCGCCTCGCAAACTCATTTCCCACTCATTGAATAATATACCATTACTCAATTTTAATCCTACTGGATAAGTTTTTTAATTTAACATGTATATTTTTACTTTAATAGCGTGATTATCCAAGTAGGAGTTTGTGTCTGGTTATCAGTTGTAAAATTTACTGAAACTATGTTCGACTCGGAATGAAAATTGCGGTCTACCACGGTAAGCCAAACTGAAACATTACAGAGTCTGTTAAATTTAGTAATTATCATATATTTTTGGTACTTTCCCGTTTTGTGTATACCTACTATCATATTTTTTGCTTATCGAGAATGAGGCGGGAGCATATTTATTAACTAACGTATTTTTAAATTTCAGTTAGGAACTGTAATTAATTTGGAGACGTGAACAGTTGGATAAAAAATTTTAATAATTCACTTAACAGTAAAAGGTCGGTTAGTTTTGATATAACTGCATGATATTTAAGGTCAATACTAAAGCATTTATATTACTATACGAGAAGGTACATCTAAATTACAGTTAAAATGTTGTTTTAATTAATTTTGTAAAATAAATATAATGAATTAAAATTTTTAATTCCATATTTTTGTTAATAACTAAGAAGTTTACAAATCACTTCCTTTAAGTAATCAATTTAAATTTATATTTAGTAAATTACTTTTAATGAAAAGGTGAAAACAGAGTTAAATAAAATACTTTTTAGTTGTACCACTTCGATTTTCAATTTAAAAAAAGAAGAAAGAAAGTGGAAACAAATCCAAACAATATGTAAAGTACAGTTTCTGTTACAATAAACACATTCATTTTAAACAAACTTATGTCGTCGTATGTTACTTGTCTCAAATTTATTATTGAACCTTGTAGGTTTTTGAATTTCTATTAACGAATTTTCATTCTGAAAATTCCGCTATTACGGCCGACCTCATGATGCCACTTGAGCCTAGAACTATAACAGAAATATATTTTGAGGTCACTAGAATCCGAAAATGATATTCACTAACATATTTACATATATTATATATATATACATATATATATATATATATATATATATATATATATATATATATATATATATATATATATATATATATATATATATCGTCGCCGTTACTTCAGAACGTCGTATGTCAAAAAAAGGCATTTGTCAGAAATTAAGAAAAGCTGTTTTATTCTTTACGCTGCAATTCTTTTTGGTTGCTTTGTTTACTGAATTATCAAGGATTTTTGGTGATGTATTATTAGTGTTATTTATTGTTTATTAAAGTAACTGTATTTTCAAAGCACCGTACGACATATGACGCATTGCTAAATAAAAATGGCAACATACGAAATATTTTCAAGTGCGCATTCTCTGTTTCACTGTAGTCCTAGACACTGGAATTTTGGCTATTATATAGAAAATATGATTTTGGTTACTATAGCATTATTAACAGAAAATGACATATTTTCGACATACGACATATTGAAGTAACGGCGACGATATATTCATACACACACACACACACACACACACATATATATATATATATATATATATATATATATATATATATATATATATATATATATATATATATATATATATATATACAGGATCTCAGAGAAATAAGTGACCATCTTTTGAGGGGTGACTCATAGCACCCTGTAGACACTAAAACCCCAGGAATTTTTTCGGAATTAACAGTCGCGTCACCCCTCAAAAGGATAAGAGTTATTTCCTTTACACCCTGTATATATATATATATATATATATATATATATATATATATATATATATATATATATCACACATACATATATATATATGTATATATATGTGTGTAATATATATATAGGGTGTAAGGGAAATAACACATCCTTTTGAGGGGTGACGCGACTGTTAATTCTGAAAAAATTCCTGCGGTTTTAGTGTCTACAGGATGCTATGAGTCACCCCTCAAAAGATGGTCACTTATTTCTCTGACACCCTATATATATATATATATATATATATATATATATATATATATATATATATATATATATATATATATATATATATATATATATATATATATATGCAGGGTATTAGTGAATAAGTGCGAAAAATTTTAATGGGTGATTGCTGAGGTTTTTTATGTAAAAGAGTTTATATAAACCCAGGTCCGAATACGCTTAGTTTCCAAGAAACAGAGTGTGCCGTTTCTTGTTTTTTAAAAATATGTTTCTATATTAAATTAAAAACAAATTATGTGGTCATTTCTACAGTAATGAGGCGTCTTCATCTTTTATTTGGTATGACTTTTTCATAAAATGACCTCAACAGTTAATACGAGAACCTAAACCGATTTTGTAGTAAGAACAGTAATTGAAAATTGCCTTTTATCTTGAAAACGGACACATGAACGACAAAATACTAAGAGGTCATTTTTGTCAACAATTTATAGAACATTTAAAAAAACATTTTCAAATTGGAAAAAATCATTGGCGTCCCTTTTTTTTTCTTCAAAGATATATCATCATATGGCCGTACGGACGCCACTGGTTTGAATGGAAATATTCTGTCTATTTCAGAATATGGGTATTTATCCTGTCGTAGCGTATCCCAAATTTTATGTGAATATCTCAAAACGTTTTTGAAATATTTACGAAAATATTTAAAATAGACGAGAAACTGAAGACTCTGTATCTTGGAAACTAAGCGTTTTCGGACATGGGTTAATATGGACTTTTTTACATAAAAAAACCGCAGCAATCACCCATTAAAATTATTCGCACTTATTCACTAACACCCTGTATATATATATATATATATATATATATATATATATATATATATATATATATATATATATATATATATATATATATATATACCTATTTTTCAAAAATACTTTACTATTTTCATACTTGACCTTTTGAAATTTATTAACGTAACTTCTGATGTGGGTCAATTTTTCTTGGATTGACGCTTTTGTTTGGTATGCACTTTTTGATGAGGTTTGCTGTCGAATTCGAAACTACTCAAACTTTGCATTTTCATGTTTGATTCGTCTATGTTCCGATATACTTTATATTTTTTGCGGGTTTGTAGTAACCTATTTAAATTTAAATATGAAATTTTAAATATGAAAAATATGAAAATTGAGTTGGATTACTTGATTTTTAATTTAACAAGATGAGTGTTTGCCAGAATTAAGCAATTTTGTAAAATTTTTTTTACACCAATCGAATAAACGAAGCAAATATTTTTGAACCATTCCTTTAAGTAAATTACTTTTTTAGAAAAATTTAGAAATATACTGGAAAAAATCATATTTTATCACACTCACACTCGCAGCCATATTATGTCTATCTAATGTTTTGCAATTCTACATTTGAGAAAAGAAGCTTCAGATAAGTGTCTTAACATGAGTTTTTTAATCCAACTTAAGGATTCAACTGTATTTTATTTCTCTCAATTAGTAAAGTTTTCTATTATCTATATTAGTAAAGAAAAATTATCAAGAATATTTTTGTTCTATGTCAGAGTTTAGATTATGTTTACACCTAATATTAAAATAATTAACAGTTAATTAAAATTGACATAGTGTTTGAAAAATTACCAAACTGGATCGGCTGGGACTCGAACCCGGATCGGCCGATCCAGTTTGGTAATTTTTCAAACACTATGTCAATTTTAATTAACATAATGAATTGGCCATTTGCCAAAGTACATCGAGTGTTCAAGTATCAGCCAAAGCTGAACATTGAGTGAACATATGGATATTGGTGTATGTTTAAATACGGGTAAAAATCCGCCATACACTAATAATGTTTCACAGGCACTCGATAACATTTGAAATTAAAAGTAATTAACAGTTGACTAAATTGGATAGAAACTACGTCCAACTACATTGAAACAATAATCTTTTAATGTAAATTTCTGCGTGTTTGAGAACACTAGTAATATTTAAAACATATAAACGGAGCATTCTAGTTCGTAAATAATTTTGCATATATTCAATTTTTTTTGTCGACAAAAAAAAATTTTAATTTTGACACATTCTTTCATATATTTTGTACTGGAAATATTAAAAAAATTAAAGGCAAATCATTTAAAAATAGTTAAATTAATGAATTAAAGGCAAACATTTATGTATCTTAACTCAAGTGTACTGAAAATTTTACAGTTTTTTGAAAAAATGTAACAGAATTTTTACATACAACTGTATTTGAAGGGTAATTCACTAACTAACTTTTTTATTACTTTAACTAATTTATTATTAAATTTTCTTTTAGAACTTTCTTCTTTACGGAAGAAAATCTTCGTCGTCTAATAATACACGACTTGAAAATATCCTCTTGAATTTTATAACTCAATCATAACAAATAAAAATACTCTAATGCTATGTAAAAAAAATTTTGAAAGGGCGTGGAAGACTTTTCCACAATTTAATTAAGAAGGCGCTAAAATTGTTAAATTCTAAAGTTTTACTTATAGATCAATTATTTCAGTGGAGAATTTGTAAAAAAATTTTTTTGTACAAAAATACCTTTTTGTAGGCAAATGCTCTGTAAATGCAAGGAGCTCTAGACACGCGGCTTCATAGTCGTTTTAATGAGTTTATCCAGCCATAGGAAATCACAAAGCTTTCCTGTCATTTTAAATAAAAGCGCGTGTGCTATGCGTGATAAAATCTCATAGCCAGTATTTCCTACTGGAAAGGTCTTGCAGAACATCAAAAATTAAAAAAAAAAGAAACACGCTCACAAGGTCTTCGCCCTACCTTCTGGACAATGGCATGGCTCGTTAAGTGTGGATAAAGATAAGTTGGGGGTAAGGAACCTTCAGAAGCATGTGTTCTTAACGAAACTATTCCCCAACTGCGATAAAAATTAAAAGATAACTTGTTTTTAACTTTTCAGTTTACCTTTCTGTGACGGAGTCATGTTTTTTGATTTATGATATTTTGTGAGACCTTTCCACATTGATGAAAACCACTGGTAATGAGCCTTAATCACACACGCTTCCTTTTTTTAAGGATAAGAGGAAGGCGTCGCCATATTCTATGGCTAAACAAGCCCACTAAGGCGGCTGCAACACCTAGTGTCATTAGAGGCCCTTGTATTTAAATCCTTAAATTAGTCTTACTTGGTCCAATTTTGCGAAACATTTTTAGACATATATTTACTAATTCAAAGGCGTAGATTTCAAAATCTATGTCTCATTTTGGTCCAAGGTCGCGTTTTTTGTGTTGGGGGGAAGGAAAGTGGAAAATCGGGAAAAGTCCAAAATTGAACATTTTGGTGCAACTCGAAAACGCAAAGCTACCTTGACCTGATATTGCAGCTATGGAATACATGTGCAAGGGCGAACACTACCATAGCACTCCCGACCCAGTTTGGGCCTTAGGCAGATTCACTTATCTTATCCGGAGGTGTCCGTTGGCAAAAAGAAAGTTTTAGTTGATACATATTTCGTTATTGTTAGTGATTGTTTGAAATTTAAGAAAATGTCTGAACGGAGAATTATACTGTTGGGACTCTACTATATCAACATTGCGTACGGCATAGCAGAAGACTACTGTACCCAACACCAGTTGTATCTACACGCGTATCAAGGCTTCAACACCAAGCACTAGTATCACCACAGTCCGGTGGAGCAGTGGTGATGTGATCGGATCACCGATGCCAAGGGCCCGGGTTCAATCCCCACCGGCAACGACGGCCTACACCCTTTTTTAGTAATTCTTTTTTTCTTTTCTTTATGTAATGGTGGAACATTCCAGAACCATCGAGAAGTTCTTCGATGAAGAAAACGACTACATCACAACAACAGGACGTCGTCACACAATCGGGTATAAAAGCCAGCTCACCCAGTTCGAAGGAATCAGTTGCGAATCAGTAGTAATCAGTTGTAAATCGAGTGTTACGTGAAGATCAAGAGTTGGAGCCAGTAGTGGATCAGTTAGTTACAAACCGGAGTGGTTAACCAGTGGACGTTGTGGCCACCCAAGTGGAATTAGTGATATAAGAAGAAGAAGAAGAAATGCTCTTGTTAACAAATATTGTCAATCTCACACCTAATTTGTTAAATAAATTGTTGCTTTTGGAAAAAATTCTATCTTCTTATTTGAAAAACTTACGTTTGGAAAGTTGGATACTCCAACAGTGTTAGAGGAAAGAACCAGAGTACCACAACAATACTAATTGTTTTACATTGTTACCTGTTGTTAACCTTTAATTGAAGTATTCTTCTTTCAAATGTAATTCTTGTAAATAATTTTAGATATAAGTTAGTTGTAAAATTTTTGGTTATAAGTTGAGATTTCTCATAGCCGGCAACCCATTCATAGTATCTTAAAGTTAAAAAAGAAAAGTATTAATTTTTGATATTTTAGTAATCTTTTAGCGAATTTCCAAAACTGGAAATTCAGCTTTTACGCCAGGTGTCATGGTGCGACCTAAGCCCGAGACCATATCAGAAATATGTTTTGAGGTCCCTAGAATACGAAAATGATATTCACTAAAATTTATATATATATATATATATATATATATATATATATATATATATATATATATATATATATATATATATATATATATATATATATATATATGTATCCGCGCGATAACTCTCGAACGAAACGTTTAATGCTTATGAAATTTTGTGTGCGAATTCGATTTTCCAAATCGTTGGATGAGTTCGTTAGCCAGACACGTCGGATGCCCAGAAGTAGGTTTTCCGGGCGTTTTTTGTCAACAAAATGAGTTTTTTGCCAGAATTAAGCAATTTTTCAAATTTTTTTTTACACCAAGCCCTAGTAAAAGGTAAAATTCATAAAAAATGTTTTTATACCGTTGCTCTAAATTGCTTACTTACTAGAAAAACTAGGAAATATGTCGTTCTCCATTTCACTCGCACTCGCATTCTTTTTTTTTCTGTCTCATTTTTTACGAGATAAATTCGAAAAAATCCGCTTTTTAAGTAGCATGTCATGATTTTTTTAATTCAATTTAACGATTCGGCTATATTCTTTTTCTTTGTCAGTTAAATGTTTTTATAATGTATCTCTATTCCATTTTTTTTTTAGATAAAAGATCACGGCGCAGTTTTTTATGTGATATGATCAGAATTTAGATGATGTTTACACCTTCCTAAAATTAATAAGAGCTTGCTACAATCGCATAAAAATTACGTTAAATCATATTCAAACAATAATATTTTTACGTAATTTTCTATCCAAATGACAATACTACGTTATAATTATATGTATAAACCCATCATTTTAGTGGTAAATAAATTTGCACATTCAGTTTTTTTTTTCTTTTGACAACAAAACAAATAATTTTAAATTTTGACAAGTTGTATCATACATTTTTGAAAATATTAAATATTTATTTTTTTAAGGAAAAAATGTATTAAAGATCTGAAATTTGTTTAACAAAAACCATACATCTGCTCGTTTTACCTTAAAAATCTCGGAAAATAGAATATTTTTCAATAATTAACTCAGAAAAAGCATATATGAGGTAATTTTCATGATATTTTTTTGAAAATTTCAAAATAGTAGGGTTACAATGTTTTTTTTTTTAATTATTTTGTAGAATTTGGTAAACACACATCGTAAAAAGTACTCGCCTTGAAAAAATCAAACAAGTATTTAAAAAAAAAATACTATTTCTTAAAGAAAATATTAAAATTATGTACAAATGCCGTCCTGACCAACTGATATATTGGAACCGATTTTGAGCAGCTGGATTTACTACAGGCAAAAGCTCATAGTGAATACACACATTTTTTAACATCCTTTTGAATTTTGTAATTCAATCATTACAAATAAAATCTAAATAAAAAAAAATCTATATGACCTGTTTTTTCTCAATTTTCTAGCATCAAATCTAGCGATAATTAACTAGCGAGTGATTGTATTGACCACACATTTTAATGTAAAATATATTAATTTTAACCGGCTTCAAAATAACGTTTCGATTTTAACAATAAAAATATTTAAAAAAGTGTTTAAGTTCTGGCAAGATTGTCAAAAAGGGACTGAAATATTTTTAGATATTGATATATAGAAAAAATATTAATGTGTTAAGTACTTACTAGACTTATAAACTTTCATTTTCGTATACGCTTTCGGTTTCGGATATTTAATTATTTCGGATATCGGTAGTTTTAGTTACGGTTACGAATATCCATAACATCCCTAATGTAAATGTTTGTCAATCCAACTTCATCGAGAGAAAGTTAATTAGGTATTTACGATTTTCGGAAGAACACGTATATAAATTTTATAAGTACGTATTATCATATAAACACATTTGGTTTGCAATTTTTTAATAATTAGTTTCTACGCTACTGAAATTATCTATCCATTTGAAAATTGGGATCCAGTGATGTACATTGACACTACAAAAGTGTGGGTGAAAAATTTCATTTTCACTTTTACTGAAATTATGTCATAAATTCATATTTTCAGAATTTATTCATTTGACAGAAAAATTCTAAATTATTAAAAAAGCCAAATAATTAATAACAATTAAAATAAAAAAAAAAAAAACAGAAAACATTTATTTATATTTGCATTTTTATAAAAACATGTAGGTATTATATTTTATATGCACTTTAACTAAAATGTCAAATTTCACACCTTGTTAATTTTCAATTTCACTCATAATGTGCTTAAAAATCAAAACTTAAAGTTTATAACATTCACAATCCGTGTAGAGTGTCCATACGTCTTGGTTTTCCCGGATTTGTCACGGTTCTAGCTCCGTTGCTCCGGTGTCCCGACAGACTTTTTCAAGACGTCGGTCGATTTGTTTCGGTTTTTCAAACTACTAATTTTTCATCATCTAATAAGTACACAATTTTTCATTTTAAATAATGAATAGTTCAGTATCATATTAAAAGATCAACAGTAGATTCATTTACAACCAAACCTAAAAATATTTAAAAAAAATTAATTACTAATTAAATTTTCCAAGTTTTTTCGATTTTACCTTAAACACGAACTTCCAAAAAAACATTTTCTTTTCTTAACTTTCCATCATATATGTATCTACATAAATAAATTGTAATATTATTTTGCTTGCTTTTATGATACTGAAGGTACTGATTCCTGAACAATTAAAAATTAAAATGACTGGAATTTTATTCGAACTTTTAAATAAAGTAGTTAACTAACGCGCTAGATAGATAGCGCCAGAATACAGAAATTGCCAACATTTAAATGTTCATGTTTCACATTAATACAAAATAAAATACATTAATACAAAATAAAATTGTCTAAGAAGCTCACTTTCATAAGAAATTTTATAAAAATTTAAAAAATATATATTTCCTAGAACAGGGGGCGATTTATTTTAAAAAAAAATTAATATTTTAAATAAAGAGCCATTAATAGGTATTCTATACATATAATACAAATGTAACGAGACCGTTTCTGTATAGGGAATATTTTTTAAAAATTGTGCAGATACTGTAAATAGTTATCGATGTAGATATCAAAACAGCGATTTTTTAAATTTTTGTCTGTCTGTCTGTCTGTCTGTCTGTTCGTCTGTTCACGCATCACACAAAAACTACTGGATGGATTTTAATGAAATTTGGTGTGCCGACAACTTATTACCCGGATCAACATCTAAGATACTTTCTACTTCGAGAAAATGTCTCATTCCCACGGGAAAATGGAAAAACCATGTTGAGCATGTGCATACAGTACGCAAAAACTATTGAACGGATTTTGATGCAATTTGGTGTGATGATAACTTATTACCTGAGTCAGCATCTCAGATACTTTTTATTTCGGGAAAGTGGCTCATTCCCACAGGAAAGTAAAAAAACTTTTTGAGCATGTGCACATATTACGCGAAAACTATTGAACGGATTTTTATGAAATCTGGTGTAGTGATAACTTATTACCTGCGTCAACATTTAGGATACTTTTTATTACGGGAAAATATTTCCTTCCTTCAGGAAAATTCAAAAATTATTTTGCTTATGTGCATGTATACTTAAAACTATTGTTCTATGCGAATCCTTTATAATTACTATACTTATATACTTGTCATTTATTAAATTAAATTTACCATAATACAAAATTTCTGGAGACTAACTCTATTTTAAATTAATTTAGAAATTTCGAAAATTTAAGTGCCTATATATCCGAAAAATTCATTTTGGATGAAACTTGTTATATTTATAGGATAGATACTAGTTTGGGATGCAAATATAATAAAACAATAAAACGTTGGAAGTCCAAAAATTTTGTATGAGTTCTCCAGTCAGACACGTCCAATTCCAAAAACCTCAAAAAAATGAGTTTTTTGCAAACAATTTGCCAAAATTTAAAAGTTTTTCCAATTTTTTTTACATTGTGGAAAGAACCAAGAAAGACACAGAAAATACATTTTGAACCATTATTCTAGGTAAGCGGGTTTTCGAAAAAAAGTAACTTTTATGATTGGAAATTCGCTATGTTATGCAGATGCTGCGACAGGGGTATTTTGAATTAAATTGAAAGGAAATCTTAATAAAAATAAAACTTACCTGTGCTAATTCGGATGACATGTGGACTTGTTTGGTTAAATTCTATTTTGAAAACATGTGCGATGCAATCTCACGTACATACGTTATTCACTACAGAGCGTTTTCCATTTACAATAGTGTATTACTCCTTGTTCACATTTCGTCCGTATTTGTGCAGTTCTAATTAATTGTACTAATTTATCTAGTTCTTTATCATTTTTATTCGTTAAATTTCAATTCTTTTCTGTTAATTAATAAATTTTCAATATTGTGGGAATCGTTTTCTTAATAATTTTAGCCGTTATTATTGAAACATTGTTCTTGTGTTAACTCTTTATTTTCAGCAGCGAATTATACGAGTATAGGTACTTAGATATCGGAAATAGCTAAATGATTTTCTTCATTTTGGACACTTGATAAATGAAATGGCGCTCTTGTTAGGATAAGGTTAATATATGTAGTTTAGTTTTATTTTATTTATCATTTAAATTATCGTGTTCGCTAGGTATAGGTTTTGTGTAAAAATTTCATTACTACGTATTGTAGGATCTAACCAGAACCACTCAGCTCTATCGAGTTAGCCGTGCGCTCTCAAATTGTGCGTATCGTCTCAAATACGTAACAATTTATCACGTATAATAGTCTTATACTTAAAAAAAATTATACTCAAAAATACTTAACATACCTTGAAAACGTCTGTAACGATTACCGTTTAATTCATATTTCTAGCTTTTATGGTTTTCGAGATATAAAAATTTAAAAAATGTTTTGCACCGCGAGAACTTTTTCGAATATCTGAAGAAAAGTTCAAGATCAGGGGCTAAATCTTATATATATATATATATATATATATATATATATATATATATATATATATATATATATATATATATATATATATATATATACTAGCCGTATGCCCGATGGGATTTCCCATCGACAACACCTTTTTATTAGGTACTGACTTTTTGCTCACTTTTAATGTTTTTTAAAAGCCTCAATCAATATCCACGTTTCTAACTTCAAAAATGATGAACTTCCCATACGAACTTTCATTTTCTGTTTTAACCCCTTATGGAATATATTTCCAGAAACAACTGACTTTTATTTATAAATAGAAGCTTAAGTGCCAATTTTCATAATTCCTGTGCTTAATTTTGTCTTTCTAAACCCAACAGTTTAGGTTGTGCGTTGTCTGTCAGTCAAAGTTGAAGATTCATTAAATATTATTTATTTTAATAGCCATAGTAACATATTTTTATACATATACCACTAACTTCAAAAATAACGAATTTACATACAAATTTTCATCCCTTATTAAGCCCACTTAGGAGACGAATTTTCAAAAATCCTTTTTTAGTGCTCACCTACGTTACATAGGGAACTCTTATGCAAAATTTCATTCTTCTAAACCCAACGGCTTAGGCTGTGCGTTGTCTGTCAGTCAGTCAGTGTTAGAAATTTATTAAGTATATATATATATATATATATATATATATATATATATATATATATATATATATATATATATATATATATATATAGAGTATAAGTAGATATATATAGTATATAAGTATATATATATATATATATATATATATATATATATATATATATATATATATATCGTAATTATATCAAAAGCACTTACTACCACACACATGATTTTAAACCTCGACCCCAAAGGCAGTTTTGTCATTGAAACCTCGCTATACCCTTTGTTGGTATATTAGGCTGGGTTAATCTCGAAAATACAGAATCGATTAAGCAAATTGTGTCACTAGTTGGTAGGAGGTACTCAGTGTCTTAATTAATGTAAGTCACATTTTAAAGGTTAAAATCGTTCTGCAGGACCTTAGGATTTCAAAGAGGTTTAGTTTTGACCAAATTTTATTTAATACTATGAAGATTCTGACAAGGTTCAAGGGATCCAAAAAGCACCTTGATCCAAAATTAACAGTTAAGCACATCTTGATCAAATTTTGCTTAAATACTATTAAGGTCTGGGCAAAATGAAAGTAATTTGAAAATTGTCTCCTAAGATTTTGGTGCCTTAAGAAGAAATCGAATTGAAGTATTCTTGAAACTACCAGTACCGGTATCTACGAGAAGATTTTAAATGACCCTCCACATTCTCGCTGAGGTTGGCTGAGGCATATGAGTAGCATTATAACACCAACCGCTAGGCACAACGAAATGATCTTCTACATTCTCGTACTCGTCCAACCTCGGCGAGAATGTGGAGGATCCTTTAGGTGTGAAATGTAGACTTGTTTGCTATTAAAATATAACGTTTGACAAGCGGAGCGAAGCACTATAAATATTTGATGTTGTACAAAATTTTTATACATCTGATTTAAAAATAATTTAACCCATAATATAAATAGGTAATTTTACACGCGTAAAACACCGAGTTCGAAGTGAGTGGGAAATAAAATGATTCCTTTTAAATTTGTAGTATATACTTATACTGCTATACATAAGGATACGATAACAATCCAGTAAGAATGGAAAGATTAGAACATTTTTGGTAAAAAATTATCACAAGAAGAATCAAATAAAGTATACCTCTAAGGGAATTCTCTAGATAAGAACAATGACAGTAATTATAAATTCTATAAACAACTATTAGGTTGTCACTCATACAATCAATTTAAATCACCGCTAATAAATCAACAGATGATAACAAAATTCCACCGCTTAAATTTCCCACCAACGAGTTCAATGAGAAAAAAGAATTCTAATTAAAACATGAAAATTATACATATATCTACGTACACACACATATATACCCAGTTACATGCATATATGTGCATAAATTAGATACATTTGTAATTTTACATACACACAAATAAAAATAAGAATCACTTTTAAAAATATGTATGTAATGTATTTATTTTATTAAAGAGAGGTGTATGTGTTGCGCTTGCTAGATGGATTGTGGAATTGATTTTCGTTCATTTATTCTAACAACTGTTCTTAAAGACGAACTAACCAACTGAACTAACTGATGGCGAGTTAAACTAATGTCCATTGCATTCAATTGCTTGTTGCCGTGGATGGATCATGTTTGGCTATGATATCCATCCCGTGGACCACACACGTTGATTTTCTTCTCTTATTGCTGTGCTGTTAACAACAACACAGCATAGCACAACACAGCACAGCACAGCACATAGCACTGTTTCGCTGGACTCGCTGATGATGATGATGAAGAAACCGCGAGCGTCCTTCCAAACACATACATACATACATACATACATACATACATACATACAGTTAGTATGTATGTCCCACTAACTAAGCGGGGAGGTGATTGCAAAATGTGTTTTAAAATTATTATTAAAGCATGAAGTTTTATAAAACAGTAATATAAACAGTAATACACGCTTACACTGCATATAAAGAGGCTCCTAAACGAGCAATAAAATTGGTGCATATTGCCAGAAATATTGCTGAATATGTAGCTAGATATATCCCGGCATGTTTCAGCCCCAGTATAGCCGAGAATTTTGCATGTACACGTGGCAATAACGGCCGAATGTGAACAAATACGAATATTGATTAGCGGGGCATACATATAGTTTTAAAAAACTACGATACATTAAAAAAGAAGAATCTAGACCCAGCCCTATTTAAACAAAAGAGAAACTCTTCAAAACTTAAGTAAGAATTCAAAAACTATTTGCTTAAAAAAACTGGACTCAAAATCCAAAAATGGTCTACAATAATGAGGAAATCAATACTCATAACTACAAAGTTGTGACGCTCCTGGTCAAAAATTTGACTATGGAACCCTTTCGGTGAGAGTACAGAACTAACGTGGCCGGGCAATATTTTCATATTTTCGCTCAGGGACCGATATCATCGGCAACACGCTAGTCAGTAGCTGCAATATGGAATATATTGCCGGGACATATGGGCATATTGCCGGAAATTTTTCTGAACCTCGAGCAACATTTCTGAGCTATTGTTGCCGGCCACCTATTGCCGTAAAATGTTACTCGTTTACAAACGCCGTAAAGAATACGCATTTGCACTGCTTAAACTTATACTTAATCACAGTACATGTAGTTTTTGCTACTCATTTACTTATACTAGACTAGTAGACTATCGAGTCTTACTGAACCCTTGAGAGGGTATTCTGATCTAAATGGTCAAATTTTAGGTGTTTTTCCAGGCGTAATAAATAAATAATAAAAAAAAAACTTTAATCCTTTTTTCTATCGGTTTTTTTATCAATTTTTTAATAACATTTAAAAAGTACAAAAAGTAAAAAAAAAGGAAAAAGTCAAAGCCGGTCAAGTAGAGATTTAAAAAATAGCTACCCCCTGGTTGACATGACTCCGACCCCCTCGGTGATCTGAAACACAAAATTTTAGTGAATTCTTAAAGAGTAAGTGCGGCTGCACACCTAGCAGATACGACACAGCAGATACGACATGAGAGGCATAAGATATGTGTCGCTTGGAGACACGCATCGCTTGAGTACATTTAAATTGCATTGAAAACTCAAAACTGCTGCACACCTAGGAGATACGACATAGCAGACACAGACATCTGTCTTAAGCGACATAGCATGCTTGTCTGCTGTCGCTCGTGTCGAACGACATGTAAGATAAATTTAAAAATTATATTATACACTCAGAGAAAAATGGCAACTTAAAATTAAATACGATCATTATTAATTGTTTCAATAATGTACAACTTAAAAAAAACGTATTGAAAAAATAGGGAACTTAGCAGGAAATCAATATTATTAAACTTTTAAAATAAAGTTGTTCTACATTAAAACAATAAATTTCAACCTTACTAGACTTTCGTTTATGTTTTACATTGAATCAATATGGTTTTTATTAATATTGTTTTTTCTCTGAGTGTACATTTGAAAGAAATGGTAAATTTTCTCCAAAAATATTTTTTAATGTATCATAATATTAGATGCATACCGACAATTTTAAACACTTTTTGAAAAACTGTCAAATACCGTATTCAAATACTGTGTATTACCAAGGAGGTAAGTCCAAAAACGTTCCAAAAAATGTATCGTTTACAATTAATTTTGTTAATTATGTTAAAAATTACCCATTTTTATGCAATTATGCCCTAAAACAGTATTGTAAAAGTAATATCACAAATTTGACATGAAAAACTACTGCTAGCAAATTGAAAAGTTCCCCTTATTAAGTCTTTTTCATGTCGTATCTCTCGTGTCTTATCTCCTAGGTGTGCAGATGCCATGTCTTAAGACAAATGTTTGTGTCTCTCATGTCGTATCTGCTGTGTCGTATCTGCTAGGTGTGCAGCCGAGCTAAGGATGTCATTTTTGTTTGACAGGAGCGATTTGAAAAAAAATTTTTTTCGGCAAAATGGCGTCCATGTGAAAAAATGTTTTTTTTCTCATCGTTTTTTCAGTTTTAGGAATATTTTAAAAATTGTAAATAAAAAAATTCAAAAAACCTCTCGTCAAAAAAATTTTGATTACATTAAGAAGCTCTGTACAAAATTTCAAAGCCATCGGTCGACTAGAGCTTGAGATATTTCAGTGGTATGCATAAAATTGAGCATTGTGAGACTGCTCAAGTAAATATGTTTGTCACGTGTTTGTTTGCCTTTTGTCACATGTAATGTAATCTTGTTTTTCTTGATTTTTGAATTCCCACTACTCCCGACCCTTCCACTTCCACATCACATACTCCCCCTTCATAATAGTATAGGTAGATAGAATTAGTATGTAAGGCATATATCGAATGTAATTTTTATTCTGTTTGAAAATGAACTAACGGTTCGGAAAAATATTGTCACAGTTTCAAAAATAAAAGTGGTATTTTGCAAAGTAAAGTATTTGTTTATTATTTACAAATATGGAATAAGTACCATAAAGTAACGCTCAAATCTATTAAGGTTAAAGCTTAGCTAAGTCGCTACATTTACTCCTAGCAATCTAGCAAAATTATTCAACTACAGCCTTTCAACCTTATTGTTAATCTGACAAATAAAATTGTTCCATTTTAGCATTTCCAAGTTGCTAAGAAACAAACTCTGCTTAAAAAATTAAAAAAAAAATTAAATTAAAAATTCTTTAAAAGGTTAAATGCCGTAAATTTACGATAGTAGTAAACATAGGACATATTGTACATTTAGAGCTAGTTGTATGGCTAAAAGTTCTGCCATATGAGCGAACAATAAATAATAAAATATTTATTAGACCAATATACAGTTAATATTTGCTCTTCTATTAAATACTATTTTTATTGTACAGGCAGACCTCTATTCTATGAATACCTCAAATCACGAATCATTGCAATTTATGAATCAAAATACCTGTTGTCTACTTTACTGGGATATATTTTCTTCATGTAAAAGTTTTGTTTCGTGAAAAATTATAAATCTAGAAAATGTGAAGTAAGTAATATTTATTTTATCTCTGATTACCAGTATAATAGAAAAACTTTATTTTGGTTGTAAAAAGGCATGTTAAAATCATAGATACATAGGTATTAACTGATTAAAATGAACTTAAGTAAAGTTTATACAAGGAATGGCTTTATACAGGTGATTCAGCATGCTTTAGTTAATGATTTAATCGATTTAACCTATGGCGAAACTGTTGTTTTGATTGTAGTTTTTTCTGGATTATATTAATGAAAATAAGGTAAAAATATAGAAAATGATGCAAAAAAATAATAATTTTTATGACTTCTATACACGTGCACAGAGCCGTGCACGATGGGCGGAATTGTCCTCAACAGAGTCTTTTCACGTCGAATTTTCTTAAGTAGAATATGTTTTAAATAAAAAAAGGCCATTTAATAGGTTTTAATTTCAAATGCTATCGAGTGCCTGTGAAACATTATTAGTGTATGGCGGATTTTTATCCGTATTTTTAAACATACACCAACATTCATATGTCCACTCAATGTCCAGCTTTGGCTGATACTTGAACACTCGATGTACTTTGGCAAATGGCCAATTCATTATGTTAATTAAAATTGACATAGTGTTTGAGCCTCAAGTATCAGCCAAAGCTGGACATTGAGTGGACATATGAATATTGGTGTATGTTTAAAAATACGGATAAAAATCCGCCATACACTAATAATGTTTCACAGGCACTCGATAGCATTTGAAATTAAAAGTATAAAACTGCGTCTCGAATTAGAGAGAGGTTGTGTTTGATTGATTACTGAATTGGAGTGGCACTCGAACAAGTGGTCGGTGGCCTAGTTGGTAAGGCGCTTGGCTGGTAACCAAGAGATCCGGGTTCGAGTCCAAGCCGATCCAGTTTGGTAATTTTTCAAACACTATGTCAATTTTAATTAACATTTAATAGGTGTAACACAGGCGTGTACGCCGGGCATGAATAGGTTAATTAACATTCAACATTCGCAAAGTTGGAGTTCACCTGTACGTACCAATCAAATAGACAGAATTCAATATCAATTTTTATTTATTTTTTTGTAAGAGAACCTGCTTTTAAGATTTATCAAGAAATCAAATTGAATTTGAACGAAACAAATTTTAATGGAAACATTCAACCATTTTAGTGATTAATATGTTTGTTGGTAAAAATAATGTTCATATCTTCCTTGAACTTTTCTTTAATTATGACAAGAACTACACGAAAGGGAAGATATTAGGTGATCGATATCTATATGTGCTAAAATTATATATTATTTGATTAGGGAGATAGTCGAAGTGTTTTACACGAAAGACAAGCAATATCAATTACAAAATTGACCTAAATATTAATTTTTTAATCTGCATACAGTAGAAGCCCCGTAAACGCTTTGCGCTCCATAAGCTTGCTGTCTCTCTAATCTTAACTAGATAATTTCTCTACTCTTGAGAATATTTTCTCCCACCATTATTCTGCCGTAACCAATTAAATTCGTAATTAAAACTATGAGGCCCGAGCACTTTCATAGTAAACTTCCCCGGAAGCCGGCAATATTTAAAAAACTTTACATAAACAAATACATAACATAAAATGATTCAAACACTGAATAGATTCAACATAGTTCAACATGTATGTGTAAAACTGTAAACATACGTACGTGACACCTACATACTATATATACACTGACATTCAAATCAATTTTATTTAAAAATATAAATTATATTTTTTATGTATTTTTTGTTTATCTTAAAATTTTTTTATAAGGTACCTAAGGCATTTAAGGCCCAGCGGGTAATAAGGCCCATTAGCTATATTTCTTACCAAGAAAAGTTCTCTAACTTATCAACAAGTTTAAAATGAACTTTCAATCATTTCAAAACCAGATACAAAAGTTGAGCTACTCAGAGTAACAAACTCATGTCATATTTTAACAAACAAATTTAGAGGTTACATTTTCGTTCGAAAATATAAAAATTGTGCACATTGTGAGTGTTATATTAATGATTTTTTAAAGGTATGTTTCTTTCAAATTGTTATCAAAATTGAAAAAAATTAATATTCTTTAAGTTTTACCTCAATTAATTTAGTTTATTTCTAAAGTATTTATATAAAATGTATATAAGCATAAATATTGACATGTTGATAATAAGGCCCATGCAAATTTTGTTTGGGCTTTATTACCAACACAATTAAAATCAAACACTACAAAGTCAAATCAATTAAAACAGGTCTGAAGTCATTAACAAATGAAGCAAAATTAGACGCACAACCTTAAATTACTATAGTTACTCTAATATAAAAATAACAAAAAGGAAAAAGGACAAAAAACTAAGTACATTTAATTTTGATTTATTTGTTGCATTTGTTTAATGATGCCAGATCAGTTTTAGTTGGTTTGGTCGAATTTTTATTTTTATTCCTTAGTGTTTGGAAGTATGGCTGATAAAAAGAAGAGAGCGTTGTGGTCTGAGGAAGCACTGGCATCAGCCTTAAGCTATGTCACTCGACATGGCAATCAAAGAGAGGTTGCAAGGAGATTTAGAATTCTAAGAAGAACTCTTAGATTTAATATTTATTTATTTCGACTTAATATATTCAAACACCTAGTACTTGACTTATTCGAAAAATATGATAAAAAAATTAAAAATTAAAAATAATGACTTAGGTAATTTTTTTTATTGTTGTTTTTAATAACAGTCACGCAGTCAAGTGGGATTCAAGGATTCTCGAAACTTTTTTGAACGTGTAAAAATAACAAAATATTTTGATATATAAGTTCAAGTTATTTTTAAAGTATCTTCAAGTTCAAGTTATTCTTAAAGTAATTAAAATCCCCCAATTAATTTAAAAAAAAAATAATAAATGTACTATTTCAGGCAGTTGTAATAGGTGGGCCTTATTTTCTACACCAGTCGGAAATAAGGCCCAATTGCAGACACTTTTTAGAATCAAATTTTTGACTTGTATAATTACAAATTCATTAATTTTTTTAGGAATTTTTATCAAAAAATAAGTAAATTTTTATAATTAAATACTATATTTTTGATATTTTATAAGATATATAAATAATAAGCATATTTTGCTTAGGTGGGCCTTAATTGCCTTAGGTACCTTACATAGAAACCAAAAGAGTAGTGTGTGTTGGTATGTATTTGTGTGAGTAGGAACACATCCGTGTGATGAATGATGACAAACTTCGCACACATAATGCGCAACCAACTAATCAATTAATCATTGATCGCGTTCGGCCTCTGGGGATGTTTTGTCTGGTTTCGGATGCCGAAGCCATGGGACTAAAAGTGTCAATGACGCGTATAGCGTATATTTGGTATCCTCCTCTACCTATCTCTTTTTTTAGATTTAAATTGCGTGTGTTGCGCATTCAGTGTGCATAGGAGTAGTAAATAGTGGGAATGTCAAGACTAGAGAATGGTCGTGGACATGCTTGTCTAGATTAGGGAGCTTTTACTGTATTATACCTATAAGTATGTATGCTTTCAATGAAATATTTCTAAATATGCCATAACAAAATGACTGTTAAACGTCTGGAAACAGAGGCGGCGAAAAGGGTGGGTGATGGGGGTAACGGACAGAAAAAATATCGAATATTTAGTGTGTAGCACACTAAAGTGATCACAGACAAAATATTCTAAAATTATTTTTGACTCATATAGTAAAGATTAGAGTCCCAGCACTAATAATTAAATAAATTATTCTTTTCTAAATACTTACACTCTAATCTTTACTGTGTAAGTCGACAATAATTTTGGAATATTTCGTCTATGATCATTTTAATGTGCTACACACTAAATATTCGATATGTTTTCTCTCCGTGTTTGGGGGCCTCGCATGATTGAAAGTGTTGTCAGTTGTCTAATTTTTAGGGAAGACATAGGAAAAGAATCCTAGCTAATAAATGAAACCTAATTTCAAAATTTGGGATCCATTAAGCCGAGGAGCCCAAATGGGCTGATATCTATTCGATACATCTCGTTTGTAGAAATCAGTTAAAGTGACCTCGGCTAAACGTTTTTCACGAAATTTTCCTATATTCTGTTATATACAGATTGATAAACGTTTATTTTGAGACTTAAATTTCTCAGCGTATATATCTGCGCTTCCACCATAATAAGAAAAAATAATGGTTAATAAAAAAATTATAATACGATGTTGTATTTATTCCGCTCGCTTATGTGTCGTACTCAGGGCCGGTGAGAGCGGGAGGGTCAAGTGGGGCAATTGTCCGAGGGGCCGACTCTAAAAAGGGGGCCCGGAGCCTCTAGTGGGGGCCTGGAGATAGCGAAAAAGCTTTTCTTTTCCCCCACCAACTGTATTTTTAAAGAAAAATTTTTTGCTGTGCCCAAGGGTCCGTCATTTTTCTCACCGGCCCACAGTGTTTCGTTTAGTACAAACTAGCTGGACAAAAACAAAATTAAAAGTTCTTGAAACCATTAATGAGGGTAGGTAGGCCATTAGTTGGTAATCACATCGACAGGTATTGTTTTGGTATCAGTCGTACGAAACATCGGTAATGAGAGTAAATATGCAAGACAATTAGGTAATATGCATAAAATCATTTGTATTTTTGCTACTGACATGATTGCATCTTTCGAGGTTCTTTTACTAGTTGTGGTGATTTTTTGTAATGGATTCTACTACTAGGGATAGGTACTTTTTTTATTCAGTATAATAATAAAAATATATTCATACTTTAAATAAAATAAGGGCTTCGTAAGTTGGAAAATTGATTTTTTTAAACAAATTTTAAATTCAAAAGACCATAAGTAAAAATCCCCTCTTATCCCCGGCCTGTAATTTTTTCAGACAATAGACACAAGTTTCTAGTTTAAATTGAATAGATTTTTTTGCCCCAACTTGCCCAATTGTTATTTATTTTGCGTTTTAATAAGTTACTATTTATATTTAGTTATAACATAATAAGTGCCATAAATATGATTAGTAGTATTGTTTTTATCGATCTTTCTATGCATTTGTGCAATAAGCATCGTTATTTTTCTAATTAATGTGTTTTATTTCCTAAGGCACCCCCTTTTTTGGATTTCAAGTACTTTAAACAAATATACAATAAAAACATTTATATTAGTATTCAACTGGGGGCTTTGAAAGCTATATCTATTAAAGAATAATTTTGTCCAACTAGCATGTATTAGACAAAACACTATGCGGCCCTGCGTACCAGTCTACTATACGTGATAAATTTTATATGCCCAAAACTTGTCATACATAAATTCAATTGATCAATTTAAATTTTTTTAATAGCTTTCCCGCACCTTATTATTAGCAAAAGGGCCCTCGTAAAATACTTAAAATGCAAATCATATAGTTATTTGCCCCCCCCCCCCCCCTATACCAAACTTCATCGTTTGAAATAATCTTTAGCAATGATTAATATCACTGAATTCATTAATGTCATTCAAGAATTAATATTAATTTATAGAAATTAATAATTTTACTTTTTTTCTCTAATAGCTGTTAATTTCTGTAGACTTAAAGACTGTTATTTACAACACTATAAAATATTATTAATAATCTTTTAAATATTTTTACTGTACACTAATAACAAAAACGAAAAAAAAAAGTGGAAACCAAGAACTCGATTTTATTTATGGGTATTTTATTGTTTGTTCTTTTACGTAAATTTTATGTAAAAAATTCATTTTAATTTAAATTTTATTTACTTTTTATATAAAAAGTAAATAATATAAATTACCACTGCTTTTTTTTATTTGAACAAAACATGGTGAAAATACCCTTATCCATTTTGTGTAGAGTTAAATAAAATAACACAAAAATGTCTGGATGAACAAAAAGAAAATGCTTATTTGTTTTTCCGTACAATTTTCCACACAATTTTTTTTGTCCGTTTTTACTCACATCTCTGTTTGTTTATCTCACTTTGCTTCCCTTTCATTTTAATGTAACATCGTATTTTTTCTTCTTATTTGTTATTTAACTCCTTTACTTTAAAAAAAAAAAATGGAAAAATCATTTCACTCTTTCTACAAGCGGTGTAAATGTATTTGTATGTATATATGATGAAGTTTGTAGCTACCTAGACCCTCTTTTCTCGCATTTTTTTTTTTGAAAAAATATCGCAGTATATAAATAAATTGTGAAGCAGTACAATAAATAGAAAACTAGTCAGCTGACTTTGGGATTTATACCCAAGAAAATGGTTTTTAAAAAAATTTCAATATTGTAAAAGATTCATACACTATCGAAATAACTTTTTTGGTCAAAGATTGAAAATATCTCTGATTTTGTTTTTATGGAATAAAAAAAATTTTTTTGAAGTAAAGAAATTTTTTTTAAAATTTTTTTCAGTAGGTAGTCAAAGAAATATTTCTCTGAATCAACAAAGTATTTTCTCTGATTCAAAGAAAAAATAATCAAAGAAATTTTTAATTTTTAACAAAGAAATCGTTTTGCTAGTGTATTTATACTTTCTTCTACAATCTTAGTGGAAAGTAGGCTTTTGCGCTCTGTGAAGAGAGCACAAAACGTGTATTTAATACTTTTCGCTTTAAAGCGGCAAAGTAATATGTACTTTGTCGCTCGCTCAACCTGTATTTAATTACAAATCGGGTAGGTGTTGTTTGTATTTTCTATGGTAACAAATAAACAGATTCTAAAATTGTTATTTTTATCGAAATCAAGTGAAATATTAATTTTATTAAATTTCAAAATAACTACAAAATATTAATTAAAAATAATAAATAATTAATAAATAAGAAGAATAAAAAATTTAAAAAAAAATATGTACATATATGATGGAAATATGTAATAGTGATTTCTCAAGTACACCTCCAGATATTTCTGAAGCTGCAAAAATTATAACATTAAAGTAAATATTAACGTCCATTATTATTTTTTCAAATATCTTTTAAATAAAAATACTTACATTTTATATGATTGTAGAAAAAATTTTGTGTGTAATTCGAGCACGAAATTACATTGCCGCTCTTATGAGAATAACGCGCTCCGCCTGGCAGCGTCGCGCGTCAACACTCTCAATCGAGCGGCAATGTACTATTTTGCGCTCTTAACACACAAATAACTATTAATTTAACGGCAACTAGCACGTGCGCTGATTATTTTAGAGGAACGGTACGTAAATATAGTAGCTTTAAGTCAGCCAAGTGTGCTAAGTCAATGGTATTTGAACTCGTATACCGGAGTTCGATTCCCGTTATCAACTACGTTTGAAAATAAAGGAACAAAATAAACACTACTGGAACTCAAAAATAAACAAAATAAAAAGAATGTTTAACTTATAGTTTCATTAGCTTTTATTAGTTAATTTTTGCTTTTGTTTGGGGGCCCGAGTCCAAAAAGCGTGCTTAGGAACAAAGTAAGAAAACGTTTTTTTTTTCTCGTCAACTGTATTTTTGGAAAGAAAAATTTTTGAAAATTTTGCCAGAAGCCCATCATTTCTCTCGCCGGCTTTGAATATTCTGTACCATGTAAATGTACAAATGTATAAAACTAACTGGAAACCAATAGTATTACATTTTTTAAAAGATAATTCAGTTAGAAATGATAAGCCTCGTGATAATTCCCTCATATTTGGGAAGCTTGTCCATAAGCCTGTAACTGAAGCCTTTTTTCCAAAAAGCGTCTTTGGTGAGCAAGATGTCACGACTGATAATCTTTGTTAACAGTAGTCGTATTCGCATTGCTTAGTGTTCTGGAGTAATCGCTGTCTGAGTCCTGGAACGCTTCTCAAAAAAGGTTGCCAGTAGACTTTCCTATTTATTAGCAAGCCGAGTTGTCCTTTTTTTCTCGGCATCTCTGTGGTTTTTCTGTTTTGATTTTAGATTATCCACTTTCTAAATTAGCATGCCTACGGGTTTGTCGACAGATTTGCCTTCTAAAAAAGAAGAGAACAAACTCTGATTTTGAGGTGCTTTCTGTTACAGAGTTCGTCACACGCCTATCGGAGTCCCCAGTTAAGGAGCTCTCCGATTTACTAACAGTTTAATTTGATTTCATATAAATCTGACGCAAACTGAAGCAATGTTCACTTTACTCTGGCGCCTCCTACGGTAGGCAAAGTCCCTATCAGTAACTTCATATAAATACTTGATTATATAATTAGTAATAGAAGTATATAGTTCATAAAGAATATTTGTAATCCTCTTCTAGAGTGTTAATTTTATAATCAAAGTAGATTTAGCTGTAAAATTATTCCGCCTTCGACGAAACACCTATAAAATAATGGAAAATGATATTCACGACTTACAGAATCATCAACATGAACGAAGAAATTCTATACGCTGATTTCTATTATAGGAAGTGTACGAGTGTAACAATTTGCTCATAATACAAAATCAACTAAATTAACTTTTTTATTCCTATAGTTCACTATAGGTATATATATATACCTCTAGATGGGAGATACAGGAGAAAAGGAGACTTTTTATTTTCAGCAAACATAGTAAGTATGAACTCATAAAAATTTCACTGGAATGTAATAAACACAGATCTATGCAAAAATATCCTTTTCTCATTAGCCTGTACGCTATACCGAGTAATATTCCAATGTGCATAGTATGTGATTGTAAATACAAAGACTAAATATCTGGCGAATACATTAAAAATTGCCTTGAACTAAAAGGAAACAAAAAGTTATTGTATGAGTGAGGAAAAAAGTATATTGCCAAGTGAGCAGTATCAGATAGGAAGAATAAAGAATAGTGAACACATTTAGAGAAAGGTTTCTTATTTACAATCAGTAGCGTCACAATAATATTAAATTTGAGTATTTGAGAAATTTTACGATTAATAACATAAATTAAACCTTATAATTTACTTGAAATCCGATTGTACTATTTAATGTTTTGAGGCAGTTTGGTGATAAATCCGTAAGCAATGTGAACTACGCAACTGACTTTCGAATATTCAAAATTTGAAAACGGAATTCGAAAGAGAATCGCTTATACCCAATTATAGCACTTTTTTTCCGTTTGTACCTCAAAGGGTTCGGAGATGAAGGGTCCCCGAAATTCGACGTATAGTGAATTTCGTTGTTTTATAAGATTTTGAAAATCTGAAGACAGCATTTGAAAGAAAATCGTTTGTACCCGATTGTATCATTTTTTTTTCGTTTGTACCTCAAAGGGCTTGGAGATAAAGGGTCCCCGAAATTCTAGGTAAGGTGAATTTCGTTGTTCTTTAAGATACTGGAAATCTTAGAACGGCATTTAAAAGAGAATTGTTTGTACCCAATTGTACCACTTTTTTTTTCGTTTGTACCTCATAGGGTTTGGAGAAAACTGATCTCCAAAATACTAGGTATGGTACGAAAAGAAGAACAGTACAATCGGGTACAAACCATTCTCTTTGAAATGCCGTTTTCAGATTTTCAGTATCTTAAAAAACAACGAAATTCACCGTACCAAGAATTTCGGGGATCCTTTGTCTCCGAACCCTTTGAGGTAAAAACTAAAAGAAAAGTGGCACAATCGGGTACAAACGATTCTCTTTCAAATGCCGTTTTCAGATTTTCAATATCTTATAAAACAACGAAATTCACCATACCTTGAATTTCGGGAACTCTTTATCTCCGAACCCTTTGAGGTACCAACGCAAAGAAAACTGGTACAATCGGGACGATTCTCTTTCGAATGCCGTTTTGAAATTTTGAATACTTGAAAGTCAGTTGCGTAGTTCACATAGCTAAATCCGTAGTGTTTAAACAAATTTATTAGTTTGCATCTCCTGATCAGATGGTGAGAGAAAAAACCCGTCAACAGCAAGGACTTCATCACTAGAGTCGAATTTGCTCCCCATTTATGATATTTTTATTGTTAAAATATTAAAAAAATGTTGTAGTAATAATGGTGGAGTTCAATGTTGAAACCACCAAAAGCCATACTCTAGATATTAACTTAAACCATATACAAAATGTCAGTCTTCCAGATTTATTCAGTGAGTCTGTAGACGTGTCAAACCCATCGAAAAACCATGAACTTTTGCTATGAAAATGGTGGAAGCGGGAGGAGGAGGAATGTGGAATTTCCAAATGGTAAACCCTGGATATTAAGTCAACCCCTATACAAAATTCTAGCTCTCTTGGTCTATTTGGAGGGCCTGTAGACGTATCTTCGAAGAACACGAAAAAACCATAAAATTCTAGTGTAAAAATGATGAGGTTGAGAGTTAAAAATAGAAACCCTCAAAATGTACACGTCGATTACTAACACAACTCATATATAAAATTTCAGTCCCCTAGGTCTATTTGACGGGTCTATAGATATGCAAGACCCACCAGAAAATACGAAAATAGATGAAATTTTAGGGTAATAATGATGAGGGTAAGAGTTAAAAATTTAAATCCCCAGAAGGAACTCCCTATGTACTAAGCCAACCGTAGCTCGCGAGGTTTACTCTGCAAGGCTGTGGCTGAGTCAAGTCTCGTTCAAAAACACTTTTTCTTCTCTCTACTCCCTTCAAATAGTCTTAGGAAACTGATTTTTGAGTATACTGTAGATAATTTACCTAAACATTATACCAAACTGCTTTGGAAAAGTTTCATCGTTTTAGCGCCCTCTATACAACCCCCTTGAAAGTGGGAGTGAATTTCAATTTTGCCAAAAATTTTCCCACAAAAATTTTATTCTAGCGGTTTTAGAACAGATTTAAAATCCACCCCGACTTCGATTCGATGACCTCCGATGTACTGTAGAATAGTCTACATTTTTGACGCAAATTCATCTAATAAAAAATAATATATTTGGTTCGCCCAGCAAAATGTAGGGATAGGAAATATGTTATAACTTATTACAGAAGTCCTTGAGTAATAAGCCCATTCGTTAACAGTTACACAACACATTATTGCAAGTTTGAAATTTACTATGGATACAAAACAATTAGTTGTGAATTCAGTTAGTGATCGTGATCAAAGGATTTTCATCAAGTTTTTACTCTTTACTTTTTTTATGCAAAAATTTTCCACATAAGTCACATAAGTTTTGAAATTTGGTACAATCTTCATGTAACCAGTGTTTGCACCTCACACACTGTATCCAGTCTATAGTTTTGTTAGTGGAAGCATACTCTTCGCCACATCCCACATAGATTTCTTCATCGTTGTTGACTTCTTCTTCATCATCCAACACAGGTTCGTTTTCTTCCTCTTCAGATGATGTTTCTGCCGAAATTTCCATTTTTTTTTTATTTATGTTTTTCTTCCTTTTTTTGCTTTTTTACACCTTGCTCTTTTAATGATTTTATATTTGATTCAGAATTAAGAACAGAAGCTACATATCTTGAGTTTTTGCGAACTCTCTGAATAAAATTAATATCAGAGATATTATGTTTAGTATCTTCCCTGGTGTTATGGAGTTTTATTCCTATTTGGAGGTTTAATACTGCATGAAGGTTGAGGATCACCGTTATTAATTGAAGGCTCCGGTTCAGAAATTTAATTTAAGGTAGGAATTTCAAGAATGTTTACTAGTTCATTTTCATTTTGCAACTGAATATCTCTTAAATAGGCATATTCTGGAATTATGTGAGGGTTAAAAGGTATTACTCCACTAGCTCTGAATCAAGCAATACCATTATTTATAGTTGAAGCTCGTTCCCATGTTTCCACTAACAGTGATCCAAATACCAGTCGATTAATTTTTCTTGTTACGCCCGAGTAAACCATCCTTCGCTTTAATATTGACCAAGATATTCCAAACGTTTTGGATGATTGACATATACTCAAACAATCTTTAACCGCTTTTACTGCCTGTTTCAAAGCTACTTCTCTCCATTTTGCTCTTCCCAAATATTCTTTTCTTTTGTAGAAGGTCGGCATAGTGAGCTAAAAATAATAAACTAATATAAAAACTAAGAAATTATTATCTTTGTATTTCACCATCTCTACCGCTGTAACATTCACCAACCAACCCATTTCATATGGGAGAGATGGTGAACGCTATTACTTGTAAACAATGAGCTGTTTGTAATTTTTTGAGGTTAATACAACTAAAAGAATGACTGATGTCAACAAAGAACGAATATCAAATTCTTAAGACTTCACCTGTAGAAGTTAACATGCAAAAATTAATATAAAAAGAAAAAATTCAAGTTATTGTAAAATTATTTAGCAATTTACTTACCTATTTTACAAGTATTAATGTCACTGTTAACAGCCACTTACTTATTTCTTTGCACATGACATTTAACCGGCATACTAGCGCCACTAGTGTCTCATTGCCGAAATTAATCCCATTCATCGTCTATCCCACTATCACCATCTCTCCCCAAGTTACCCTATATATATATATATATATATATATATATATATATATATATATATATATATATATATATATGTATTCTCGCTACCTTTTGACATGTGTAGGGCACCTCTATGGAAGGTATCAAAGTGGGGTCAAATTTTGGGAAAAATTTGGGTCCGACCCAACAATTCAGGGGGTGGTAGGGGGCAACAAAACCATAGAACTTATCCAAACCTGTTAGAAACAATGTTTCGGTCAATTATCTACAAGATATCCAAAATTCAGCATTCTAGAATGATCTGGACGGAGTAGAGGGAGAAAAAAGGTTTTGGCTGGATCTAACACGCCCACAGCCCCCCAGAATTAACGTAGAGGGTTGAAGTGTATTGATAAAGTTCTTACCTAAATTGTGCTTTTTGGAGGTTTTAATATTTTACCACCCACCCCCACCATTTTTAAGCTACAATTTCATGCTTTTTCGACGTTCTCGAAGTTTGTCCCACTCGCACAGGTCACCCAAATAGACCTAGAGGGCTGAAATTTTGTATTTCGGATTTAGTTAGTATCAAGGAGGTGCCTTTTGGGGGTATCAACTTTTAACCCTTATCCCCACGATTTTTATACCAAAAAGAACATGATTTTTCTTATTTTCTAACAGTTTCGTTCGGCTCAAAATCTTCGCAAATAAACCTAGAGAGCCTCTGCTTTTTGTGGATTTCAACTTTTAACCCTTAACCCCACGATTTTTACGCCAATATTTCCTTGATTTTTTTGGTTTTTTTCTAACACGTCTAGAAACTCTCTAAGGAAACCTAGAGTGCTGAAATTTTGTTCGTTTATTGAGTTAGTACTCAGCTAGTGCCTTTTAGGGAATTCACATTACTTTTCCCCTTACTTCTCCCATTTTTACATCGGAATTCAATGATATTGTTAAATGTGTTTTAAATGCATTATTTTTATTCTAATACAAGTAGGCGAATAGTAATTTTAAAAATTTAAAAAAAAAAATTAACTTACTTTTTTATAACAAATGCAATACATAAATATTAAGTAATTTAAAAATGTTATTAAAGTCACTGTTTATTTATAAAGTAGGAATTTTGGATTTTTATTTATAAAGTAGAAATTTTGATTTTTTTTGGAAAGAAAAAATATCTTCATAAAGGTCTTCTAGTTTACTATTAAAGGTCCTTTTTTAATATTTTAAAATAAAACACAAAGGCAATTGGCGGGTAAGCATGGGTAGGAATGCCTTCGTACGCATTGTGTTGGCTTTTTTCCTGCTAACTGCTTTCGGCACAAAATTGAGATTTACTGAGATTCAGCCCTTAAAATCTTAAAACTTTTTTTTAAAGCGCCGATCAGCCGGACAGTCATCATGAGTTTTGAAACCGCTAAAATGACAAATCGCTTGTAGACTTTAAATCACATTTCGTTTGTAGACATTCAGTACCGGAGATGAAGGGAAAAATGCGACTTCTGTGATGAGGCCCCGCTGCTCACGGCGTTTTTTAAGATCTTTGCTATTTGACGAGTAGAATATTCTGGAATTTTTGTCAGCTTTCACTTTTTTGCGTCTTTTACGCTATGGAATTCGACGCTGGAGTTGATTTTTGGACATCTTTGCTAATTTTCTAAAAGTCGCCACTTATATTCATTAATATAACATTCAATTCCGTTTGTCTTTACTAAGTGAAATATCGTTATTTTCGATATCGATAATTTTCGATAATGAAAACCACATTTTAGTAGTCGCAATATGTTCGGAATACCAACAACTTTATTCGCTTAGACCTTCGAAAAATTCGTTATTTTTTCGCTACGACGCTCCGTTTACGAGACATTTACGATCAAAGTTTTCGATAATGACAAATATTTATCATTTAAAAGCAAACATAATAAAGTCATTTACATTAATCCTTTAGATAATCCAAATTCGGAAGTACTTATTGTGATATTAGCATATTGGCATATTAGTAGATAGCTTTTTTAAAAAAAAAAAGTAACATCGCCAATTTATACTTGTGCTCTATCTATCTCTCACCGTTTTCGAGATACATATTTGAAAAATTAAATTTTACCTTAATTTTTGAAGTGCGATTTCACTCTTTCCAACCGTTTTTCCGCAGGTATAAAAAGTACGTGTCGCTTACATTTTACTGTTCTACAACATATTCGTTTCAGTAACGAGTAAATTAGTCGATTACAAAGTTTAGTTAACTAATAATAAACTAACGTAATGGCAACACTGTTTCTAATTAAATGACATTTTTATAATATAGATTTTTGCGAGCAGCCAATGTG
Organism: Brachynemurus nebulosus; assembly: GCA_035578155.1. NCBI lineage: Eukaryota > Metazoa > Arthropoda > Insecta > Neuroptera > Myrmeleontidae > Brachynemurus > Brachynemurus nebulosus. The sequence continues at coordinate 788,595 of JAPWDM010000044.1, read as the reverse complement.
TGTCTCGATAAGTGTGCATTTTACGTGTGTCCGGATTGTGTCACACTTTAAGAAGTTCTGATGAATTATTTTAAACAACTTCATATAGTCAACTAAACTACATATATTGAGATAAAGGCAAAATAACATGGCCGTCAAATTCATTTAACAATATATTTAGTTAAAAGAACCTTTGATTTTTGATTAAACCATTCTTATTCAATTGTTTAATTGAAAAAGAATTTTTTAAATGATTCAACTATATAAATAACTGTTTCAAACTAATGTTTTAACTATATTATAAAATATTTCAAACTAAGTAATGTAGAAGTCTTTGCTTATATATTTTATTAGTTTTACTAATTTATAGTTAAAAGAAACCAATATTTTCAACATAGACCATTTAGTTATTTTGACGATATTTTTTTCTCAGTGTAGGTATTGATTATTGCTTCAGAGTATTTTAATAATTTTATTTTTTAAAATGTATTAAATTTTTTTTGGAAAATTCGCTATGTTATGCTGGTTGTTACAACAAATGTATTCTTTACCGCGGCCCAAAAATGTACAAAAGTGTAAGATCTAGCCTCACTTATATTTTAAGAATATTTTCTAATAATATATAACTTTTTTCTTCTATATGACAATGTGCAAGGAGAATCAAAAAATTTTAAAACTCTGATACAGCGTATAGTGTCTTATTTTTCCTTATCACGTACCTTATTTAAAAAAAAAAAACACTAGGTCACTGTATGTAGAAATTATAGATTTGAAATATTAAATTAATAAATTATTTTTAACCATAACCTTGAATTAAAGTTTGTATTCAGTTACTGTAGAAGTGTAGAAACAATTTAAAAGTTTGTTTTAATTTATTCGTAATTTCACTTTATTAACACCTCAACAACCTATAATGAGAAAACGCCCAACTCGTACACTATTTTGACAGCTAATATACTTTATATGGAATTGCTAACGTTCCGCGACGTGGTGTGTGAGTTAGTAAGGTTTCACTTGACGTTCTATAACATCACTGACCGTCAAGGTGTTAATAAACATATATTTCACACATTTAAATTAAATTTAATTCAGAATTTCAAACCGATAATCAAATTATAACCATAAGGGTTAATCAATGATATTATTTCGGACAAGATTACATTGAAAATTTTGTTGATCAAACAGAGATAATAAACACTTTTCCATATACCTACCAATTGTGTACAAGAATATAGTTGTGAATAGAGGGAAAAACTGACAAGCGTACATAAACTCAGAGACGGAAAGGGTGAGGTAGAGCTATATTATTGCAAAATAGCTGATTCGACACGCCCGATAAATTGATATCATCTACCCATAGACGAGAAGAGTACCTACGTATAATTCCATACCAGTTCGTGTAACTGAACTAACTAAATTAAATTGTGATATGTAACCTTAATATCGACAATAAAAAATCCGTACGAGAAAAAAAAACACTGATTAACAAAAGTATTCCATTACCTACTTTCATATACATATTTGAATGATCAAAATTTGCATTTCCATAATTAAAAAATCGGTTAAACATCAAAGGCAAAGATCCGTTCGGCAAATTAATAATTATTTATTTTTATTACATAACAGTGTTTTTCCTGTAATTAGTGGCGTATTTACACAACTAATTAATTAAATTTTAACAAGAGATTTAAACGTTTACATGATTTATTTTAATGTTTCCAATGTACAAGAAAAAACCTCTGTATATATAATTAAGCATTCGACCGTACATACGGAATTAAACCATTTGAAAAGTGCACTGAATCAGAAAATCTGTTAACTGAATTCAGTGACTATAAATAACATATACCTAGTTAAGCTTTTATTTGACTGATAAATAATTAAGACACTGTATTATAAATAATATTTAAAGTGCTTTAGAACATCTGATTAAATCACTTACATTTAAGTTACTAGAACGTCGTGTCGTATCAATAGTTTTCGTATAAACATCAATTTCAATACAGAAATTTAAAAAAAATAATATATATATATATATATATATATATATATATATATATATATATATATATATATATATATATATATATATATATATATATATATAAATTGTAATACAAAAAAAGAATTAAATTTAAAATATGTACATAATCAATCTTACAAGGGAAGGTTAACAACTGTCCCCATAAAACTTCAAAGCATTGCCTACAGACTTTTACCTTTATAAAATGAAACAAAAATTGTTACGAGATTTGCCACAGTTAGGGACCTTCCCTTGTTAGTACCCTATTTAAAGAATTATTTTTGATATTACTCCAAAAGGCATTCCCAAAATTCTATACCGTTTTTATGAAAAGAAAAATGGGTACCTTTACTGATGTTTCACTTTTTCATTCAAATAATCAACACATAAACTTTTTATATAATTAGAATTTTTCACACACTAAAATGTATGTAGCATTGTAGCATATTGAAATTTGTATGCAATATTTTTCCACACTTTCTTTTGTTATATTTTTATGTAATAACTTCAAAATCCTGTCTGTGATTTCTTTTTACTAAAAATCTACAATTTCTGCTACAATGAGTTTTAAAATAAAGCATCTTTATGTATATTCTTACATTTTTGTTGTTAAGTATAAATATTCAGCCTAATTTTTATTACCACCCCACATACATAAGTGTACATTTTCTTCTTCATCTTCTCGAATACTGTGTTCAAACGAAAACGCATTCCAATGTGAAGTTTTAAAATTGTCGCCTCTTGTGTGACTGTTTCAATTTTTGGTGCGATAATGTTTACATAATGGTCGTTGGTTGCCCCAATGATTCGATCCCCCTCAATTTTAACCAGCTCATATAATCCCGATAAAATTACAATAGGGAACGATCACACAGAAAAGCATGGATTAAATAATTACAGTTCTTTATCAACTCAAGTTTAAAATCATGTGTCACTAGCTCGAAACAGTTTCAAATGGTTTTTTCTCTGTTCTTTTTTTCGATGTGTTCGGGCAGCACCTTTTCCTTTAATTGAATGATTTTATTAAATTCTACGAAAATGTAACATAGTGTAAAACATCATTCCCCCATTAAGTAAGTTTGTTCCATAGCCACAAATGTTCTAGTGCTATTGATTATTTCGTTCGTACTGTTTTTAACACCTTGGCGGTCATAATCTATATCTAATGACAAAACGACCAACTGGTACACTATTGTGACAGCAAATATACACTTTATGTGGAATTGTTGACGTCCTACAACGTGGTGTGTGTGCAAGTAAGGTTTCACTTCACGTCTTATGACGTCAATGATCGTCAAAGTGTTAATATTGTAACCTAAAACATGGTGGCTAGTCACAAATTGTGTTAAAATATATGAAACTAGCAACCCGTTCGGCCTTCGCTCAGGTGTTTATTTTAATTTCGTTTAGGTGTTTTGTATAATTTACTGTAGCGGGTGCATTTATATATTTCATAACTTTAGCCCACCAGTTTTCTTCCGCAAAATTGTCAAAAGTATAGGTCTAATTATTTTTAGGTCAATATCCCGGAATTTTGTACGAAATAAATTATTTAAAGTCAAGCTTGTCAAACGACGCTTAAGTAAGGATGTCGTCAGAAGTAAATCTTTGTCCCGTTGCCATTTATTCCAAAAATAATTTTCTATTCCCACTCTCTATCAATCCTAAGTTTTACTCCGAGTTTTCCCGGTTCCCGGTTTTGACTCCGAGTCCTGAAATGAAGTTATATTATTTCCAATTCCACTTTTATTCGCTTCTAGTTCTGTAAAAAATCTTTATTTCCACCCGTTTTCAAAAATTCAATCCGTTCTTCATGTATAGGAATAGTATACTTCCGGTTCGGATCTAATCCACCATTTTTCTGCCCTAATGATATTCCTACTCTAAAATCAAATTAATATTTTAATAGAATAGCTAATTTTCACGTTTTGAGACCTTTCTACAAATACCCATAATGATAGTTTTAGGAGTACTCATATTATTAGGAGTAATCATATTGTCAGTATTAGGAGTAATCATATTGTCATTTTTTCTCAGAAATCCAATAGTGTTAGAGGGGAAGTTTGTCAGGAGCCGTTCAGTTTTTAATTTAAGCCTTGGTTCCAGGGTACAATTTTGACCTTATAAATTTTTTTTAGTTTGATATTTTGAAATTCTGTACAAAATCAGTTACTTATAGTGCTTCGGTTTACTCGTCCAACGACTTTAAAAGTAATTAATATTTATATCTCAATAGCATATAAAATTATCTAATATTCACAAAATTTTTTCCATATAAATAAATAAATAAACAATATTACTTTACAAATTCTTTGAAAAAATTTTAAGCTTTCAGAAGCTTTTAAGTTGAAAAATGAAACCGAAAATATTAAACCACTTGCTGGTAAATATTTAAAAACTAACACATGGTAAATCCCGTATAACGTCCTTGCATATATGTAGTATACATATATAGCCAAATAGATATGAAAAAAACGTCCCAACATCACGATGCAGATGTGGAAGTATTTTGTTCGTTTTGCGCAAATGCGACCTTTTTGGTGGTAATATGAACCAATCTGAACAGTAAACACGGTAAACACTAATTGATGCATCTGCGCAAAACAACTGAAGTGCCTCTACCCGATGTCTATCCGTCTCACTTCATCGGAACCACTGCCACTTATAGGGATTGGCCATATAGTTATAATACATATATGCGTCCTTGCAGGACTAAAGTACTTTTTTTAGTTAAATAGGAGTCAGAAATTAACTTCCCTTTAGTAACTAAATATTTTATTTACCTGGACAAACTAACGACAAAAGGTTAAAATTTTATCCGAAATGATATTCAATAGAGATTGCAAATGAAATTATGTTTTTGATTTTACACGGCAACCTAAATCCAATATTTTGTCCCTCTACTATGCACTAGAGATGTCGATTTTAAATCGATTAATCGAAAATTGATTAATGGAAGCTTAAAAAATCGATTCTTTTTCCGATTTTTTTCATTCGAATCGATTCATGAATCGATTATTAAAAGTAAGAGATCGATAACCGATTTTTTCCAAAAATAATTTCATTTTAATTGTAATTCTGAGACATGTGTTAAAATGAAACACCAAAAACATTATTGTTAATTGTCACTTTTACTCGTTGTCATCAACCCCTCATATTGCTCTGTTTAACTACATACATATACGCACTATCTTGTCCAGTAGAAGACAATTAATACAAAAGGAAGGAAGGCCACCTATCTGACAAACGATTCCTTTCCCACAAAAGCAACTTATTTAGAAAACATTTTTTTGTCAGTTTGAAATTTTTGAATAAACTAGGTACATTCCGTGATATTCGTCCTACATATTCAATTGCGTTATTTTCTATAATTTTAACTGAAAAGTTAACTCGCCTTTACAAATATAATGTAAGGCGTTTTTACACGATATTACCCATGTACTATCAATTAAGTCCCTTAACAAAAATTATCAGCTAATTTTATTAAACTTTTCAAAATTTCGATTTTTTAGATCGATCTCACAGAATCGATTTGTTTTTTAATCGATTTTTTTTTTTAATCGATTATTTTAATCTCGAATTAAATGGATCCAAAAATCGATCTTTTTTTTTGGAGAATCGACGTCTCTACTATGCACTCGAAAAACAGTCAATCCAAAAACACTTCAACTTCGTTGTCGTGTCGCTAATTAACAGATCTTCTTACTCTTTTTAGTAAATTGTCAAGAAACAAATTTTTGTTAAACAATTTATTCCAAGAAATACAACCCTATGTTGCAATAACAAGTAGTGAAAAAAGGTAAGTAGTTCAAAATAGTAAGGAAAATACTTATTAATTATTATTATTCCAAAAATAATAATTGTCCATTTTCTCTTATCGCGAAGCTATTTAGATCTATTTAGCAAGTTGTAATATAGAAGTTATTCAGTTTTCTCTCTTACAATTCGTGCAATGTACAACCGTATGTTAGGCGTTTACTCAAACGATTCGAGAATTATCTCACATTTTTCCAACGCCATAGAGAGAAATAACGAGCCCCGGGAATGACACGCATTTCTCAAAAATTTCTCCCCGAAAAAATAAATGATGAGCAAAGAAAAGATCGTTTTACTTTTTTCCGGGCCCCTATCCACCGCCCTCTCTTTCAGGTCGTCCCCCGGGGTTATAACTCCGGCTACCCCAACCTCTCGTCAGGCCTGCATTTTTTTGAAGCTTGTATTTATATCATACGTAGTTAAAGCAACGCAATGAAATATTCAATTTACTAAAACAGCTTTTGTTAATATCATTTATTTCTAAAAATAAGGTTTTTTTGAGATTCTTTAAGTTGGCCGCTAAGTTTAAGTTGATTGCTTTGTAAAGCGATCATCTTTTTTTAAGGGAGAAGCATTGTAACGAACGGGTCTTTATTGTCAATGTTTGTCTTCTATTATCATATTGTTTTAATATTTTAATATTTTTATTTACGATGTTTTTTTTTACAAATTTTGTTGAAGTATGCATACAATAAAATTGTACTATTATTATTATATCTGTAAAGTGCATATTTCAGCAAAATATTTACTATAAAAAGATTCGTTCGTTCGATTCAAAATCAATCAAGGGCGGACATTCGTGTCAAGCCATGACTCACCCAGAGGGAAGGGGGCAGTCAAGGCAGGCCAGTCAACACCGCTAGTTAAACCTTGGCTCCCAAGGAGTCCAGTCCGAGGTCAGTTTCATAGACATACACAAAAAGGGTATACACATTTCTTTCCCTCTAGAGTAATTTCATTATCTATTTTTATTTGTTGTTTAATTGTAATGTTATTAATAAACTGTGATATTTCCTTTCTTTTTATACATATATAATGTTTGTTTCACTCCCCGCAGCACCTCAAAATTCTCGAATTGGGCGTAATTAAGGAGTTTGGACCACAACGCCTCTTGCCAAGGATAATATCCTTTTAGACACTTGGCTAACGGCCTACATATACAGTAGACTCTCGTTAATTCAAACCTGCGATAATTCGAGACTCCCTATAATTCAAAGGTATCACGAGTTCCCTACAAAATCTTTTTATATTTCGAACTACATAAAACAATACATTTTTATACACTTGGTAAGTTGAACGAAAAAATCATTGCTACGTAACAAAACGACGCGTTAATTCGAACTCATCTGCGTCAAATACCCGACAATTCAAAGTTGCAGAGAGAAAGAGACAGAAATATTGTAAATAAATTTTGAGACAAGTTCAAGTTCATTCATCGCAAATGCTTAAAAAATTAAAATTGTAACCTGCGATAATTTGTAATATTTTAAGAGTCCCTCGAGTTTCGAATTAACGAGAGTCGACTGTATTTTCTGTAATAAAACCTCACAGATGCCTTTATCCGATAGTTTTGATGCGTTAATAAATTTCAACAATTTTTAAATAAATATCACATAAAATTATTTTTTTCTGGAAAACAATAAGCTTAAACACTGCTGCAAGTTTTATAAATGATATGAAAACCTCAGGAATATTGAAAATAACACTGATCACATTTTTTTAAATTAGATGTACAGATGTGCCGTTTGATTGACATTATCTACATTTTCAATTACAAATATAATTTTTTTTCAACTAACTTCAGCTTCTTTACACTATTTACAGTAAAAATTAGTTTTTCTTTTATGTTTGGCAAGCAAGTCCTGTACATATGTAGGTATATAGCTATCTTCAAGTCAAGTTTGTTGTTGACTGGATGGCTGTCTTCACGATACAATTAAGGAAAAAAAAGTGATACATACGCATGTACATAAGTACTTAGTTACATGTAAAAGTCGTATGGATATATGTATGTAAGTAGCAAAAATATAAAGAAACTATAATTCACTCAACAGTACTAATTGGTATGACTATTAAAACTGTCAGTTTGAGTGTGTGATCCGCGGAGGCTGTGGTGATGCGGTAAACACCCGAGACACTTACACTATCGCGGAGAATCTTCAACGCACTCACTACAAACTTATTAATACACGCATGTATGCATTTAAAGTGTAAGTACTTACTTTTATAAAGTGTACTTAACATTTGATGATTACTTTGCGGTGTCTTTTAATAAACGATATACAGTATATTGTATTGTATATGTACGTACCTACATATTATATTTATTTACGTTTCTTGATGTAGGGTATGGTTAGAAATTAACGTGCCTACAGCTAAATACAGTGGTACCGCGGTTTGTATCGGATTTGGGATACCTTAATTCAACTTGACTGTAGGTACATCCTGTTTTGTGAAAAAGTTTACTTACAATTAGTATCCGACCTTTGTTTGAAATATGACTCTGCTATTAAAACTACGAATCAAAGTGGTTCAGACCTCGAGTTGTTTAGTGGTTAGCAACTACGCTTGTTGTCTCGTAGATCGTGAGGTCGAAAACAACTGGGGGAGATACGTCATCTACATTACCATACCCCATTATCTATCAATAATTCATACCTACATCAAAATCAATAGTACCTACACTACAACGGTGCATATAACCTTAGCTGTTGCGCACCTAACCAATAGAAAAAAAGTGGTTCAGACAGTAGTAATGATAATTATAATAGTTGCGGGTCGGGATTCGAGGTTCTGTCGACCAAAAAGGTCCATTGTGCCCTACGTGATCTAGGAGGGACTAGTTTACACCCAGTTCCTCGTAAAATATCAGGGATGCCCTGAAATCCACTCTACTAATCTTCTCAGAACCTATTAAAGGAGATCCCAGACACTTGTATCTCGAAGAGAACAATACCTCTCATACGAATATAAAACATGGGACGAGGATTCGTCTTCCAGCCCACACCTGCGGCAAAGAGAATTCTCTCATAGTCACAAAGGCGTCTATTTAGAACACTATGCTCAGTAAGCAAACCTGTTAGATGGCTTAACTGTACCTTGCTTAGAGATAGCAACTCTCTCCTTCGTTTTAAACTGGCCAAAGCTCGGGCCTGCTTAGCAGTTACATATACTTTCCAGAGGCGAGCATGCTGTCTTACAGCCCAGTAATTCACAGCATATTTCTCCCTCTGGAATGATATCCCCAGGACTGGCACTGAACCTATTGAACGTTGAGTTGAGTCCTATTTAACCAATTCGTCATTTTCACTTTCCGGTGTGACCCGATATCCACGCCAAGGTGACTGGGCAGTAAGACTGAAAGTTGATTCAATGTCTTTTGGAGTACATAGTAGTGTTTGTGATAACTAACAATTTTTTCAGTGTGAGTGAATCCACTTTATGACACGTTAGGGTAGTCTTTGAGGATCTGTCCTCTGAACATTATCAAATCAGATCAGTTACCTATTTTCTTCGGATGTCATCGATTAGGGGGTTTTTTAGTTGGATGATGTCTCGGATAGTTATATTAAGCACCCTGTTAAATTCTGAAATTCTATTGTCGTTCTTCTAGGGCTAGGAAGTATTTTTTTGCTTTTAGCGAATTTCCAGAAAGAATTCTGGAAATTCAGCTATTATGGTGTTAGCCATAGTCGAAGTTCAGCCCGAAAATATGGCAGAAATTTGTTTTGAGGTCCCTAGAGCCCAAAAATAACATTCACTAAAATTTATATATATATATATATATATATATATATATATATATATATATATATATATGTATATATGTAATTATGTATTTATGTATCAGCACGATAGCGCTTCAGGAAAAACTGCTAGTTTTACGAAATTTGGTGACAACGTTGGAAGTCCAAAAATCTTGGATGAGTTCTTCAGCCAAAAACGTCGGAGCTCAGGAACATGATTTTTTGAGCATTTTTCGTGAAAAAGAGTTTTTGGCCAAAATTTGTTATAATTTAAAAGTTTTTGTCAAATTTTTTTACACCATTGCAAAGACGGGAAAAAATGACATAAAAAAGGTTTTGGAACTATTATTCTAGGTTAGCTAGTTTTTGAGAAAATAAGAAAAAAAAGTCAATTTATTTTCTATAATTTTAGTGTGTTTACAACTATGTTGTATGTGTATAATCATATAATGTGTATGTATGTATATAACTGCAATAGTGAGATATACGTATGTGGATATACATACCTACTTATATTGGTTAAAAGATGTCGTCTGCATCTGAATGTATTGGTGAAACAAAATCTTTATAGGATGAATGTACCAAAAGTTGGTCAGTAAAGCCTTTTGGTACTTTTAAAATACAAAATCAATTATATAAACAACTATATATTTCAATTAATAGAGGATCTACGGATTACTTATCAATTTTATTGTAGAATCGTTTCCAGGTAGTTCAATTCAAGTGAAATCTTGAAATAAGTAATTAAATTATAAGACTGATTAATAAACCTGTTTACTTTTTCCCTAAATCGGTCACATGTGTCATGTTGCTAGTTTTGGATATTCTTGACCTTAAGATTGACCTACGCTAAAAAAAAGTTAACGTTTATTAGTTGCATAATATGAATACTAACGTGAGTACTACTAATTGATGGCAATCAATAAAGAATAATTTAATTTCTTTGATAGAATTGGTTTAATTCTTGCCGTAAAAAGTGAACAATCCTCAAATAAAATATTAATCTGGAGACGAAAAATACTTTCTAGACGTATTTAATGTTAATAATATAAATCTACAAAATTATTCAAAATAATCTGAAAAAGCCGAAATAAACCAGTTAGTGCTTATAATGTATCAAATTGAGAATTTTTTTAATAAAATCATCTGCTTTCAAACATGTATACATTTATAGAAAATAAATTTCTTATTTATAAGTTCTTTTAAACCGAAGTTCTCAATTTTTATGGACTAATATCCTTTGGAAACTAGTCCATAAAAATTGGGAACTTCGGTAAAAAGTTAATATAAAGTTTATAAATTTATTATTATTTAAAGAAAAAATATAGATCCAGTTTGGGTACGTCTACCACATGGGCTAGGAAACACTACTAGATATTTTGTTTAAATGCATTATTTGTGTCATTGGTGATAGGTATGTATATTGATATGGAACCAATTTAACGACGTATATAGTACAAAATGTATATATACGTATATCTATGTGTGTGAATGTATTTGTACCTCTAATATACATATTTTTCAAATAAGTACATCACTGTTGACAGTTTTAGCGAATGGAATTCAGCTATTACAGCCACTGTCATGACGCGACTTGAGCCCGGGACTATGGCAGAAAGGTTCCTAGAAACCGAAAAAAATAGTCACTAAAATTTATATATATATATATATATATATATATATATATATATATATATATATATATATATATATATATATATATATATGTATATATATATATATATATATATATGTGTGTGTGTGTGTGTGTGTGTGTGTGCGTGTGTGTGTCCGCGCGATAATTCTCGAACGAAATGTCTTACGTTTATGAAATTTGGTGAAAATATTGGAAGTCCCAAGCCGTTGGACGAGTTCGTTACCCAGACACGTCCGATGCCTGGAACATGTCTTTTTTAGCAATTTTCGTGAAAAAAATTAACTTTTTGCCAAAATTTCCTCTTATTCAAAAATTTTTGTAAAATTTTTTTACACTATTGGAAAGAGGAGAAAAAATCACATAAAGAAGATCTTCAAACTATTATGCTATGTCAACTAGTTTCCAAGAAAAACTAACTTTTATAAACGGAAATTCGCTATGTTATGCAGGATGCTGCGACAGGGGTATTTCTCTCATATGCCATACTTTATTTCCATGTGTAGCAATGCTCCTAACTATACATTATAAATGTAAACTTTTCTATTTCCTATTCCTTATTAACAAGTTTTAACAAGTTTGCGACAATCAAAAATCTTTGTATTAAACTTTATCAATATTAACATATTGTCTAACAAAATTTAATTACCACTATGGGACACAATTAGACAATTCTCGGTCCTGTGAATAATGAGACTTATATTTACATCTTGTATATTAAACCAGTATCCAGTTCTAAGCGAGACTTATTTTATTTGAAACCTGTATACTAAACCAGTATAAACAAAATGTAAACAAACCATAATCCGTTTTTTTTTTAATACTAGTATTTATTCGCAGTTTCGCACCCGTGGTGTTAGAAATTATGACATCATGTTAACACGTATAGAGTATACTTACATCACGTCAGATGTCACAATTGAGAGGTGCTTTTTCTTTGGGGGGAATTTCTTCCCACTGGAATAGAATACTTTCCCAGGGAAACTATAATCATCTCTGTTTCCCAAGCTATCTCCTTGCAAAGTTTTATATTGATTAGTTAAGCTGCTGAGGCGTAAAAGCAACACATTTCTCTGGAAAACTAGTTTACATGGAAAAGTATTCTTTAAAAATATATCTGATGTGATTTTGCCGATCTTGGCAATGGTGTAGTAGTGTTGTAAAAATATTACAAAATAGAGCTTTAAATTATGCAAACATTTTTTTTTTAAACAAAATTGAATACTTTTAAATTATCACTTTACATTATTTAATTAAAATTTCATATCCTCTTTTTTAATTAAATAAATTTTTTAACAAAAATCAAAATATTTTCTAAAAGTATTGCAAGGACGTACAATTATTTCTGTAATTAATTTATGTTTAATATACTTTAATTTGCACAAAAAAATAAAAAGTTATTTTTGAAGACAGATCGCCCAGGTACATTTTTCATGCTAAATTTAACATTTAAATTACAAACTCACTTACACAATTGAAAAATGATTGACGGCTGTGAAAAAAATTACATAAACTGTTTTGATAAATTAACCAAAAAAAAAAAATCGTATTGTGTATTTAAATAAACGTAGATTTCAAATATTTATAAAACAGTTAAGTCGTGACGTTAATAAATACATAATTGCAATTCTAATTTATGTATTTTTTTCAAAATTTTTGTTGTTTATTTCAATTGCAAATACTAATATACTCATCATCTGAATAACGAAATATCTAATAAATATGATTTTGAATGATTTTGAATGATATGAGTATTTTGAGTACCTACATATTATTTTAAGGTTTCAAAATTAGAATAAATATTAACCTTGAAATTTATAACAAACTACAAAAAACAATACACATAAAAACATAATAAATATTGTGTCTTTTGTTTTTAAGAAAAATTCATTAACCTGATCGAACCAACGCCTCCATTTTAATTTATTAGAAACCAATTACTATTTTATGAAATGAGACAGGTCATGTTTTTTTAATTTTTTTTTATTGTAGGTAATTATTGTTGATTCAAAAAACTAAAAGTGACACATCTCCAAAACTTGCAAATAGTAGCCTTCACACGTACGTTCTTTGAGACAGATCTGGCATGTATAATCAAATCCTGCGTGAAAGAATTGATGCCTGAAAATGCATGAATACCGTACAGACTTGGAACTAGAGATGTGCCCGTGAGTACATTTTTACTCACGATCACGCACAGTCACGAGTTAGGTTTTGTACTCACGCCCAATCACGAACGAGAAAATTTATTTCTTTTCACACTCACGCACGATCACGAAGAAAAAAATTTAATGCTTTCACACTCACGCACGCTTACGAATTAAACATAAAAACTTTTAAATCTAATCGTTGGAATTTTGAAAGAAAATCACTTTCGTTTTAACAGTCGGTTAAAATTATGTCCTCACGATAAAATCAGAAATACGGTTAGTACGGTTCAGTGAGATTAATACTGATGCAAGTTATATACTATTTAATTTTTTTCTGGAAAGTGAGAAAATTTTCACAATTTACCATCTGGTGATTTAAAATTCCGGGACTAAAAGACATGATTTAGTCCCTCATAACAGGGAGTAAAGTGCCACTTTTAGTCCCAAGGGACTAAAACATTATTTTCTGCCACTTTTAAACCAATCAGCAAACTTAATTTATAGAATGACAGCAGTCAGTAAGTTTAATTTATAGACCACAGCACTTATGAATATATAAATTAATTTAAACTTATTATGTAGACAAAACATAACAGAACAGATATATGTATGTCTTGAGGAAATTTTATTTAGAATTAATGTTTACATATATATTTATATTACTGCATCTCGATATTTTAAATAAATCATTATTTAAGCTGGAAGATTCATTTCCATTAAGGGTTAATTCAGAAGTCGATTTCACATCCTTTTGTCCGAAAATTTTGTCTGCTATATCTTTTTTATTGTTAATTGAATTTTCAACATAGCCTTTTGCCACTGTCGAAGATTCCCCCCCCCATGTCGTTTGACAATGTCAATGTTTGCCCCCAAATAATAAATATGCAGATGTACACCTGAAACAATGCCCTTTGTTTGAGGATGGATTCTCCAGTTTTAAAAACGTGGCTACATTTTGAGGCAGTTTGGCAAATGCACTTTCACTGCACGAAATTATCCACTTGATCGAAATTATCCAGTTTTTTTTTTCTTTTTTTTTTTAAATTTAAATCAAAAAGTAATAATTTGAAGTTTTACATGCAAAATTTCTAATGCAAATGGCTAAAATTCTAAAGTAAATAAATTTTGTTGACAAACGTTGCTACGCAATTTAAATATTTTATAGTCCATGCGTATAATAATAATATGGTTATTTTCTTCAAAGTATACTTGATTCATATAATATTATCATATAGTATAAACAATGTTTTAAGAATTTTTTTTTTAAATAATTCACTGTTGAGAGATTTACTTTGTGAAATTTCATTTTAAATATTGAAAATATTTAAAGTTTAAATTACTTTGTCTATTTCACGAAATTAAAAATTATTTTTACTGAACGCGTTTTCAGCCCTTTCGGCCATCCTCAGAGTAGAATGAGGAAAATAAATGATGAGAATTTATAGGCAAGAAAAAAATATAGGAGGGGTGTAATATTATTGAATTGAGAAGTGTAATATTTTTAAATTTTTTTTATTTTTATTTGATATTAAACTTATAACTTGAAATAATCTGAAATTGCAAAAAATAGTAAATGCTCCACGGGACTAAAGTGTTTATTTTGATCCTTCGTGTGAATTGTTGCCCTCGGGCCTTACAGGCCCTCTGGCAACAAACTTCACACTCGGCATTACTCGGGAGCACACTTTATCCCCTAACATTCTATTAGATGTTGATAATTATATACAAAAAATATTAATGTTTTTTGCTAGACTTACAGGTTTTCTGGGTGGCTTTTTTTTTTAGTAGGATATCTTTTTATAGGTATATGTGGTGAGTAGGGTTGCTACCGTTTTTTAAGAAAATAAAGTAATTTTAAAATTTTGTGCAAAAAAACCAAGTACAATTAACTAAGAAAAAGTACGCGTTCCCACTTTTTTGGATTTTGTAGTACAAGACAATCCTTATAAATTCGTATTTATCAGCTTACTCCCACTTGACCACTTTTAACGAGTCAGAGTCAGATCTTACGCAATTTAATAAACAGTGTCGTTTTGATTCTTTTAAACTCATTTAAGATATTTATTGTTAGTGATATTTGAATTATTTTCTTAACTAATAAATTAAATTTTGTAGACTGATGATTTTGTATATAAAAAAAAATAATTCTAACTATTCTAAGTGACGTCTGTATTAGACAAAAGTCTGAAAAACGGACGTAGAATCTCACTATTATTAATTCTTGTGTCTTGTAATCTTGAAAAATTATTTTTTGAACTAAAATAAGTTAATAGAAGGAAATTCGCTATGTTATGCAGATGCTGCGACAGGGGTATTTAATTTTTATAGTGAAAATATGCTTTGATAAAAAGATTAAAAAAATTAATAAATATTTATATTAAGAAATTTTTCCAAATCCAATTTTTTTAAATATTTTGTTCGCTTTGTAGTATGTAAAAAAAATGTTTTTTGCAAATAAACTCTAAAACTCCCCGTAAAAAATCCATTCGTCGAAACGACGCCTATGTATGATTAACTTGACTCGTAGACCAACGTATGATTCTAGGGTTAGGAAAACATGATACAACACAATGACGCGACGTCTTGCTACAATACATTGTGATACATACTACTAAAATTAACTAATAGATATATTGTATTATGGATATTATGTTCTCCTAATACAATAGTGTTTGCAGCGTTTTAAAACTACTGTCGAGTAGCTGAGTACCATACTAAAAAGTGGTTCGAGTGCGAAGGGTTAATATTGTTATTATTATGGCAATTTTTTGACTGTATAACAGTTTTGATAGTGAGGCAATTCTTTTTTGGTAATTTAATGTAATGTTCAATTTAACTTTTACTATACGAAAAAACTAACGCTGTTTTTAAATAATCTTCAGGTTAGCTTTAATCTTAAGTTTAACTGACCATAAATGGGTTTACAGAAGATGTCAACTACTTATAATTATAATGGAATATAGTAGATATTTTGATTATATTTCCGTATAGTGCTCGAGAATTTAAAATCTACACTGTTTAAGTCTAGATCTTCGGGCATTAAGTAGTTCAATTTTAAAGTAAATCATTAGATAAATTGTATCTTGCCACATAAGGCACGCTTTCTAAATACAAAAGGTAAACAGCATCAGCAACTGAGGTATTCGAGAGATATGTTGCAATTTTTCAATTCCTATCTTCGTGCCCTTACTACACTTCAATTCCTTCATGACTTTACTGCAGTGTATGACTTAGAGAAGTTGGGTCTGTGGAACAACTATTTCTCACCAACTACCGGCCACATTATTATTATTGTACTTTAGAATCGTCAGATTAAATAGATTTTACTAGTTTGTAAAAGTATCAAGTTTATTCTTTTTTGAATTCGCCAAAAAATTTAACAATATGAACATTTTTGTTAATTACTGTACACATGGAAAATATGTATAATAGATAATCCCTTCCAATTGTTCGATTGTCATATTACTGGTTATTGCTTATTAGTAAAATTTAAATAAAGTAGGCAACATTGTACAAAATGTATGTTTATCATTATTTAACTTAAATAATGATAAACATACATTTTGTACATGTGTCTGATTTGTCTTTGTTCGCTACATTGTGCACGAATCCGAAACATTTTCCCAAGGCAAACTATATATATATATATATATATATATATATATATATATATATATATATATATATATACAGGGTGTAAAACAAATAACTCTCGTCCTTTTGTGGGGTGACTCCTAGCACCCTGTAGACACTAAAACCGCAGGAAATTTTTCGGAATTAACAGTCGCGTCACCCCTCAAAATGATAAGTTATTTCCTTTACACCCTGTATATATATGTGTGTATATATAATATATATACACACATACATATAAATATATATGCATGTGTGTATGTGTGTATATATTGTATACAGGGTGCAAAGGAAATAACTCTTATCCTTTTGAGGGGTGACGCGACTGTTAATTCCGATATATATATATATATATATATATATATATATATATATATATATATATATATATATATATATATATATATATATATATATATATATATATATGTTACATTTTTTTTCAGAATCATATTCTACGGATTCTCGTATTCTAAAACGGATAGCACTCCTACTCTCGCCTCTCGCCGTTCTTATCGTATAGGCTGTATAAGTCTAATGTTTTCAAGGAAAAATTCGACTAAAAACGCGGTATTTTTTGCTAAGTAAGATATTTGTTTTATTATTTACAAATATGGAATATCATAAAGTAACGCTCAAATCAGTGAATTCAATATTTCATATCATTTTATTCGAAGTGTTCTTCTGACGTAACACTTTCCTTCGTAAATCATATAGGTATGTATTATAGCAAGGTATAATCCAGGAAAAATTAAATACCTCAGAGTAATCGTTTCAAACTAATTTTCAAGGAAGCATAATCAATTAGTTAGTGTTAATTCCGTTTCCTGTGTGTCCTTTGTAACATTTACCAAGAAGTGTCCGATAACTTGCCAGTTTCATATATTACTGTAAAAGTGAAAAATTTATATTTTTTTAATAATTGAAATATAATTTTCTTAATAGATAAAAATTGTTTTCCCTTAATTAGCGTTTGTATCATATTAAATAATACATTTTTAGCTTCCTAACAAGCACCGAAAAATTTCCGTACGATGTTTAGTTACGAATTTATGAACAGTCAAAGTTTAGTGTCTACTCTACTCTTTGAATTACTATAACTCGGTTAAAAATTGCCTAAAAATTGTCGTACTGCGATGAAAGAAAAAATGAAATTAAAAGAAAAAATGAAATTAAAAGAAAGAATGTGATCTTTTTGAATATAATATTAAAAATAATTGAAAAAAATTATTTGAACTAAAGCTTTGAATGTAAAAATTCCATTTTAAAAAATATTTTAAGGAAAGATTCTGAAAGTAAAAAATTTTAGCTTTAATTCTGTATTAAAATCAACGCTCTCTCATTTTTTTTGCCGAATTTGCAGGGACTTAAACATAAAACACTATTTTATAAAAACGTGTAAAATCGCCAAAAAGTTTAGGCGATAGTTACCGTCAGTTGGGACGAATGTAGACGATTTTTTCAGTTTTTTGGCAATAAATTGTTTAGAATTTATCTAAAAAATTCTAAAAAAATAATTTAAATGCTTTAATATCACGAGCATATAGGGCAGTAATAAAAATATCAAAATTGGTACTGATTTTTTTTTTTTTTTTTTGGTTATATAGTGTCTGGATTCGCCCCTGTGTGTGGGGCGAATCGAGACAGTGCTTTATTTGCAATATAAATCACATTCAGTCATGCTTATGGGTAAAATCGGACATAGAAAGAAGAAAAAAATAGCTAAATTTCCAATCTGAAAATTCGCTAAACTAAATAACTGCATCAGCGAATGACTTTTGATGGGTGGAATAAAACATTTTGGATTTAAATGAATTTTATTTCGATTTGCCTTTAACTCTATCATGGTCGATTTGGGAACATGGAAGTATTCAGCAGCTTGTCTGAGCGATTTTCTTTTATTTAAATATCGCAAAGTAGGGGCGCAACAACTACATATCTACAGGAGGTCTAACAAAAATTTAAATTATCAAATCTTTTGATAACGCAGTTCTCCGACAACAATGGAAAATGTTGTAATAAAATTTCGTCTCCGAAAATTTGATTTTCAAATAAAAAATATTAGTAAACCACTAAAAATTTTACTTTTTAATATAAATAAAATAAATTGAAGGAAAATTTCCAGGTAATTTTAGAGGATTCGAACCCCTTGGATCTCCCCGGTTGTTGCGCCTCTGTCAAAAAGAGCCCATTTTATGTTATCTAGACTACAGTTTATGTAGTTACCCCACCCACCCACAATAATACCCACCTTCTTTTTATACTGACGCAACATGGTGTATGAATTCGCCTCACCTATAGACAATTTTTTGTTAATCAATTTATAAAAAAAAAATTAAGCCAAATACAGCTTTCATTTCTGGTACATATATTGTCAAAAAAACACTCAACATTTTGTTGCCAGTCCCTACTTTATATACATAACTGTTTTTTTTTTTTTGTACAGTAGTTTCTTTACAAGATATCAAAACGCGCGTTATTTTTAAAAATTATAAACAATGCCCCTGTAAAATAACAAAATACAAAGATGTCACGTTCACCGCTTTTCTTTGATGACTAATTCATAACTGCCAAAATTCAGTAGCATAAATTGATTTATGACCTTGTACGGTCATAACACTGACGAAGAAATATCGAGAGGCAGCTCTGTCTAGATTCGCCCTTACTATCTCGGTTCGTCCCAACTGATGGTATCTCAAAAAATTGAGAATATTCACTTTCACATTTTGATGTGCCGTGATCGTCAAAGAAATACCTAAATAATCTAAACAAGTGCATCGATTTGAAGCCAAATGTGTAGTCAAATCCTATAGACAACGTTGTGGAAATTAAAGTTTTCATTGCATAGATAAAACCATTTTAAGAAAAAAACGCCGTGAACTGCGGGGCCCCATCACGGAAGTCGAATTTTTCGCTACATCTTCGCTATTGATTGTCTACAAGCGAAATGTGATTGAAAGTCTATAAGCGATTTGTCATTTTGATGGTTTCAAAATTGATGATGAGTGTCCGGCTGATCGAGGCTTTAAAAAAAGGTTTTAAGTTTTAAGGACTGAATCTCAGCAAATTTCAATTTTGTGCCGATAGCAGTTAGCAGGAAAAAAGCCAACACAATTCGTACGGGGGCATTCCTACCCATGCTTATCCGCCAATTGCCTTTGTGGTTTATTTTTAAATATTAAAAAGGACCTTAAATAGTAAACTGGAAGGACTTTAAGAAAAAAATTTTTTCTTTCCAAAAAAATCCAAAATTTCTATTTTATAAATAAAAATCCAAAATTCCTACTTTATAAATAAACAGTGACATTAATAACATTTTAAAATTACTTAATATTTTTATGTATTGCATTTGTTAAAAAAAGTAAGTTAATTTTTTTTTTAATTTTTTAAATTACCTACTATACGCCTGCTTGTATTAGAATAAAGATAAAGCATTTAAAATACATTTAACAATACTACTAAATTTCGGTGTAAAAATGGGAGAAGTGGGAGGAAAAGTAATGTGGAATCCCTAAAAGGCACTAGCTGGATACTAACTCAATACATGCACAAAATTTCAGTCCTCTAGGTTTCCTTAGAGAGTCTCTAGACGTGTTAGAATAAAAGCAAAAAAATCAAGGAAATATTGGCGTAAAATCATGGGGGTAAGGGTTAAAAGTTGAAACCTCCAAAAAGCAGTGGCTGGCTATTAACTTAACCTGTACACAAAATTTCAGTCCTCTAGGTTTATTTGAGGAGATTTTGACCCGAACGAGACTGTTAAAAAACAAGAAAAATCATGTTCTTTTGGGTATAAAATTGGTGGAGGTAAGAGTTAAAAGTTGGGACCCCCCAAAGGGCACCCCCTTGATACTAACTCAATCCGAATTCAAAATTTCAGCCCGGTAGGTTTATTTGGGTCACCTGTGCGAGTGGTACAATCTTCGAAAACGTCAAAATGAGGGGGGTGGGGGTAAAATGTTAAAACCTTCAAAAAGCACAACCTCGGTATGAACTCTATCAACACACCAAATTTCAACCCTCTACGTTAATTCCGGGGGGCTGGGGGCGTGTTAGATCCATCGAAAATAGTTTTTTCCCGCTCTACTCCCTCCAAATCACACTAGGAAGCTGAATTTTGGATATGTTGTGGATAACTCACCGAGAAATAATTTCCAATCGGTTTGGAAAAGTTTTATTGCTTTTCCGACCCCCATTACCCCCTTAAAGGTTGGGTCGAATCCAAAATTTGACCCCACTTTGATAGTATTGTTGTGCATCGGAATCAGCCCCATTTACCAAATTTGAGCTCTTAACTTCCATAGGGGGCCCTACACATATTAAAGGTAGCGGGAATATATATATATATATATATATATATATATATATATATATATATATATATATATAATAATTTATTTTCCATGGAATGAGCCCCATTTACCAAATTTGAGCTCTTAACTTCCATAGGGGGCCCTACACATATTAAAGGTAGCGGGAATATATAATAATAATAATAATAATAATAATAATAATAATTTATTTTCCATAAAAATATCTTACAAGGAAGATGTGGATGCGTCAACATTACAAAAGATTAATATGATTGAAAACTTATAAATAAATAAATCATTAAGATATTAAATAAATGAAACATTAAAATATTAAAGCAGCTTAAAATATCTTAAAACTGACAAATTTAAAACTTATAATTGCTAAATTTAAGAAAAATTATTTACCATAAAATTCATTCAAATTGTAGTGACATCTCGCCAACAAGAATGACCTGAGTTCAGTTTTAAATTTAGATGGTGGCAATGATTTTATTGCGTCAGGTACATTATTGTATATACGTATTATTGTCTCCTCAAAAATAGGAATTAAACTAGGTTAACGAATCACTCATTTCGTACATGTTTTTGAAAATGACAACTGTACCTTGTATACTCGAGTGCGTATTTATTTTTAAATTGCATTATGTATGCTACTGTATAATTATATGAATACTATTAAATACAATTAATTTTCATTTATATATTTTTGATTTTATTAGTGAACGTTTATATAGTTTAGAATTTATTTATTTTATAATTTATAAAAATTACAAAAATATACAACAGTGGTGGAATTATATAATTTATAAAAGTTACAAAAATATACAAAAATGGTGAAATTATATATTATAAATATTGATATAAACAGAAAAATTATAAGGTACTAATAATACTATATTAAAATATGTTTCGAAATTAAAAATTATATACAAAAGATAAGAATAATATACAAAAGATAAGAATACTAAAATTTAAAACTGATTAAATTTAAAATCTAAGACAATTATAATTATAAATATTAAAATATGTACAAAAAATTAAAAATTATATACAAAAGATAAAAAATAATACTAATATTAAAATTTAAAAATGATTAATAAAAAATATAAAATTTAAAACCGAAGAGAATTATAAATAATATTAAAACTGAAAAAAATTATTAAAATTACACAGAAAAAATAT
This sequence comes from Brachynemurus nebulosus, assembly GCA_035578155.1. Taxonomy (NCBI): domain Eukaryota; kingdom Metazoa; phylum Arthropoda; class Insecta; order Neuroptera; family Myrmeleontidae; genus Brachynemurus; species Brachynemurus nebulosus. Next base: position 766,099 of record JAPWDM010000044.1, on the reverse strand, counting down.
ATCAGAATTTGATAACAAAACAGTATAAACTAAATTTTAAATATTATTTATTGAATATTTTGTACCTAATATCGCACCCCAGTGGACTAGGTCATAAAATTTATTAGCACACGTTTCCATAAGAAATATACATTAATAACTTAAATACCCCTGTCGCAGCAACCTGCATAACATAGCGAATTTCCATCTACAAAAGTACGTTTTTCTCGGAAACTAGTTGATATAGAGTAACTGTAAATAAAAAAACCTTCTGTATATGAATTTTCCGCCTCATTCCGCCAAATCTTTTTCACAAAAAATGTCCAAAACACCGTAAACGTTTTCACGAAATTTCTTAAAAATAAGATGTTTCGTTCTTGAGTTATCGTGCGGACACATTTATATATATGTTTACTAAGTGTCCGCATCGTGTAGAACCGGCTTTACATCAACATTATACATGTATCATAATTATGTGATCGTATGGGTAGTGACGAATTGACGTTATACATATATACACTATATCTTCTTTGACTACATAGTGTGTCGAACATGTGCTTAGAATGTTAGTAACTTAAGACTTTAAGATTACATCACTTAAGATTACATCCCTAAGATCACATTCTAAATCACATAGTTTTTCTCGGAAACTAATTGACATAGAAAAAAAGTTTAAAGACAAGACCTTTTTTATGTAGTTTTTTCTTCTCTTTTAAATGGTGCGGACACATATATATATATATATATATATATATATATATATATATATATATATATATATATATATATATATATATATATACAAATACATATATATATACATATATATATATATATATATATATATATATATATATATATATATATATATATATATATAAATTTTAGTGAATATTATTTTCGGTTTCTAGGGACCTCAAAACAAATTTTCTGCCATAGTCCCGCGCTGAAGTCGTGTCATGACAGTGGCTGTAATAGCGTATTTCCAGTTTTGGAAATTCGCTAAAAAGGAGATGGAGTATGCACTATCAGTTCAGGTACTGTTTCCAAAAAACCTGCTTTCTTTTTTTATTATATTTTATTTTAAGGGGATGTTCACGTGATTTTTTTTTCAAAAAGAGGTTGACCTAGTTTAATTCCTATATATACTTATAGGAATCTATAAGTTGTTGACAACTGAATTATTCAAAACTTCCAGTCTCATTTGCCTCAATATTAACTCATTCCTTCCACGCGTTTGATAGTCGTGTTGAAACTGGTATATATATATAATATATACATATATATATATATATATATATATATATATATATATATATATAATATGTATGTATATATATATATATATATATATATATATATATATATATATATATATATATATATATATATATATATATATATATATATATATTAACAGATTTGTATGTGTATGAATGCGCGATTTCCTGAACTTTTTACACAATACCAGTTTCAACACGACTATCAAACGCGTGGAAGGAATGAGTTAATATTGTATATATATATACATATATATATATATATATATATATATATATATATATATATATATATATATATGTCCAGCGTATAGTTTGGGAACACTATATTTTTTTAGTTGAATATCGTTCGCCAATGGTCTGGCATCACCATATGACTTAAGAAAATGACTTTCGTTCAAAACCTTCTAAGAAAAAAGAGACAAAAGGAATTTTCAACATAACGTATAAAATGGGGATTTTCCATGTAATGTTTTATCAAAGGCATATCCTCAAATTTTACAAATGTTCTCAAAAACTGCTATATATGAAAATTTTGTTTTCATACTATCCGCTGGACACACATATCTGTGTATATACATATTTAAATATTAGTGAATATTATTTTGGGTTTCTTGGGACAATTTGTTTTGAGGCCCCAAGAAATCCAAAACAGTATTCACTAAAATTTTTAATCGATGGTCGGAGTTTAATTTTTTATGTTACAGGGTGTCATATATGGGTTAGTTAGAGGACATTTTTTTTATATACAATTTTGGATTTTATATACAATTTCGGAAAGTTCTCTTACTATACAATAAATTGAAGAATAGTTTGGTGACTGTCCTCATATTCTACAGATGTCCTCGAAAACTACTATATATGAAAATTTTGCTCCCATAGTATCCGCTGGACACACACACACACACACACACACACATATATATATATATATATATATATATATATATATATATATATATATATATATATATAAATATATATATATATATATATATATATATATATATATATATATATATATATATATAAATATATATATATATATATATATATATATATATGTGTGTGTGTGTGTGTGTGTGTGTGTGTGTCCAGCGGGAGCAAAATTTTCATATATAGAATAAGAATATAGAATAAAAATTTAAGACAACTTCAATTTTTAGTCGAATTTTTCCTTGAAAAAATTAGACTTATACAGCCTATACGATAAGAACGGCGAGAGGCGAGAGTAGAGGCGGTATCCGTTTTCGGACCCGTAGAACACGATTCTGTAGATAAAAATGTCCCATATATATTTATATATATATATATATATATATATATATATATATATATATATATATATATATATATATATATATATATATATATATATATATGGGACATTTTTATCTACAGAATCGTGTTCTACGGGTCCGAAAACGGATACCGCCTCTACTCTCGCCTCTCGCCGTTCTTATCGTATAGGCTGTATAAGTCTAATTTTTTCAAGGAAAAATTCGACTAAAAATTGAAGTTGTCTTAAATTTTCTATCGGGGGTGTAGGTATATGCCGAGTAATAAACAGCAGAAACATTTTTTGATGTAGTTTTAGTTAACCCTGAAACCTTTTTATTCTTTTTTTAGCTAAATGATATACTGAAGTCATTAACAAGGACTAGGATATTTATTTTGGAAAGGACAAAACGCACATTATACCTATTAAAATAAATGAATGACTTTGTGTTTCGTTGTATATAAGTATACAATGTCTCTATGCCCTTCCAACTTACCGTGAGAATGGTGGTTTGGTGTGTTTTGCTTGTTAATTGTTGTTTTGAATGTTGCCACTGGTTTAATTTAAAATATGTGAAAAATGTTCATTTAATTTATTCATCTCTTAAACAAGATCATGTACTAATGAGAACAAAGTTAATGCTATATATATAATCTGAGAAAGTTTATTTATTATCACAAGATCATAGTGTACCTACCTAATTTTTGGACATAATAAAATTTTTTGGATTAGCTTTATTATTTAAAAAAAGCTTTTATTATTTTAATTTATAGTAAAAGTTCATAACTATATTATGAACTAGCAAAAAGACAAACTAATCAAAACCAAAATTTAAAGATTAAAAAACTTTAGAAATGTTTCTAAAATATGAGAATTTGCAAAGAATTTAAGTATATTTTACCATCAGTAATAATATTTATCTTCCTGAAAATTATTTATTAATATAAAACATTTGCCGAAAAGTTCAATAAGAAAATATTCAATTTTCTAATAAGCTGTTTCTAATGAATATTTGTATTCAACTAAGCTGGTATCTATTTTTTACACACTGAAAAGATTACAAAGCTACTGTTACCAAAAACAAAAAAAATTAGTTACGTAATTTAAAATATTTGAATGGATTTACCAAAAAAAATTCTTTCGATACTAAATATATGTTTACAACAAAAGACTGATAGTAAGTTACTGTAACTAGTACACTACTGTTATTGGATCAAAAAATATTTGCTAATGCATGTACCCGTAGTGTTCAGTCATTTTTTTTTTCAAGACACTTAACTTTTATCAATTTATTTCAAACTAACCGTACCCGCGTCGTTCGCGCGACGCAAAATCAATGAGAAGTATATATAAGTATAATAATTATACAAAACTTCCGCAGAACAATAATTTTATATATATATTTTGTTTATTGTGTTTGGAATATGAATCTGTTCTGCAAAACAGAGAAGGAAATATGGTTTTCATATATATATATATATATATATATATATATATATATATATATATATATATATATATATATATATATATATATACATATATATATAGCTTTTTATTTTGTTTGGAATATGAACACCTGGAATGAACACCATATTTCTCCTTCTCTGTTTTGCAGAACAGATTCATATTACAAACACAATAAACAAAATATAGTAGTAATGGATGCACATGTTCAAAATGGTTTTTATATTTTCCCAAGGAGACATTTTACCGTAATAAAAAGTATCTTGTATGTTGATGCAGGTAATAAGTTAACGTAAGACCAAATTTCATAAAATCCGTTCAATAGTTTGTGGGTAATGTGTCCACATGCTCAAAATGGTTTTTCTGTTTTTCCGTGGGAATGAGACATTTTCCCGGAGTAAGAAGTATCTTAGATGTTGACCCAGGTAATAAGTCTGTTATCATCACACCAAATTTCATTAAAATGTATCCAGTAGTTTTTGCGTAACGTGTGCACATGCTCAAAATGGTTTTTCTATTTTCCCGTGGGAATGAGACATTTTCCCGGAATAAAAAGTATCTTAGATGTTGACCTAAGTAATAAGTTGTCATCACACCAAATTTCATTAAAATCCATTCTGTAGTTTTTGCGTGATGCATGAACAGACAGACAGACAGACAAAAATTTAAAAAATCACTATTTTGATATCTGCATCGATAACGATTTACAATACCAGTACAATTTTCGAAAAATATTTCATGTGCAGAAATGGTCTCGTTACACTGTTTTATTATATACTGTAGGTATAGATTGATGATTTTGGCAATTTTTCAACTTATCTATTTGAATTTTTACTTAATAAGACAAAAAATTATTGTCTGTTTTTGAAGAAAATAGAAATATTAAAAGTTTGCTCTTCATAAAATAAATAATTATAGTATAGAATATTTAAGAATAGAAAGTCAAAATAATGATGGTCCTATGGTCCCGTTGGTAAAGACACGCTATATATTTAATAATGAAAACATATAAATGTTGATAGTTCGAATCGTAGACGTTCTAATAGCAATTTAATTTTAAATACAAATTATAATAAACAAGTAGGTAAGTAGTTAAAAGAGAATATACAAAAAAATCAAATAAACACGTAAAAAAATGTGGAACCCAACAGTCAACCTGTGACACGAATTATTATGTTGTAACAGTGATCATATTGATCTAACTACGTCATAAAAGTTAATATAAAAGTGGTGTTTTTTGCGAAGTAGTGTTTATTTATTTATTAGTGGCAAATATGGAACTGTATAACGTTACGCTCAAATCTATTAAATTTAGAAACCTTTTTTTTTAAATTACGGTATCTATAAATAAAATTATTTAATGCCGTATTTAAATAAAAAATGTTATAACGTACCGAAAAATTTTTTTTTTGTGTAGGAGTAAGATTTTTGCAGTTATCTCTTCGGCAAGTTATAGATTTCAGATTGAGTGACGAAGATTCTCGCGAGTCCAACTTAGCCACTACTGTGCATTGACCGTTAGTAGATTTAGTGTGATATTTAGCCGGCGCGACGTACAAAACTCAGAATTCAAATTTTACCATGTTGAAATTGATCATATTTAACCAAAGTTCTATAATTTTTTTTTATAATAATAGTATTAATATTCTAGGATAACATTTCTTAGATAAAAATGTTTCCATTTAGCGCCATAATTATATGCATAAGTCTATTTAAATATACAAATTATACATATAAATTTAAAATATTTCTGTCAAAAATATGAAATTTATTGCTTACAGTGTAAATAAATTTACCATAGTCCATTACCTGTTATAATAAGTACCTACCCGTTAACTCGTCATATTAAAAATTTTAAAATATATTACTTATAAGACTTATTACTGCCATTTAATTATTAATAAAATAAGTTATTAAAGATGTGTTAAAGAAATTGTAAATCATTCGATAATTTCAAAATAACTATGCTCGTTTACTAAGAGCATAATAAAATCATGATACCGGCATGTTCATATTGTACATATAAATAAATATATGTATGTAAATATCTTCAAATGCACGTTAGTCTTTCATCAAATCCACACTAATTAACTGTCAATATCGGACGACAACACTAATTATCGACATACCTTATAAGATACTTGTATTTTACTTTTATGTATTTTACAGTATGATAATGAAAAAAACGTAAGTATGGGTCAAAATACCTAAAAATGGTATGACGTCATTACCAATGAAGCAGAATTAGACATACAACACTATATAAGTTACTATAGTTACTCTAATCTAAAAATGACATAAAGGCAAAATAATTGTTGATATGAAGTAATAAAATAAAATAATCCATATATTTAATTACAAACTTCTAATATAAAAAATATGAAATAATTAAAACTAAAATTCAACTAATCGGATCAAATAAAATTTTTATAAAACTAAACTTATAATAAAGCCAAAATAAAATTAAAGATAAAATTTGAATATTTTTTTTATTTGTTTAACTAGCTAATTTGATCTAGGGATTGATTGCTGAAAACCCTGTTACGATTTTTTATACTTTGTTGAGTAGCGCACTTTTATAACTCACCCGTCTGGAAAATATAGGTTAAATGATCGAACAACCAATTTTGCAAATAAATTTATTGAACAAAATTTTACAATCTCATTTTATTAAAATACTGGATGCTTCCACTGGTTCCTGTTGTGGGCTTGTTTCAGTCATCTTTGAACCTAAAAAAAGGAAAATTAAGAACATTGTATTAATTTTTATTGTAAATTAAAATCACTGTTAATAAGAAAATATTAATACCAACACAATTGTAAATATATTAAAACAAAGAAATTAAAATCAAATCAACTAAAAAGTTACAGTGAAAAAAAAAATAGGTTACAATGTTGACACTTAAAATGTAAACAAGTGAAATGACAGTTAGGCGGAAGTGTCAGTAGTGACTCAAAATCAGCTTTGCAACTAATGCGCAGACGTGGAAGTACCGAAAGAGCTAGAAATTGATCGCGGAGGTGAAATAAGCAAAAAATTGAAAAAACGAGCTCCTTTTTCGTATCTGGTACCCGAACGGCGAAGGTGGTCAGGAAGAAGGAGGCACCTTCGACACATATGAAGGGACAAGCTGTTGTAGCGTATCAGTTTTACCGTTATTGGGATTATGGAGCTACAAATTGTTTTAGTATTGTTTCGTATGTAAAAAGTTAACTGTAACTTATCTGTTAATTTTTGCTACGTCAAATTTTTGGATTTTTCTACGGAAACCCTTCATTCATTCATTACTGCTGGAAGATTTGTTAAAATTATATTGGAATCTGGACCACGTGGCGAATTTCGTTGTTTGTGGTATTGGAATGGTTCCATGGTTCAATAAATCTCCTGTTGGAAATAAATTGCTGTTCCGGAATGTGTTCTGAAATGGTGAAAGATACGAATTTAGATAATGGGAAAATGAGTTCACGGCATATCGGGTCATTTCAGCGAGTACTTTGTTAAACTGAAGTTTTGTTCTAAAAAACGATAAAATAGAAAAAAATTCAGTGCAAGTAGAACTTTTCTTGTTAGATTTTTGTTATTTACTAAGTATTTTAGATCTAGTCATTTTGTTAATTCATATTTTTAAATTAAACTTTGGACGGAAATTGCTACTATCGATCATTGATCAGAAATACGTGTAAAAAGAAAAATATTTAAACTTACCTGTACAGAATTTGTACGTGATAGAAGCACGCTCCGTCTAAACTTACGTATGTACTGTAGGTTAACTTGTAATTGAACCAAAATAATTTTATTATTAAGTAAAATTTTTTACGCCGGCTATATTTACCTAAAACAAAGGAAATATTATTAATGAAAATTCACAGTTAAATCTTTTATATGCTATCTAAATGAGTTATACTTACCGTTTTAAAAATTTGAGTGGATGAAATTCTATTTGACACATGTAATTTTGACATTCATATGAAGGCTCCATTCTGATATTTTTCAAGTTGTCCAATTGAATTTTCATTCTCTCAACATACTGTTATTAACCTTCTTATAATACAATTTACTACATTTTTTTTTGCAATAATTAATCACTTTTTCAGAAAAATAAATCATATCATTGTACAACAAATTTTATGGCTAAAAATGTATTGAAACAAGCTAACATTAATAATAATTTTGATAGATAGCAATGTTGGTTGTTTATATCACTACAATTATTTTCTAATTTTTCAGCGTAGGTATAGTCGTTAACAACTTGAGATTTTTCCGTGTTTTTTTCTCTAGTACAAAATACGGTGGCGCTCAACAAAAGTAATTAAGACTTCATGGTTAATTGTTAGATTTCTTTTAATTTTTTTGTCTCTCAGAGGATATAACCCCTCACCCCCCCAGTTCTACCAAGCTAGTCGAGTAGCGTCCAGTGTACCACCGAAAGGGATAACAACCCATTTGATAAAGGACAATAAAAATTAAAGAATTTATAACACACAATGTTACCATGCGGAAGCTTTTCAAACTATGTCAGAGAAGATCCGGTTTACAGTAATAGTTAAAAATAAAAAGGCAATGATATTTCCATACGGCAAAGCGGAAACGTTATAGGTAACTACCTTAGAAAAGTGAAAAATTTTTGTCCTCCAGAATCAAAATCTTCATTCGCGTTTCACAGTACAGAGCTTCTGTGTCTCTGTCGATCTATGTTTACGGAATTTTCAAACGCGCAAAGCTCTGAAACGATTCAACTAAATTTGATAAAGTCACTGCGCTGATCTGGTATATTAAATCATATAAATTTCATCTATAGTCGGGAAAATAATAGTCACTGCACTTGCTCAAAATTCGTTAAGCACTGAATATGTGGAACGCACTAATTTTTTGTATTTCACTGATTTATGTAAGCATATTATGGGCACGAGGTCACTCTCTGCCAAATTACTGGCAATGATCAAGTTAACCTCAAGATCGGGTTACTTGTACCCAAACCTAAATTTCCAGGTGATTTTCATTTGAAAACAGTTTGAGACCATGTAGGATGTTGGTTACTAATTAAAACATTGTACAAACATATAAGGAACTTTACTTATTCAATACTCTTATCACAAAAATTAGTTTTCCTCGGAAACTAGTTGACATAGAAAAATAGTTTAAAGACCTTTTTTGTGTGATTTTTTCTCCTCGTTCCAACAGTGTAAAAATTTTTGAATAAGGAGAAATTTTGGAAAAAAGTTAATTTTTTTCATGAAAATTTCCAAAAATAACATGTTTTGGGCATCGGACGCGCCTGGTTAACGAACTTGTTCAACGGTTTAGGACTTTTAGGAATTTCTGCTTTAGTCTTGCACCATTTTATACCAAAGTTATAATGGGCTCAAGTTACCCTAATTTTAAGGTTATTTTACTGATTTATCAAAACCTTAATTTAAAAAATTAACGGAATGGTTGGCAGATGAACATATCTGAATTTAGTTTAGTAATGAACAAAGTAATAAAACTATGCACTTACCTTCCTTTGTAGACTACCACAATTACTTTTACAGTCAAAAGTTAGCAACGTAACAAACATCAATTTCAAACAGAGAGTAAACAACACGTGCCTCACCTCTAGTGTCAATTTTCAGAACTACCTAAACTTAAACGCCGTAAACCTACTGCTGTTACCTACTAGCTAAATATCTAACTTACTTTTACTACTGACTAATATAAGCACAAAACAGAAAATAATACTTTTTCCGTTTTGGTCTCAAGTTACACCACAGGACACAAGTAATCCGCAATTACGGTATATAGTTATGTATACTTACTATAGTATTTAACATATAAACACTATCTAATATTGTAACGTGCGAAAAAGCTTATAATGCAATTCTTTAAATACAGTATCAAGTTCATTTCCTCATAATATTGTTGACGATATACAAACACACTGAGCGTGTGAAAAGACTTATTAAGCAAATCACAGCTTATAATACTTATTGTTCTAATTATTATTATCAATTTTAATATGTATCTCTATTTTTATACTAAATAAGCAAATTGTAACAACAACTCTGAAATAGTCAAATTTAACGGATAGTTAGCTTCTCAAAAAACATATAGATAGTTGTCATCACAACTAAAGATTAGCTTTAGTCTCGATTTGATACAAGAACTATCTCCGAGTTTTTCTAAAAGCAAATTATTGTAATATTATTATTGTAACAAAAGAAAATAAATTTTTTTTAATAAATAACGCGAAACGTGTAATTTAACTGGCGCGATCGGTACGATAATTTTTGAGCAACTGGATCACAGATTTCTGGTCGTTTTCAAACGTTTGGATCAAGGCGAATCTACAACTTCCTGGATCTTGCTGAGTATCCGTGACGGTTTATCACTGGAAATGCTCAACTTATGGTTCATGTAAGTCAATCTTATGTAATTTTCGCTCATTCATTTTCATGCCAAATCCTCTCAAAAATAAACTGCTATCCTTTGGTTCAACTCCTTATAATCGGGACACTTCTCAAAACACCGCGGCTTACGGGGAAAACAGTCTGGCTATTATTGATTCTGATTCGCTGCAGAATACAGAGTAGGATCAACTTTTTAAACCTATTAGTTTAAGTACTATTGAATTAAATATTGATTTACCTAACGAATTAAATATTGATTTAAACACAAATTTTTCAAATACTAATACAAATAATTTAGCTGATAGTTTAAGTAATTTAGTTGTTAACGAAAATACCAAAAGTACAATAGTGACTGAGCAGACAATTACACCTGCTGACATTATTGCTAATTTAAAAATACCAGACGCTATAAAGAATTTGTCAAAATTCGATGGAAATCCAAAAACTCTCTATGACTTTACTAACAACGTACAGGAGGTTATTACTTTATTATCACCCGCAGTAATAAATAGCCCTTACGGCAAAATTTTATTAAGCCAAGCTGACCAAGCAAATGAGGTTCTCAAAGTATATGGGATACCAATTGTTTGGGAAAAAATTAAACAAAATTTAATAACCCACTATAGCGACAAAAGAAATGAAACATCACTTATTAGAGACCTTCATTATTTAAAACAACAATCCACAGACACAGTTGAAATATTCTATAGCAAAACACTGAAATATTCTCAACAATAACGAACTACATAAAAATTCACGAGACAAATCAAGAAGTAATTAGGGCAAAACAGTTACTGTATGGTGGCATGTGTTTAAACATATTCCTCTCTGGATTACGGGAACCATTAGGTTCGACAATACGATCTATGCAACCTAAAACTCTTATGGACGCATTCTCATATTGCATCAAAGAACAGAATTGTTACTACATAAAATCAAATAATTTAACACAAAATTTACAATTTAAGAAACCAGTACAGCCAATAATGATGTCCAGATCAATTATTCCACCTAATTCATATCATACACTCGCACGTCCATCCTTTACACCACGCCCACAATTTCAACCACATGTAACACCTCAAAACCCATTCAGACAATCTTATACACAACTAAATTATATACAACCACGTTTTGCTTCACCAGATCCATCTAGGCCACCTCAATTTATTAGAGCTAATTAGTATCTATAACCAATGGATATAGGTTCAGGCAATACACGGCAACATTTTAATAAAAATCAAAATAACTTTTTCAAATCTACCGGGCCTCCCAATTTTACTAGTAAAGAGATTCACAATGTAGACCAACCATCTACTAGTAATGCTAACAATAACGATTACTACCTAGACGAAAGTAACAATCAATATTACGACGATTACTATCAATCACAGAATTACGAACCCCAATTAGACCAATACTATATTGACGAAAATCAGGGCGATGACAATATAGTTACACAAGAAATAGACGAAAATTTTTAGAAGGGTGCCTCGAGCAACTCGACTACCTAGATATTAACAAACACGGTAATATTCTACCCTACATCTACATTTCCTCACCTTTCGGACGTCTCCTAAAATTTTTGATTGATACCGGTGCATGTTCATCCTTTTTGAACCCTGAATTTATAGATCCACATGATAGAGAAAAAATTGAACCAACCATAATTACATATGTTTTAAATGAACACAAAATTGACGCACAAAAATCCATTCCAAATTTTATTGAATTTAATACACCAGGCATTTCAAAGTTTTTATTGTTTAAATTTCACAATTATTTTGACGGACTCATTGGTTTAGATATTTTGACTAATTTGGAAGCTAAAGTGAATTTAAAAGATAAAGTATTAGAGACACCAAATGCATGTATTCCTCTTTTGTTTAAACCAAATTACAAATCTACACATTTCCAAATCCCTGGCCTCACCAAACAAATAATAAAATTACCTGTTTAGATAAAATTGAACATTATTTAGAATTATACCGTATTTCGGAAAATCTGTCACAGATGGCGGCACCTGTACCAGTGAATATATACATACCACAGCATTTTAAGCCGCCATATTGCAGGACGAGTTAACTCGTCTTAATCATTTAAAGAGTTAATAATAATAAAGTTAATAAATGAAAAAATAAATTAATTAATTAAAAAATTATTTGCTTTTATTCATATACATACTAGCTTACTCAGGAAAAATACTCATATATGATCATGTATAAACGCTCAGACCTGATCAGATCCCGAAAATGGCCCTATCTGATCATATATGATCATGCATGGTCATACATGATCATGCATGATCAGATAGCGCCATTTTCGGGATCTGATCAGATCTGAGTGTTGATACATGATCATATATGATCAGATATGAGTATTTTTTCCCGGGCTCCGACACTTTTTGATCAATAATACTCTTTCAAGAAAAAGAAGAAAGCTAGAATTACAAATTATGGTTCATTATGCTACCGAAGAAAAAATTCAGCTTGTCTCATGATGTTTGGCAGGCAATAGTTATCGTGAAACACGTGAATTATTTAGTGTGTTTTACGAAAATAGACAAGTCCCCAGTATAAGTACTATAAAGCACATTGTAAATCAATTTCGTATCACGAGTTGTGTAAATAGTGCTTGTTTAAGATCACAAAATAATCCAAGAAACATTAAAGAAGATTTGGAGATGGATGTTTTAGCTGATTTTAATCTAAATCCCAATGCAAGCATCAGAACAGTTGCTAAAGAAAAAAATATTAGCCATACGAATGTACATAGAATTTTGAAAAATGCAAATTTACTCCATACAAGTATAAACATTTGCATGAATTTTCCCTGAAGATTCGGATGTGAGAAACGAATTTCGCAAAATAATGATGAACAACTCAAATCTAGACAGTGGCGACGCGTAGGAGTAGACAAGGGAGACAGTTTCTCCCCAAAAAAATCAATTTCATAAAATTTAAAATCCTCTAGAAAATTTAAAATAATTACGTTTTATAATATTGGCCATTTTCAATACATTCACATTTTCAAATAAAACGTATATATGAATATAAAATATATATACGTTTACATCCATATACAATAATATATACATATAACCTGAAAAATATGAGCCTCTGTGGTCACATAGAATGAAGATAGGTAAGTTACAAGCACGGTACAAATATATATTTAAATGCAAAAGACATTTTTATTTTTGTTTATCCTGAGTCTGCATGTATGTGTGACAAGTACCCATTTACACATTCACACACACACATTCTACATGTATGTAGTATTCTCCAATATTTTTACATCATTATTACTCAAAAACTAAGAAAGATTTTGGAATAATTTTTTCTTATCTATATGTAAAATGTAGTATTCTTCTTAATAGTGCAAAAATTATCAAAATATATTCAGTACTTTTTAAATAATAATAAAAAAACTGAAACAATAATTCAATATCTATTTCTATGCAGTGCCAAGGTAGACACTACAATGGTTGTCTCGAGTACAATACGTATGCTACGCGACGTATGGCTTTGGTTACTGGTATATACGTACACATACCAACAGTCTATAATGTCTATAGTCTATATTGTTACATAAAATTCAAATATTTTTGTTAGTTAATTGCTAGTTGGTTCAGTTCAGTTTTTTTATATTTTTTAATTAATTTTAGATTTTGTTGTTTATTATTTAAATATTGGAACCTTTGAATAAAATTTGTATTTATTTTCAATTGGTTTTTCTTTACTGTCTGTTTAAGTTTGTTACATTAAAAGTTTGAATTTTTTCCCTTTTTTCTTTAGAAATAATAAAATATGAATCTAATTTAAAAACTACAATATATCTAAGGGACTAATTTCAGAACTACTTATTTTAAAATTTTAAATTTTTTGAAGACCTTTAATTCAGATTAACCGCAAAACAAAACAAAAATTTTAATATCTTTTAGCGCAGTAGGCACCAATGGCTGGTCAAAAATTTCGACATTTTTATTTTACAATCAAAGTGCGGAGTCAGAAGGTCTGTTATAGAAAAACACTTTAATAAGGCTGAGAAAGACTACAGATAATAAAAATAGATACAAAATAAGTCTATTTAAAAATATTATGGTAAAAAAAGACTGTCTCCCCAAGTAATAATTTCACGCGTCGCCACTGAATCTAGATCCTGATTTTTTGAAATTTTTTGTATTTTACCAATGTATGTACACTTACTTTGCAACAATATCCCAATTCCCAAAACTACAGGTATTGGGAAACTGAAAACCCATGTTTATGTAGATTGTCACATGCAGTATTGACAACAGCTGAATATATGGACATGAATTTTGGACGACAATATTATAGGATCGATACAACATCGAAGCTGTGGTAAATTGTGAAAACAATATAGTCTGGTTTAAATTCGATGGAGCACTTGGACATTATTATAGATCAGTGTGTGATTTTTTAAATCAGCATTTTCAAAATGCTTAAAGTGGACGTGGGAGCGCAATTACTTAAGTGGCTCAACAATAAAATTAAACAAAATTTAATAACCCACTATAGCGACAAAAGAAATGAAACATCACTTATTAGAGACCTTCATTATTTAAAACAACAATCCACAGACACAGTTGAAATATTCTATAGCAAAACACTGAAATATTCTCAACAATAACGAACTACATAAAAATTCACGAGACAAATCAAGAAGTAATTAGGGCAAAACAGTTACTGTATGGTGGCATGTGTTTAAACATATTCCTCTCTGGATTACGGGAACCATTAGGTTCGACAATACGATCTATGCAACCTAAAACTCTTATGGACGCATTCTCATATTGCATCAAAGAACAGAATTGTTACTACATAAAATCAAATAATTTAACACAAAATTTACAATTTAAGAAACCAGTACAGCCAATAATGATGTCCAGATCAATTATTCCACCTAATTCATATCATACACTCGCACGTCCATCCTTTACACCACGCCCACAATTTCAACCACATGTAACACCTCAAAACCCATTCAGACAATCTTATACACAACTAAATTATATACAACCACGTTTTGCTTCACCAGATCCATCTAGGCCACCTCAATTTATTAGAGCTAATTAGTATCTATAACCAATGGATATAGGTTCAGGCAATACACGGCAACATTTTAATAAAAATCAAAATAACTTTTTCAAATCTACCGGGCCTCCCAATTTTACTAGTAAAGAGATTCACAATGTAGACCAACCATCTACTAGTAATGCTAACAATAACGATTACTACCTAGACGAAAGTAACAATCAATATTACGACGATTACTATCAATCACAGAATTACGAACCCCAATTAGACCAATACTATATTGACGAAAATCAGGGCGATGACAATATAGTTACACAAGAAATAGACGAAAATTTTTAGAAGGGTGCCTCGAGCAACTCGACTACCTAGATATTAACAAACACGGTAATATTCTACCCTACATCTACATTTCCTCACCTTTCGGACGTCTCCTAAAATTTTTGATTGATACCGGTGCATGTTCATCCTTTTTGAACCCTGAATTTATAGATCCACATGATAGAGAAAAAATTGAACCAACCATAATTACATATGTTTTAAATGAACACAAAATTGACGCACAAAAATCCATTCCAAATTTTATTGAATTTAATACACCAGGCATTTCAAAGTTTTTATTGTTTAAATTTCACAATTATTTTGACGGACTCATTGGTTTAGATATTTTGACTAATTTGGAAGCTAAAGTGAATTTAAAAGATAAAGTATTAGAGACACCAAATGCATGTATTCCTCTTTTGTTTAAACCAAATTACAAATCTACACATTTCCAAATCCCTGGCCTCACCAAACAAATAATAAAATTACCTGTTGACGTAAAAAGCGGAGACATTTATGTAAAACAATTTAAAATTAACGATACATTTATTATAAGTGAAGGCATTTACTTAGCTGTAGATTGGCATAGTCAGCTTGAAGTAACTAATACCTCTAACAATACACAAACATTCTTTATTAATCAACCCATTAAAGTCCAACCTCTTATAGAATTTATTGAATTTAATAGTTTTAATATATCATCTCAATCAAATCAAATACCAAACGATATTACATCACATATTACATCACAAATCAGAGTAGATCATCTCAATAATGAAGAACGTAGGGCTATAATTAAATTATGTAATCAGTTGAAGACATTTTTTACAAGGAAGGAACAGATTTAACATTTACGAACGAAATAAAACACAAAATAACGACAAAAGACGATATTCCTATTTACACCAAGTCATATAGATATCCTCACATCCACAAAGACGAAGTTAGGCGACAAATAAGCGACTTATTAAAACAAAAAATCATTCGTCCCAATTATTCTCCCTGGTCTTTTCCTATTTGGATTGTTCCAAAAAAGAAAGATGCCAGTGGAAAACAAAATTGAAGACTTGTAGTGGACTATCGGAAATTGAATGAAAAGACAAAAGACGATAGATATCCCTTACCGAACATAACAGAAATACTTGACAAATTAGGGAAAAACATGTATTTAACACTTGATTTGGCGAGTGGTTTTCATCAAATCGAAGTTAATAAAAACGATATTCAGAAGACAGCATTTTCTGTAGACAGTGGCCATTATGAGTATGTCTGGATGCCATTCGGGTTAAAAAATGCTCCAGCTACCTTTTAAAAGGTAATGGACAATGTTGTCCGAGAGCTCCAAGGGTCAGTGTGTCTTGTATATATGGATGACATTATTGTCTATTCAACTTCCCTTCAAGAGCACATTGTAAATCTTCAAAAGGTCTTTGAAAAATTTAAAGGAGCTAATCTTACAGTTCAGTTGGACAAAAGCGAATTCTTACACAAAGAAGTAGCTTTTCTTGGCATATTGTATCTGACAAGGGTATACGACCGAACCCTGATAAGATTAAAGCTATAATGAATTTTCCAATACCAAAGAGACAAAAAGAAATAAAAAAACTCTTTGGGATTACTTGGTTATTATCGGAAGTTCATTAAAGACTTTGCTCGACTCACAAAGCCCATGACACAGTGCTTAAGGAAAGGTGAAACAGTAAAATTAACATCTGAATATATCAATTGTTTTGAAACGTGTAAGCAACTCTTGACGGACGAATCAATTTTAGAATATCCAGACTTTTCTAGGCCTTCCAATTTGACTACTGACGCAAGCAATATTGCATTAGGTGCCATATTGTCCCAAGGACCAGTCGGACAAAACAAACCAGTCTGTTACGCCAGTCGGACTTTAACGAAAACTGAACAAAACAACTCCACGATGGAGAAGGAACTTCTTGCTATTGTTTGGGCGGTTAATTACTTTCGACCCTACTTATTTGGACGAAAGTTCAAAATTATAACGGATCATAAACCGTTAACTTGGCTAATGTCTCTAAAGGAGCCAAACAGTAAACTCGTTAGATGGCGTCTTAAGCTTGAGGAGTATGATTACTCAATCATCCACAAATCAAGCCGTGCAAATACGAACGCTGATGCCCTTTCTAGAGTACAAATAGAAGCACACAATAACGAAACATCTAGCAATACTTCTACTCACACTACCAGATATCACAATACCGCTTTCGAATAATTTCTTGAGAAATAAAAAATAAGTTTCTCTTTTGAAATTCAGTATTAGACTGATTTTATGTTATTATTTTAGTTGCTAGGAAAACTGATTCAATAGTTATAATTTTAATTTTCATATTTCACACGGAAATCTGTATGAATTTACAAAATTAAGAAATTTACATTTTCACGGCAATCTTGTGCCCGGTACATACGCCTCCGATCGCAAAAAAATTAAATTTTCCGACGAACAATTAAAAAAAAAATTCCTTTTGAGGAGAAAAGTTTCCATTAAACAACTTTAACTGTATCCTGAATACATAAAAACTCCCCAAAATACAATGCTAAATAATTACAATTCATGCAAATATTGAATTAAATATGAAAGAAAAAAAATATATGTACATAATTATATAGAAAATTAAATATACATATATGCATATATGTAAAATGTCCCACTTTACGTATCCCATGATTCGGATGTTTTTTCTTTTTCCAGAAAGTAGATATCCGAACCTGTAACAAAACAAAACAACGGCAGAAAACAATCCCAACAAAATATGTACACTAAAATATTTACAGAATTATTTTATATGTACAGATAAATATTTACAAGCTTTTATGTAATTAAACATTACACAAAATTAAATCACATATGCCGTTTTTAATCGATCGATCGATACATTATCCAATCTGTTATTTATTTTAACAAGGAGAGTGTACAGCCTTGGGGTCGGCGATTTGGCTGAAATTTTTTTTGGTGATAGAGTACACTTAATATGTTAATATATTAAAATAATAGCGCGCACTACTCAGAAAAACTTGTAAAAAAAATAACTGAAAAATTTCAACGCAGCTGGTGTAGTTAATATACTTGAAAAGGAATAGTGTACATAACAGTCCTATTGGTCTAGTGCAATTGGCGTTAGACTGGTAACACAATGGTCATGTGTTCGCAACCGACTCTGTTCAACAAAACTTTTTTGTTAATTTTTTTTTTTTAATATTAATGAATGTCTTCTTTATTTATAAAACATCTTATTTAAAATATGTATTTGTAACAAATTTTTAAATAGGTAAATCTGTAAATAGGTAGGATAAAATAAAATTAATTATAAAACTTTTAAAGTAACATTTATTTAACTGTAAATTATTATTATACTTTACACACAAGACCCAGAGTGATAGTCAAAAACATACAAAACAATAATTTTGTCTGATATGCGTCAAAATTATTTCATGAAAGGAACATTTTCATGAACGTTAATCAAATATGTTTTTCACTAGATGTCTTACAGACACCCTGTAATTGTAAAAGACATGCATTCATATGGTGTGTAAATTGTAATAAAAATTATTGTTTTGTATGTTTTTATGGCAACTATCACTCTGGGTCTTGTGTGTAGAGAATAATAATATAATTTACAATTAAATAAATGTTACGTTAAAAGTTTTATATTTTATTTTATTTTATCTTACCTATTTACAGATTTACCTATTTAAAGATTTATTACAAATACATATTTTAAATAAGATGTTTTATAAATAAAGAAGACATTCATTAATATTAAAAAAAAAAAAAAAATTAACAAAAAAGTTTTGTTGAACAGAGTCGGTTGCGAACACATGACCATTGTATTACCAGTCAAACGCCAATTGCACTAGACCAATAGGACTGTTATGTACAATATTCCTTTTCAAGTATATTTACTACACCAGCTGCGTTGAAATTTTTTAATTATTTTTTTTACAAGTTTTTCTGAGTAGTGCACGCTATTATTTTAATATATTAACATATTAAGTGTACTCTATCACCAAAAAAAATTTCAGCCAAATCGCCGACCCCAAGGCTGTGCAGTCTCCTTGTAAGCTTAAAATATTTATCTCCCCTATCAATTACTTCAAAGAGTCCCAAATAATTAGGAGCCAGTGAAGATTTAACTCTATCGTCGCTAATATATACAAATTTGGCAGACGATAGATTCGCATCTACGAAACTTTTATTTTTATAAAATTTCGTAAAGAAATATTTTGTATTTTGAATGCTATTTGATAAAGCATTCGCAAAATCATATTTACTCAATTTATTATCATTTGAGTTACAATATGATATTAATTGGTATGATAACTTTAATGGATTACCGTATAAAATTTGTGAAGGAGAAGTTTTTATATCTTCTCGTACTGAAGTTCTCAAGTGTAATAACACCCAAGGAAGAACTTCAAGCCAATTATTATCTTTGAAACAGCACTTCATTGATTGTTTCAAAGTTTTATTAAATCTTTCTACCATTCCATTACTTTGTGGATGGTAACTAGTAGTTAAAATATGTTTGATTAAAAATTTATTAACAAATTGTTTCCATTCGGAACTTAAAAATTGACTACCTCTGTCAGTTGTGATGGACGTCGGTATACCATAACGACTAATCCATGCATCGACAATACTTTTAATTATAGTTGAAGCGTAACTATCCTTTAAAGGAATAACTTCAACCCACCTAGAAAATCTATCAGCGATTGATAGAACAAATTTGTAATCATTACAAATTGGCAGAGGTCCAATTATGTCCAGATGGATTGATGAAAATTTATCATCTGGTTCAATTATGGGTTTTAACTGTGCCACGTTGTGTTTAGTAATTTTGTTTCTCTGACATTTATCGCATGATTTAACAATATTATTGGTCATTTTGGACATACCGGGCCAGAAAAATTCATTTTGTACTATTTTTCTGGTCTTTCTTATGAAAGGATGCCCAAAATCATGCACAACTTTAATTACATTTTCTCTGTCAACTTGTGGTACGTAAATAAAATACTTTTTTATCTCTAATTAAACACCACAATTGTAAACCACAATTTGGCACAGTAACAAGCTCCATATTAAATTTTCTATTTTCCAGAATTTGTTTTAGTTCCGGATCAACTTTTTGATGATTGGAAATTTCAGCGTAATCGGGACGACTGAAAACTCCATCCAATTTTATATTATTGATCCGTGAGCAAAAATCTGCTGGTACATTTTCAATACCTTTGATGTATCTGATATCATTAGTGAATTGTGACACAAAATTTAAATTTCTTATGTCACGATTCAATTGATTGTTATTAGTCGAATTCAAATCCGCCGCTAAAGGCTTATGGTCGGTTTGAACAAAAAATTCTCTGCTCTCAACAAAATGTTTAAATTTTTTAATGCCAAAAAATATGGCCAATAATTCTCTGGAAAATGTACTGTATTTCATTTCAGCACTAGTTAACTTCTGTGAGGTGAAACCCAAAAGTTTCCAATGATCACCAATTTTCTGTTGTAAAACCGCCCCAATTCCTGTATCTGACGCATCTGTACATATACAGGTTTGAGTTTTCTTTAGTGGATGAGCAAATCGAACAACATGACATAATTTTTCTTTAACTAAATTAAATGCATCTAGTACTGTCTGATCCAATGCAACTTCTTTTTTAGAAGCTTTTTCAGGTATGACCAATTTATTTAATGGGATCAGAATTCTAGAACAATCTTTTATAAATCTGTTATAAAAATTAACCAATCCCAAAAAATTTCTTAATTGTTTTTGATCTTTGGGAACTGGGAAATCCTTAATTGCCTGAGTTTTAGCCTCAGATGGTTTAATTCCTTCCGAATTAATATTATGTCCCAAAAACTCAAGTTCTGATACACCAAAGATACTTTTTTTAGGATTAATAACTATACCAGCTTCATTTAGCTTATTAAATACTGTTCGTAAATGAAGCAAGTGTTCTTTTTTATTGCTGCTAACAATCAACAAATCATCAAGATATGCAAACACAAAGTTGCAATCTTTTAAAACTTCAGACATGAAACGTGAAAAAGTTTGTGCCGCTCCACATAATCCAAACGGCATTCTTACAAATTCAAATAAACCAAAAGGTGTAATAATAGCTGTTTTCGGAATATCCTCTTCAGCTACTCTAATTTGATAATAAGTACGTTTCCAATCTATTTTTGGAAAAAATTGTTTTATTATACAAGTCGATGTTAAAATCATGTATATTAGGAATTGGATATCTGCCCGGAATCGTAATCAAATTTAATCTACGGTTGTCATCAAGGCGCGATAAGTACCGTCAGATTTCTTAACCATTAACAAGGGTGAAGCCCATTCAGAAGAAGAAAGTCTACAAATTCCTAAATCCATTAATTCTTTAAAATGTGCTTTTGCAGCCTCCAACTCCTCTGGATTAAGCCGGCGAGAGCGACAATGCAAGGGATGGCCTTTAGTAATAATTCTGTGAACTGTATTATATTTAGTTTCACCCGTAAAACTATCTAAACGGGTTAATTTAGGAAATTCTTTTAATATTTCAAGAAATTCATCATTAATTTTAATATTATTAATTTTGACATAATCGTTGGTTTCGCCAACATGATTCACATTAGCTTATGTCAATTTATTACTTTTAAAATCAATCCCTAAATTAAAATTTTTTAAAAAATCAATTCCTATAATTGCTTGTGAAACATCAGCAATTATGAAATTCCATTCAAAATCCCTATTAAACATTCGAATATTTAATTTAATCTTTCCAAAAGTTTGAATTTTTGAATTATTAGCAGCCCATAAATCAAAATTTTTATCAATTTTCCTACCCTTAAATTTATAGGCTGGTACCAATGATAAATAAGCTCCTGTATCTAACAAAATTTTGATATCATGATATTTATCACAGAAATAAATTAAATTTTGATTATTTCTAGTAAAATTATTATGAAAAATTTTATTTGTCTTTTTATGCGATTGGATTTTTACTTGTTTATGCCTATTAGCCAATCTTCTAATAATCATTTTACATTTTTTGATTTTTCAGTCAGTGCTTGCCAGCAGCATGGCTTAATGCACCTTCTTGCGTGCATTCCATTTCCAATTTCCTTTTTTATTTTTATTACTATGGAAATTATGATTTTTATTGGATTTTCCAAATTTTTCTTTAATGACATTAATTTCTTGCAAAATTTGGTCAAATTTCTGATCTTTATTTGTAATTTCATTTATCTGATTTTTTTTAAAGAATCCAACATATCATCAGCTGTTCTACCCAAATCATCAATAGATAGTTTATCCAATGCACACAAAAAAGGCAAAACACTTGTCGGTACATTATTTAAAAATATTTGCTTGAGAAAAGAATCTTTCAAGTTCAAATCATTTGCCAGAAACTTTATCTTATTCATCATTTCTGATGGTCGCGAATTTTCAAAATTTTCTTTCTTAAATAAAGAATTAAATTTCTGACTATCAGTTAATGCAAATAACCTGAACAGTTCATGCTCTAATTTTTCATATTTGTTTTCATCACCATTTAAAGTAATTATATGTTTTACTTTTTGTGACGTCTCATTGTCCAAAGCAAGCGTAACAATAACATATTTATTTTCATCATTCGAAATATCTTTTATTTTAAATAACATCTCGCATTCCAACAACTCCACATCATTTCTATCGAATGGTGGCAGTTTTTCATTTACAAAATCCGCCTGCCGTTCTGATGTAGTTTGTAATTGAACAAGTTGGTTTGTTCGTGGCATGATTTGTTTTGAAAACAAATATTTTCAAAAGCAAGTATATAATAAATAATAAAAAATAAATGGTTAACGACTCACCAAATCAAACGTCGGTTGGTCACCACTTATCACAATACCGCTTTCAAATAATTTCTTAAGAAATAAAAAACAAGTTTCTCTTTTGAAATTCAGTATTAGACTGATTTTATTTTATTATTTTAGTTGCTTGGAAAACTAATTCAATAGTTATAATTTTAGTTTTCATATTTCATACGGCAATCTGTATGAATTTATAAAATTAAGAAATTTACATTTTCACGGCAATCTTGTGCCCGGTACACCAGACACACTAGTAACGACACAATACATAGCGCTGACGAAGACGCTACTTCATTAATCAGAATTTCAGAAAATCCACTTAACGACTTCAACGAATAAATTGAACTTAAATAAAATAATGACCAACCAAATGGACGACTAATGGTACTTTTCAAAACAAAACGTAGACAATATTTTCAATTTCCAAATTACGACAAACGCACATTTATCATAATTTTTAAAGAATTTTTATCTCCTAAAAAATTAACAGCTATCTATTGCGAAGGCGATAATTTGTTCAATCAATTTCAAAACATTTATTCTGAATACTTTTTCCAAGGACAATTTAAACTCATTAGGTGCACTCAAATAGTAACGAACATAGAAAATGAAGACGAACAAGATCGTATTATAAATGACTATCACCACACAAGTAGACATAGAGGAATAGTTGAAACAATCGCTCATCTGAAACGTGAATACTATTTTCCAAATTTAAAATCTAAAGTTTCGTACATAATTTCTCACTGTAAAATATATAACGAAAATAAGTATGACCGTAGACCTCCTAAACAGAAATTCGAATTAACACAGACACCAGCCAGACCGTTAGAAATTGTACATTGTGACATCCTTTATATTGAGAAAGTTTCAATTTTCACCATAATTGATAAATACTCCAAATTTTCCCAAGCATATATGCTCGAAACCCGTAATAGTGTACACTTAGTTGAAGCACTATCTAAATTCATTGTCACATACGGACAACCAACTAACCTTATTGTTGATTCGGAAAAAGGATTCGATTCCACTAGATTTAAAGCGTTCTGTGAAAATTGTAACATTCAATTACACATTACCTTCGTCAGAAGCTCCAACTCTAATTCACCAATAGAGAGGTTCCATTCTACGCTTTTGGAAATATACCGAATAGTACACAACACACGTACAGACTATCCTCCACCCGAAAGACCTAAACAAAAACTCCTTTAAGCTATTTTTACCTATAATAATTCAATCCACTCAACAACCAAATATACACCGTTTGAATTATTTTTTGGGCGTAAATATAACATACAATTAAAACCTAATTCGCAAGATATAAGAGAAAAACAGTAAGAACTTTTCGACAAAGTTCATCAACACACATTACAAAACAAAAACAAGAAATTAGAAAAGTTAAATAATAATAGAGAAAACCGGCTAAATTATGATCCCAATTCACAAACGTATCTTACAGAAAAAAGACATAATAATAAGTTGCATTCAAAATTTAAACAGGTTACAGTTAGAAATAACAATAGAATTACGATTAGGGATAGTAAAAATAGAAAACTTCATACACAAAAACTAAAGAGACCTCCTAAACTTCAGACTCGCCCTAGTGACGGTAACAATGACACAAAAAATAGAATTGAACGACCTGACGAGCAACCCCGGGCTGATGATAATGAACCTAGGCCAGGCACGAGTAATCAGGAATCATGACCATTACATGAAATACATTAAGGAATCAATAAACCTTCTCACACAAAAATCAGTTGCAAACAGAACAATTAATATTTTACATTTAAAATATAAAACATTAGAAAATAATTTTCGTATAATATACCCAAGAAAATTAATGAAACGGGCTTTAATTAATGCCTTGAAGAGTTTGATTAAAACAATTACTGGAAACATGGATAATGATGATGCTATAGAAATTAACAAAAATATTCAATTATTACAATCTAATAAAAAAAATGCAATTGATCAATTAAATAAACAGACTCCTATTAATGCACAAATGATAGAACGTTTTGAAAATATAACGAAACACATTAACGAACAACAGGAAATAATTAACACTTACTTGAAATCATATTCATCACAATTAAACAGGGTTGAAGAAGATGATTTCAAATTTATGCAATACTTTTATCAACTGAATTATAGTATTGATACTCTCAATGATCACTTCAAAGAAATCATCGAATCAATCAATTTAACTAGACTAAATGTCGTAGCCAAAACTACTCTGTTACCAAACGAATTAGATCACGCTTTCCTGTCACTTAAACATCAAAAAATACCGATTTCCTCATTTGAACAAATTTATGAATTTTTGGACTTACAAGCTTATTACAATGACACGAAAATAATTTTTAGTATTCGAATTCCAAATTTCTATTCCCAAAAATATAAACTTAATCAATTAGAATCCTTACCTACACTTGATTTAAAAACGATAAAATTAACTAAACCTTATGCATTAATGAATGAGTTCGAATTGTATTTAAGAGACGATAAGTGTCCTAAAATAGAGCAACTTTTCATCTGCAACCAAAGGATAATGGAATAAAGTTAAAACATTCCAAATGTCTTGGAAACATCTTCCTTGGTCAAGAAGCAAGCTGTCCTTACGAAAACGACAAAAACACTACAGTAATAAAATCAATTCGCGACAACTAAATAATTATAAAAAATTCAAACAATCTGGAAATATCAACCACGTGTGGCATCAATAAACGAAACATTACGGGAACCGTCCTTTTTTACTACGAAAATTGTAGTATAATTATTAACGAAATTACACAAATCAAGTTATTAATTTCAATAACCAAGTCCACTTATTGCCTGTATACAATTTACAAATCAACGTTTCCAAATATAAAGAAAAATTGAATCTGCCAAAACTACAATCATACTACATCGAAAATCGAGAAAAATTGGAAGTCCTGGAAACAAAAGGAATCGTTCATACGTCTATCACATACATACTCATCGTAGCAATCATCATTTCAAGTATAATCACAAACATCTGCTGCATTAAGAAAAATTCGACTACCACAACTGCAATCCAATTACATTACGATCCTGCTGCACAGAATAAGAAAGTCCAGTTCTTATGGCCATCGGCCTTATCTTAGGGAGGGGGGGGAAGAGTTATGTATACCTACTATAGTATTTAACACATAAACACTATCTAATATTGTAACGTGCGAAAAAGCTTATAATGCAATTCTTCAAATACAGTATCAAGTTCATTTCCTTATAATATTGTTGACGATATACAAACACACTGAGCGTGTGAAAAGACTTATTAAGCAAATCACAGCTTATACTTATTGTTTTAATTATTATTATTATCAATTTTAATATGTATCTCTATTTTTATACTAAATAAGCAAATTGTAACAAAAACTCTGAAATAGTCAAATTTAACGGATAGTTAGCTTCTCAAAAAACATATAAATAGTTGTCATCACAACTAAAGATTAGATTTAGTCTCGATTTGATACAAGAACTATTTCCGAGTTGCTCGTTGTTCGAAAAGCAAATTATTGTAATATTATTATTGTAACAAAAGAAAATAAATTTTTTTTAATAAATTTTATATGTATATATATATATATATATATATATATATATATATATATATATATATATATATATATATATATATATATATATATATATATATATATATGTGTGTGTCCGAACGAAACATCTAATGCTTATGAAATTTTGTGTGCGAACTGGATTCTGAATTGGCTTGGCTAAGTGCGTTAGCCAGACACGTCGGATGCCCAGAAGTAGGTTTTCTGGCCATTTTTTATCATTCGATCCTATCATAAGACAGTTCGATTTATACATCGTTGAAAAGGAAAAAAAAATTATGAAGAAAATGTTCTTATAATTTTTTATTACTCATGCGGGAGAAGTACTAACTTGGCGCACATATTTCTGTACGCAAAATGGCTTGTCGATTGCCCTACTCAAGCCAAATATTTTAAGCATATAAAATGAAGATTTTTTTTTTATTGAATTTTAAATGAACAAGATAATAAAAGTAATGTTATGATATAATATTATTAAATATTATAGAAAAATAACATAATAATAATGTATATATGCCAGGAAAAAAATTTTTTGCAGATCGTGTATTTTCATGCATTTACCGATGCTGTTGACAATGCTGGTAAGTTACATTTCCCGAACGTTTGTTTATATCCATGGAAACAAAAAAATAACAGTGCGGTAAGTGAAATAGATGCGTGGTAAGTGAATAGGAGTGTGGTAAGTGAAATTAGCTCAAAAATGATTGCATTTATTTATTTATATTGAAATTAAAAGTACAATTTGAACAATTAGGAAAATAAATCGATTAGTATGAAAATTTTCACTAGTTTGCACATTATTATTATTATTGTTGGCATTAACCTTCTTATTTTATTGACATTTCAAAAGGTCGTTCAATCATTAAAATTTTCTGTGGTTTTCATAACCTTCCTTTCATTTTACGAGAATAAATTTGCAGCCAAAAATAAAATGCTTCATCAATTTCATTATTCTCACTAATATTATAGTTTAATAAACTATTTTCCTCAATAATAGAAAATTCAAAAAAATACTCACGCCAGTGAAATATTGACACTTAATTTTTTATCTACAAATAATATAGGTTGTCAATTGTCACTACAAAGATTCGTATTAGCTGTTATGAATATTTATAATATTTATTAATGGCATTCTATGTCATAACAGAAATATAAATTTCACCTATATTATCTGAATTTTATTTTTTATTTAACATACTTTTATTCTTTAATTATTTTAAATCGATCGTGCAAAAAATATTATACAATACACGATGCGTTAAGTGCATTTACTGATCTCGAAAATTGCCAAAACTCGACCCTGCGGGTCTCGTTTTCGCAATATTTTCTCTATCAGTAAAAGCAACTTACGGAACTTATATTGTAAAATACTATTAAAGAACTGGACATAAAAATGCCAAAAATTAACTACTCAATCGATTTTAAAAATTTTTTCACCGTTAGTAAGCTAAAATATTTGAATTAGTTAAATTATTAACTGATGTCCGCAAGACCCTCACGGACTACCATAACTTATATGACCCGCCAGGGTCCGTTGATCCCATGATTGTAAAAAATAAACTAGCCGACCAGTTCTGAAAATTTTTTCACTGTCAAAGATCTAAGCTATTTTAGATAGATATAGATTACGTAATGTAAGGTCAGCCAGGGTCTATGGGACCCAAAAGTGTCAAAAATAAACTAACCGACCGATTTTAAAAATTTTTTCACAGTCAGAGAGCTAAACTATTTTAGAAAGATATAGATTACCTTATGCAAGGTCCACTGAATCTAGAAGTGTCAAAAATAAAATAAGGGACCGATTTTGAAAATTTTCTCATTGTCAAAGAATTAAGCTATTTGAGGTAGATATAGAATACGTAATGTAAGGTTCGCCAGGGTCCACTGGACCCAAAAGTGTCAACAATAAACTAACCGACCGATTTTAGAAATTTTTTCACTGTTAGAGAGCTAAACTATTTTAGATAGATATAGATTAGCTTATGTAAGGTCCGCTGGGGTCCATTGGATCTAAAAGTGTCAAAAATACAATAACCGACTGATTTTGAAAATTTTTTCACTATTACAGAGGTAAACTATTTTAGATGGATTTAGCTTATATGTTGTATGAGGTCGGCCAGAGTCCTCGGATCTTTTAAGCGCCAAAAATAAACTAACCGACCGATTTTGACAATTTTTTCGCTGTTAAAGAGCTAAACTATTTTAGATACATATAGATTACCTTGTGTAAGGTCCGACAGAGTCCATGAGACCCAGAAGTGTCAAAAATAAAATAACTGACCGATTTTGAAAATTTTTTCAGTATTTCAGAGGTAAACTATTTTAGATAAGTACAGTATGTTATCTGAAATCCACAACTGTTATGCGGATGCAAATGCGGCATAGAAAACTACACAACGCCAAAAATACTTTGACTGTTAGAAAGATAAAATATCATTATATATATATATATAAAGGAGGTCCACCGGGATCTCGCAGATCCGGAAACACCAGAAATAAGCTACCGAACCGATTCTCAAAATTTTCTCATTGCTAGAGAACTAACTTATTTTAGGTGGATAGCACCATGTTGTACAAAGTCCGTTCGGGGTCTTGGGTCCCAAATATACCAAAAATAAATAGAAAGCTAAACTATTTTAGTTGGGTATAAATATGAACTACTCAATCGATTTTGAACATTTTTTCACCATCAGAAAGTTAAACTATTTTAAATGGATATATGCGCCAAGCGCCTTATGCGAAAAAGCGCCAAAAATTAACTATTCAACTGATTTTTAAAATACTTTCACTCTTAGAAAGCTGAATTATTTTAAGTGGGTACAGGTCTTAGATGAGATTCACCAATGCCCAATATTTAGAAATTCGCTATGTTATGCAGATGCTGCGACAGGGGTATTTTATTAAAGTAAAGCGAAAGTAAATGTCTGAAAAAATTTTTGGTCTCTTCAGGTGTATACAGAGCAAATGATTAACACATATTTGCACCGGTAATCAATTTGACTAATAGTAGCCAAAAGTTTTTAATTGAACAACCACTAAAAGTCGAAATTCTAAATCATGATTTTAATGATTGCAATTTTAACCAAATTGTTTCGAATAACGATAATATTCAACCTCCTATAGAAAATCTAATTAGGACAGAACATTTAAACACTAAAGAGAAAAAGCAATTTTCAAAATCTGTCGTAAATACGAAGATATATTTTATAAAGACGGACAGGACTTAACTTTTACAAACAAAATTAAGCACGAAATTAAAACGACTGACGATTTATCTATCTACACAAAATCTTATCGATACCCGTCTATACATAGGAGCGAAGTAAAAACTCAAATAGACAAAATATTACAGCAGGGAATAATTAGATCTAGTTACTCGCCCTGGAGTAGTCCCATTTGGATTGTTCCAAAGAAACAGGACGCGAGCGGGAAACAGAAATGGAGATTAGACGTGGACTACCGAAAATTAAATGACAAGACGATAGGAGACAAATACCTCATTCCCAACATTACAGATATACTAGACAAATTAGGAAAGTGCATGTACTTCACCACCTTAGATTTAGCATCTGGTTTTCATCAGATCGAAGTACATCCGCGCGATAGAGAAAAGACTACCTTCACAGTAGACCACGGGCATTACGGGTACGTACGCATGCCCTTTGAGTTAAAAAACGCTCCGTCAACCTTTCAACGGGTTGTGGATAACGTTTTAAAGGACTTACAGGGAACATCGTGTCTGGTATACATGGACGACATTATTGTTTACTCGACATCATTACAAGAACACATAGTTAATTTAGACAAAGTAATCAGTGGACTAAAAGACGAAAATCTAAAAATCCAACTTGACAAAAATGAATTTCTTAGACGTGAGATAGATTTTTTAGGACATGTTTTAACCGACGCAGGAATTAAGCCAAATCCGGACCAAGTTCGAACTATTCAAAAATTTCCCATCCCGAAAACTCAAAAAGACATCAAATCATTTTTCGGACTTTTAGGCTACTACAGGAAGTTCATCAAAGATTTCGCTAAATTGCAAAACCCATGACCAAGTGCCTGAAGAAAGGTGAAACTGTCAAACATACACCTGAATTCATTAAGTGCTTCGATACCTGTAGGGATCTCCTTACTAACGATCCTATCCTCGCTTACCCTGATTTCAACAAGGAATTTATTTTGACTACCGATGCTAGCAATGTGGTAATTGGTGCAATTTTATCACAGGGCCCAATAGGAAAAGACCATCCTATTTGTTATGCATCCCGAACTCTGACTCACGAGGAACAAAATTACTCGACAATAGAAAAAGAACTGTTGCCCATACGATGCCCATACGAAGTATTTTAGACCATACCTTTACGGACGACGTTTCACTATAATTACTGACCATCAACCTCTTCGTTGGCTCATATCTCTAAAAGAACCCAATAGTAAATTGGCAAGATGGAGACTGAAACTCGAAAAATTTGACTATCAAATCATTCACAAACCAGGACGTCAAAATGCCAATGCAGACGCACTCTCTCGTGTATTAATAGACAACAACCTTCATAGTAGCATTCATTCGATGAATAGTAGCACTAGTACCAATAACAATTCGTCAGATAGTACTTCTACTGAAACTGTACACAGTGCCTCCGAAGATGATACATCTTTAATACGAATTTCGGAAAACCTCCTAAACGATTTTAAAAATCAATTGATTATCAATAAAACAGAGAATACACAGAATGTCAGGAAACGTAAATTTGAAATACTTTTCAATATACGACGACGTATCACGATTAACTTAACATCTGACGATGACGATACACTTATCTCAATAATAAAAGAAAATGTTCCACTGAAACTCCTTTTAGCTCTTTATTGTCCCGACGATGAATTGTTCTTAAAAACACAAAGAATATACTCTGATTGCTTTTCACAAGGCAAACAATATCGTATTATTAGAGCCACTAAAATCCTTGAAGGCGTTTTAGAAGAAGAAAAATAGGACGAACTTATAAAAAAATACCACGACTTTAGACACACGGGCATTAATGAGACTTTTAATCATTTATGACGCAACCACTACTTCCCAAATTTGAAATCAAAAATATAATATTACGTTAACAATTGCAAGCTTTGTCATGAGAACAAATACGACCGACGACCTCTCAAGCAAACTTTTGAACTAACCCAAACGCCGACACAACCTCTTGAAATTGTTCACATGGACATATTTTACTTGAAAAATTTAAAATACTTAACCGTCATTGATAAATTCTCACGTGAAAGGCGTATGAAATTGAAACAAGAAACACACCACTCTTGAAGCCATAACGCAATATATTTCGCAATACGGGCGGCCAAAAAATATAGTAGTTGACGCCGAAAAAGGGTTCGACTCTATACGATTTAGACAATTTTGTGAAACATACGGAATTAATATACATATAACGGCTATTAGAAGTTCAACGTCAAATTCTCCTATTGAGCGGTTTCATTCAACACTCCTGGAAAAATACCGTATCAATCACGCCATAGACAAATCTTCTTCACCTAACCTGAAAATGTTAGACACAATTTTTTTATGTAACACTTCCATACATAACGCCATAAATTGCACTCCATACGAATTATTTTTTGGACCCAAATGTGACTCTAAATTAACTCCCAACGCGGAAATGGTACAACAAGAACGTGAAAAGTTACTGCGCGAATCATTTCAAAAGCAGGTCCAAAACAAAGAAAACAAAATTAATAAAACAAATACTAAACGCGAACCACCCATCAACTATTCACCCAACCAAATAAGTTATTTTCAGGAAAATAAACAAAATAATAAGTTACATAAAAAATTTAAACAAATCACTATTAAAACTAACAATAGGGCAGCAGTGACGGATACTAAAAATCGGAAAATCCCTAAAAGAAAACTAAGACGACCTACCTTGTTACAGAATAACGCTACTCCTGACGAAAATAACGAAAATGCAGAGACTCGAAATATGGGACTTAATGAAAAACCTGGGACTAGTGGCTGTACAACTAGGGCAGGGCAGACTCAACCAAGGATATAACAAATTCCTTCACATCATTAATCTCAACCTCTATAAGAAAAATTTGGAAAAAATTGAAACTACTTTAAAATAACTCGATAACGATAACAATTATTTAAAAAATTCTTAAAAACATAGTCAAATTAAAATTCAAAGAATTACAAAACATATTTAAACAAATTTACCCTATACGCGTAAAAAGAGCCCTCATGAATGCATTAGGTTCTGCTATAAAATTTATAACCGGTAATATGGACAACGAAGATGCGCTAAGAATAAACCAAGATATAGAAAATATCAAATTGAACCAACACAATTTAATTTCTAGTAGCAATAAACAAAATAAAATCAACGAGATGATGTTCCAAAGATTTAACAGTATTTCAGAACACATAAATTTACACCAGGATGCCATAAATAAAATTTTCTCCACAATGAGAGATCAAGTAGCGGGCAGTTTAAATAATCGGGAACAGAAATTTCTGAATGCTTTTCAACATGTTAATCATGTAATATATAATATCGATCTCTTGCATTCGCATTTGATTCAGCTAGGTCAAGCAATAAATCTTGGAAAACTGAATGTACTTCCTACCCAAATATTGTCCCCAGACGAATTAAATCACGCTTACGAAATTTTACAATCCCAAAACCTACCCATTCGATCGTTGTATCAAGTATATGAACATTTCAAGCATACTACAATAACACTAATATCATTTTCAATGTACACATCCGAATTTTCGAACCCGAATATTATCAACCTGTACTTAATGTTGTGGTACACTGCCGCGTCAAAAGTGTGGGCACCCCCCTCCCGGGTGAGAGTGTTCGATCACTTTATGAAGCGTACTGTACTTATTTTGTGGACGTACAAATCTTGACATTTGACTCCAACACGCGCTCGCTTAAATAAATACAGTACGCTTCAAAAAGTGATCGAACACTCTCACCTGGGGGTGGGGGGTGCCCACACTTTTGACACGACAGTGTACCACAACAGTGCGACGTCAAAAGTGTGAGCATCATATCCCCTGGGGGAGAGTGTTCGATCACTTTTTGAAGCGTACTGTACTTATTGATATAGGTATAATATGTACTTGTTTATATAATAAATAATATTTTCCAACCCCTCAAATAAAAGTTTACCGACGTTCCTGATCTTCCAATTTTACGTACTTCCTCTTAATTTTACACAAACTAGTATACCATATACCATGTTTTGTCAGAAAACTAAATTTTAATTCGAGTTTAAGCGTAGCAAATTTGAAAAATGTACTTTCGAGAAAAACGCGTTTAAAATTTAAGTTACTGGTTAGATTATCGGAATATGCAAAAAAAATCGTTTTATTCCACAAACTCGTCTAGTTATTTATAATATAAATTTTTTGTCATTTTACGTACATGCTTTTAGTTACATACAAAGGTTATATCTGTACTCCATAGAAACATATATATATATATATATATATATATATATATATATATATATATATATATATATATATATATATATATATATATATATAATCATATTTAAGCCCAATGAAAAGGTGATTTAGCTCTTATAATCTCTTAACTGGACTAATAAAATTAACGAAAATCGAAAATTAACTGGAAAATGTTGAAATTTATAAGGCATGTGTTTCTATAAATAAGCATTAATCAAACGCAAAAGAAACACATTCAGCAAAACCTGTTTAATATATATATATATATATATATATATATATATATATATATATATATATATATATATATATATATATATATATATATATATATATATTATATATATATATATATATGTGTGTGTGTGTATTTCTTTAATTAAGTAAGGAAACATTAAATGCGAGGTGAATCTAAATTGGAAAACAATCATTCTATTAATAATAATTTTTGTTCTCAAACGTTTCTTTCAGAAATAACGTCATTAATATGTAAATGTCAAAACTGTTTTTTTATTGGATCGTGTTTCGGTATAGGGGATTTTTCGTTATATGGAAATTTATTTAAATTAAAAAACAAATGATACTTAAGAAAATTCTTATATATGGAAATTTATTTAAATTAAAAAACCAAAATATATTTCTAAAAATTTAGTTATTAAAAAATTTATTAATTTATTATTTATTACGTAGGAAAATTATATTTTCATATATCACTTTATCGTGAACTCAAGCATTCATCTGGACCTCAAAAAAGGGTTTCCAGGGATTTCGCTAAATGAGTCAACGACTAAAAATTTAGGTAGTTTAATAATTTATGAATAAAAACATAAAATGTCACCCATGACCTCAGATTTAGCTGAAAATTTTTTTATTTGGTTATTTAACCATCCTAATCATCTGTACAAAATTGAAAAAAATTATCTCTAATAGTTTTCAAGTTATGAATTTTTGAAATTTAGCAAACTAGGGCTGAAATGATGTTTCCGTGGTATCACTTTCGGTGACGTTATTATATTAAAAAATCCATAACTTCTGTAATATTTAGCATAAAGCAATAATTTTCTCATCAAAATGTTCAGAAAAGTCAGGAGATTGCAGGAAAAATAAATTTGGTTAATTATCACGTCATGCTTCTATGTAATGTTTTGTTAGACTTAAATTTTGGAACATTTTTTATTCGATAAACAAAATATCTTTAAAAGTGATTATTGACCAAAGGCATAGCAGGAACTGTAGTATTTTTTTTTTTTTAAATTTAACCTAAAGATGTAAGCTAAAATAATCTGGAACAAAAATAATGATTTTTTACCCGCTAATATTTTTCAGACGCGTCCGACGTCTGGAAGCTTAAAATACCCCTGTCGCAGCATCCTGCATAACATAGCGAGTTTCCGATTATAAAAATAAGTTTTTCTCGATAACCAGTTTATACACAATGATGGTTTAAAATCTTTTTTATCTGATTTTTCTCCTCTTTCTAATGGTGTAAAAAAATGTTGCAAAAATTTTTGAAATTGGGAAAATTTTAGCAAAAAGAAATTTTTTTCACGAAAAATGCTCAAAAAAACATGCTTACGGCATCAGACGTGTCTGACTAACGAATTTCCAACATTTTCACCAAATTTCGTAAAAATAGGACATTTCATTCGAGAGTTATCGTGCGAAAACACACACACACACACACACATATATATATATATATATATATATATATATATATATATATATATATATGTGTGTGTGTGTGTGTGTGTGTGTGTGTGTGTGTGTGTTTTCGCACGATAACTCTCGAATGAAATGTCCTATTTTTACGAAATTTTTGCCATAGTCCCGGACTCAAGTCGCGTCATGACAGTGGCTGTAATAGCTGAATTCCATTCTGGAAATTCTCCAAAAATCTTGCCATAAATGTGATGCTCGGAACATGGTTTTTTGGGCATTTTTCGTGAAAAAAATTAAATTTTGCAAAAATTTCCCCAAATTCAAAAATTTTTGTAACATTTTTTTACACCATTGAACAAATCACATATAATCACATTGAACAATAATTATTCTGTCAACTAATTTCCGACAAAAACTAATTTTTGTAAACGGAAATTCGTTATGTTATGCAGGATGCTGCGACAGAGGTATTTTATATGCTACATATTACATTAAATCTATAATAATCACTGCTTGTACGGAACACTATTGGCGCAAGTACAACTTGCACTTGGCGACTTTTTTATTTCGTAGTTATGTAGATGCCATAGATATATGAATAGTATTCATATATCAATGGTACATGCATAGGTCTTTGAGGAATATGTATATAGTATCTTACTACATACATATATGTATGTACATATTAACTCTATAAGTCGTTATTTGACTTCAGTAACGAAATATAGTATATGGATAATCCATATCAAATATCTCCTTATTGAAAAACCATGTTCCAGACGTCAGACACGTCTGGCTGAAGAACTCATCCAAGATTTCTGGACTTCCAACGTTCTCACTAAATTTCGTAATCCTAGGACATTTCGTTCGAGAGTTATCGTGCGGACACATATATATATATATATATATAAATACATATATATATATATATATATATATATATATATACATATACATATATATATATATATATATATATATATATATATATATATATATATATATATATATATATATATATATAAATTTTAGTGAAGGTTATTTTGGGGTTCTAGGGACCTCAAAACAAATTTCTGCCATAGTCCCGGGCTCAGGTCGCGTTATGACAGCGGCTGTAATAGCGTGTATCCATTTTGGAAACTCGCTAAAACGAGCTTTTTGGAATAATTTCCCAAAATTCAAAATTTTTGTTTACACCATTAGCAAGAGGAGAAAAAATTACTTAAAAAAGGTCTTTAAACTATTATTCAATGTCAACTAGTTTCCAAGCAAAACTAATTTTTATAAAAGGAAACTCGCTATGTTACGCAGGATGCTGCGACAGTTGTATATACGGCGACCATTTATAAAAGTTAGTTTTTCTTGGAAACTAGTTGACATAGAATAATAGTTTAAAGACCTTTTTTATGTAATTTTTTCTCATTTGCTCATTTCTAAATTATAATAAATTTGTACGTTGGAAATTTCCGTATTCTAATTTAGCATCCTCCAACATTATTAAAATAATTTCAGATTATTGACTGTTAATAGGCGATCCATGTGGTGTTTGGGAAAACGATCCGCGACCAAAACGTTCCACTGCCACACACTCTCTAATCTCTGCAACACCTTGGAGATACTCTGCTGATTTTGGAAATAATACAACCCCAAATACGATAACCATTACGAGTCAATAAAACATAAATACCATTAAATATCTCTAAATATTCAAAATAATTAAAGAATCAATTTATTTTAATTTTTAATTTTTTTATTACACTACTTCAAAAAATGCGAAGTCACCACTAAAGGGACAGTATTTTTTTAAACAAGGCAATCGGCGATATACATGTGTCTCACTTAATCATATGAAATCCTTATTTGGTTTTATCTCAAGTTGTTTTTTTTAAAAACCGCTGGATACTATGGCAATACGTCATGACAATTTGAAATTAATAATGTCGAACTTCCCACAATATATTTCAACAGAATTAGACGCAAGACATAATAATGTTCCAAAATGTTTTCTAATTTAATTGATTTTATCCATTTAAATTATTTTTTTATTATTAAGTTAAAAAATTATTCAACATTTTAATTTACATTTTTGATTGTGTAAAAGGCCACATTACGTACTTTGACATATAAATAACAAAAATATCCTAGGTAGTATGATTTTCAATTATTTTATAAAATTTTATAAGATTAAATTTTTCAATAAAAATTTATAAAATAACATTACATCAAATTATGTTAATAAATTTAATATGTAAATAAATCATTTATAACAATTAAATTTAAAATTCAACTTGGGCAGAAATTTGAAAATTTGAATTTTTTGTTCGTTTATACGGTTTATACTATGTAAGATTTTTAATATCATTGGGGGCAGCAATTTATTAAGATTTTTTGTTAATTAGTTTGATATAGGTATATGTTGATTTAATTCTTAAAGTTTTCAGTATTCTTAATATACACGTGGTTGTTTGTTGAATTTCGATAGATATCTAATCTTTTCATACTTCAACAAAGTATTAGATAATTCACAAATCGTTAAATATTTTCGTTTATTTTGAATAATTGGTTGAATATTTCAATTTTACAATCATCAATTTGATTATTGATTTTAAAAAGTTAACAATCAAATTCCTAGTATTGAATGTAGTCGTCACTTTTCAAAATTTCAATAAATAGGCTTCACGCCGGCAGATCGAGTATTGAGTTCAGTTAGTTTGTGTCGGTACACAGGGTACATTAGTCTCATGTGTGTATTTGTCGTGGCAAAAATGCAATCTTTTAAATCTTAACATGTTGTCGGAAACATTTTCTACACAAATTAATAATATAATGAATTAATGATAATCAAAAGTAATCAAAAATTTAAGTGAATGTTAAATTCTAAAAGTTACGTGAATAACAAAAAGTTTAGTGTTAATCTTTGAAAATAAAAAATGTAAAATTTTAATTTAATGTTCTCTATTATGTAAAAGAAAAGTAAAAATATTTCATTAAAAATTAAGAAAATTTCAAATGTGAGTTTTTAATTAGTTATTGATGTTATTTCACGTGATTTTTCTTCCGATCTAACTTTTGGAATATAACAAAGAAAAAACCGCATCGCAAACTGACATCAAAAGCGAGCAAAAACATCAGTGACTCCATCCTTTGGTGACTTTATCATAGAAAGTCGCATGGAACACACTTCAACTTGATTCCGTAGTGCCATATGGTACAAAATAGTGCTTGTGTCTGGGAAACAAACCCCATAAATAGTGTTGTCATCGAGGAAAAATCCAAAATAATTCAAATTGAAGAAAACAAGGTCCAAAAGGGACATTCCATAGTGACTGGTGGGACAGTTGACTCCAAAATTCCTAATTATCAAATTATCAAAATTAAAATTCTTGAGCAGCCTTCCACTTAGTTTCATCACTTTTCAACTTTTCCCTAGATGTCCTTTTTCACTCGGCAGAATTCATCTAAAAAGGGAAATATAAATCACACTTATAAAAAAGCATAGAATCAGGTGAGAAACAGGTTAGAAATGTTTAGAACAGTCTATAGCATGTTTTAAAAAATGTCCCAACAGTCACTGTGACTGGTGGGACAAAAATGAAAACCACCTCTCACCCACCCCTTAACACCTTGCACCAGAATAATATGCTAAAAAGTACAACAATTAGCCAATTCTTACTTTCCAAAAAGCTCCATTTTAATACAACCAATTTTGAAGTTAGAAATACAACTTTTGTATCTTTTCGTGTGACTGGCGGGACATGCTATGTGCTCATTGTATTTATGAGTTTTAGAGGAAAATTCTTACTTTTTTCATTGTATTTTTATATCAAATTAAAATTTAAGAAATGTTCTTCACTCTCCGACTCCATTTACTTGAAAATGTTACAGCAAAATAGTCGAAAACAGTGTTGGCAACATGATGCAAAAAGTCGTACAACTTATTCGGAAATAAACAACAACTTGTCATAGTGAAAAAAGTACTTTCTCTATTTTTTTTCGAAACAATTTTTACAGACCATGTAAATTTAACTAATATACATTTCGTTAAGAAGAAATTGGTATTGATTATAGCAATTTAAAAAAATAACTCATTTCCCATTTCCCGTGGAATGCCGCAAAAGCGACGGGAGAAAATCAGCTACCGACATGGCATATTGAAGGCAAATTTCAATCAACTTATGAATTTAATGAGTCGACTGTTAGAGGAAAACAAACAACAAAATGTGCAAATAAGTGAAAAATTAGAACAGCAAAAGGTGCAAATGAGTGAAAAATTAGTACAGCAAAATGTGAAAATGAGTGAAAAATTAGAACAGCGTAAGGTGCAAATGAGTGAAGAGTTTGAAAAGCAAATGTGCAACTAGTGAATTTGGAATGGCAATTGCCGTGTTTTAAAAAGGAAGTAAATGAACACAGAACAGGTACAAACTTTAAATACTATTGTTAACATTTTAAACAATGTTGAAAAAATAATTCATGATAAACATTCTAAACTAAATAGTATTACCGAAATTAATTTGCTAAATAAAAATTACTATTTTAATGCAGGGACATTTTTGGGTACCACCCCTTAAGCTTTATAAGGGACATGGAACGGATTTTAATAACTATACATTTTCAGAAGAAAATAAAATAATCTTTCGTCGTTGGGAGTTCGAAATGCATTATGTGCACTTTCTTTAAGAATTGAGTTATATACATGGATCTGTTCAGAATTTTAAGCTCTACTTTCTCCTAAAATGCGATAAGTGTAGTTACTTTCATTTTTGAATAAATTAAATAAATCAAAATACGTTACGTGCTCGCTTTAAAAATGATCTGTAAATCACGCTGTGTTAATAGTTTATTCTGTCATATCACATAGCACATTTTGTAAGAAAAAAGTTGTCAAAAATGATGCACATGCCTTAATTTTCTGTAAGTTATTTTCAGTAATTTTTTAGCGAATTTTGAAAACTCGAAATTCAGCTATTACAGTAGGTCTCATGAACACGGGACTATGGCAGAAATATCTTTTGAGGTCCCTAGAATACGAAAATGATATTCACTACAATTTATATATATATATATATATATATATATATATATATATATATATATATATATATATATATATATATATATATATATATATATATATATAAATCATCTACACTTTTTTTCCAAAACCCAATAATCAGGGAGATAAAGCAAAAGGGTAATATGTAGAAGGGTGGAACGAAACTGACTTTTTCTGTAAATTTTTTAGGCGTTTTTGAACAATGGGTATTTTAGGGGTGCGTATGAGCAGAATAATTAAATTTTTGGTACCAATTATTTCATCACTTATGATTAGAGGATAATTTGGAAATAAAAACTTGTACTTTAAATTACTCGAAAACGGTATTATTTATCGAAATGTAATAAGTATGCCTTTTTTACCTACATGGAATTGTTTGAGGAATCACATTTTTAAGAATTTTGTAAATAACTGCAAATTAAGAAAGAAAAGATGTAATAACTCAGACCTACCACTCAAAACCACCGCTTGATCATAAGTGGTGGAATAAGTGTTAACGTAAATTTAATCCTCCTAACGAAAAATGCGTACCCCTAAAATATCAATCCGTTATTCAAAAGCGTTTAAAAAAAAATTTAGGAAAAATGGTTTTCATTTCACCCCTCCCAGGGTCATATCTCCCTTATTTTTGAGTTTTAAAAGTATACATGAAAAGGTACCATTATTTTTGAACGTACCATCTCTATCAATAGCTTTAGCAATTACGGTACAAAATTCTGAACCACTTGTAATAGATATATATATATATATATATATATATATATATATATATATATATATATATATATATATATATATATATATATATATATATATATATATATATATATATATATAGTCATGTAACCATCACATCCGCCCTAATACTTAATTTATACATATTATATTTTTATACAATTAATCAATATTTTTGTAATATTAAGAATTATACAATGTATATAGAAAATAAGTAATAATTCATTTAGATAATTATTTAATATTTCATGTAACTAAAATAATAATTAATGCATCCGCTTAAACAAACAGCTTAATCATCAAAAACTACTAAATAATTAAATACAATGTATCAAGACAATAGAATTACGATACATCCTTTT
The DNA here is from genome assembly GCA_035578155.1 of Brachynemurus nebulosus. Taxonomy (NCBI): domain Eukaryota; kingdom Metazoa; phylum Arthropoda; class Insecta; order Neuroptera; family Myrmeleontidae; genus Brachynemurus; species Brachynemurus nebulosus. Next base: position 723,553 of record JAPWDM010000044.1, on the reverse strand, counting down.
GAAGCTATCTCATTTTTGCTTATTCAGCAATCCCTTTGTCTAAATTATGTATAAATAATGTAGCTTTGTAAATTATCCGATGTTGTTGGATCTAGCTAGTAATAGTAACACTGGAGTACTCCAGTGATATCTTTGTAAAACAATTTTGTATTTTTAAATTTAAAATAAATTTTTTAAAAACTAACTTTAATTGTTACGGAACGTAAATATATATATATATATATATATATATATATATATATATATATATATATATATATATATATATATATATATATATATATATATATCCGCTCAGAATATACGATCGAACTGATTTTTTAATGAGGTCCACCGAGATCTTGCAGATCCAGAAACACCAGAAATATGCTACTGAACTGATTCGGAAAATTTTGTCACTGATAGAGAACTAAATTATTTTAGATGGATAGCAACTATGCTGTACAAAGCCCGTTTGGGTTCTTAGGTCTCAAAAATACCAAAAATAAATTACCCAGCCATTACCCATTTTAAAAATTCTTTTGCTCTTAGAAAGCTAAACTATTTTAAATGGGTACAAGTGTTATATGATATCCGCCAGTGCCTAGTGTTTGGAAATTCGCTATGTTATGCAGATGCTGCGACAGGGTTTTTTTTATATACGAAGGATGTTGCGTAAGAAAATTCAGTCCTGATAATTTTCGTTCAATCTACAACTTAGCCTTAATGTTCAAAAATTTTTTCAGTCTTTTCTGAGCGATCCTTCTGATAATAACGGCCGGGGATAGTATTTTTCAAAAGTTCATATGGATATATATATATATATATATATATATATATATATATATATATATATATATATATATATATATATATATATATATATATATATATATATATATATATATATATATATTATAGTAGTAAGGGCTATAAGTAGATAGGCTATAAGAGCACGAGCACACCTAGTGTCTCAAAAGTTTGGGTACATGCTGATGCAACATGTACCCACTACATCCTGACGCAAGATGTACCCAAATGTTTGAGACACTCTGTACCTTGTGTATGGATTGATCTTTGACCCAGCACGTACCAAGTACATGTATCAAAATTTGTTGTTGACATTTAACCCCAACACTCGCTCATACTGCTGGCCTTGAAATTCCTAAGAGGTGAGTCATCGCCAGCAACCGAATTAATTTATGTTAACCCATTATGCGTCATCACAATTTACTTATAACAATTTCATTTTGTGTTAACCCATTACCAGCCAAACCTAACGCATGCGCAGACTGAATTTAAGTACACGACGCATGCGCAGACTGAATTTTAGGTTACAATTTGATAGATGGGGTACACTACCGCGTCAAAAATGTAGGGTTACCCTAACTCGTGGGTGGCTCCAAACTTTTGACACGGCAGTGTACTTAAATTTTTGGTACACTGCCGTGTCAAAAGTGTGGACCCCCCCTGGCCAAAAAGGTATCCTATCACTTTTTGAAGCGTACTGTACGTGCAAACCTTGGCCCCAACCCGCGCTTGCCTTAATTGCGTCATCTTAAACGAACTATCACGTCAAAAAATGTGGGGAATACCCTAACTCGGGGGTGGCCCCAAATTTTTGACGCCGTACTGTACTTAAATTTTTGGTACACTACCGTGTCAAAAGTGTGGACCCCACTGACCAAAAAGGTATCCGATCACTTGTTGAAGCGCACTGTACGTGCAAACCTTAACCCCAACACGCGCTTGTCTTAATTGCGTCATTTTAAACGAAAGGTACATTACCAAGTCAAAAATGTTGGGAATACCCTAACCCACGGGGTGGCCGCTAAATTTTGCGGGGCACTGTACCAAGCGCTAGATTTTAAAACCAGACTCCGGGGTCCAGATTTCTGACCGCTACTGTACTGCCGGAAATCGAGTGTTAACTGTACCTTATGGGGATTTTTGGTATATTTAACCTTGGAAAATTCCAGGAATTTTTATCAGTTTTAAAACAAACAAACAACTAATAATTAAATGTTTATTTTAGCTGAATTATGATCATATGACTCATATATGGAGTTTTTTTGGTATAAGAAAGATGACGTCATGGAATATTAATGAGTTAAAAAATTGTTTAGTAAAAAATATCACCCATTGTAGGCCTCAAGCAAGAAATTATTTATATCAGTTTTAATACTTTAACATTTAACCTACAGTGACCAATTTTTTAGTTAACTAACAAAAATTCTTGAAATTTTAACAAGTTACAAAAAATATTACTTCTTATGGTGCACAACACTTTTGAATTTGACTGTAGCACAAAACTGTTTCTATATCAAACGAAAATTATCTGAAATAATTCAGTATGTACATATGTATAGACTCTATATATTAAAAATATTTTATGTATACACTCTGTATATTGAGAATAAGAAAGAAAATTTGTATATAATTTTAATTTTTATGAATGCTAGTAAACGAATTGTATAGCCATTTATGAATAAGTATTAAATCTAATTATAAAATAATTTATAAATATTGCAAAAAATTTGTTTAATCAGCAAAATCAATGTATATCATTTTAATACTGATACATATTTATATTAGGGTATAATAGTATTGTATTTAACATTTTTAAACAGAATAAAAGTTCAATTTTTGGTTTTAAATTACTATAAGTTAAACACGTCGCTTAATATAAAAATGATAACAGCATTGAGTCTTACTAAATTTTTAAGTCTGTAAAATCAAAATTTTTATAGCTAGAACATTTTGAATTTGATACTTTATCAATCATTAACATATATACAATATCATGTATATATAACTGGTGTATATTTAGTATTTTTAATAAATATTTTAGTATACAGGGTGTATCATGAAATATGCTTTTCAATTAGAATAATAAATTTCATAAGATTTTTGTTAATACTCTTATTGGTTAACGAAAGAAACTTTTTGCTGTAAAAAAATAGGGGAATTCAGGGTAATAATTAAATAAAACGCACATATTTTTCTTTTTTTTAAAATTTTATTTATAGAATATGTATACAAAAAATTAAATTGCTTAAATGTATATATTACTAAAAATCTATTTATTTTCCATATAAAATTTTTTTAAAAGAATACAGTTTTCTAATGAGCAAATTTTATCTGAATGGATCATACAGCGTCTTGAATAATATTCATCTCGCAGATTGGAAATCTTCGGTACATCAAATATTTCTTCCAAATTCAAAATCCACGGCTGGTTTTCGGTACCATCAAACAAATTTGAAATCCATTTCTTCTTTTCACCGCCCTTGAAACTTCTTTAATATAGGTTTCAATATGGAATGAAGTTTTTTGTACGGAATAAATCCATATGACCAAGGTATCCCATGCCAATTTCGGCAAAGCCAACGTGCAGCAACCCGTTCATATTTCTTCGGCAACTCGTTGAAATCAAACGGTGCGTCGAATATAAGATGTAATATTTCATCCGAATTTTCCGCAACGATACCAACTTCTTTAAAATAAAAAAGCTCCTTGATAGCCTTGTATGTCAAGAAACGCCATTTTTTATCGCCGCTGTAGAACTGAATTTACTCACACAATCCACAACTTTATATAAAATAATTAAAATTGGTGAGGATAGTTAATTTGTGGGATGTATCCGAAAAAGGATACTAATAACTATTGCTAGTTGACCATCAAATTACAAACTGTTAATAATATTTAGCACATTGGTGCGTACCATGTTCTTTTCACTTTAAGACCTAGTGATTTAAGGAATGCTAAATTTTCGGGTGAAATGTGTTGTCGCTTAAAAGTTTTACGTTTAATGATCTTAGGTTTCGAAAGTCCTTTGCTAGGTTGTTTAGCGTTGGACTGCTCTGAATTGTAAATTATCATGGTTCGAAATGCAATTGTTTTACCACGAAATTGTTTTTTCAGCGAAAGTGATGTTAACTCTTTGACAACCACCGGTAAATTGACAATATTTTGCGTAAGTTTAACTAATTTATACGCTTTAACCATGATAATGTGTGTGAGCCCTTTAACCATGATAAGGTGTATGAGCTCTTTAACCATGATAAGGTGTATGAGTCACTCCGAGGGCAAAATAAGTCACTCCGGGGGCAAACTGAGTCACTCCGGGAGCAAAATGAGTCACTCCGGGAGTAAAATGAGTCATTCCGGGAGCAAAATGAGTCACTCCGGGAGCAAAATGAGTCACTCCGGGAACAAAATTAGTCACTCCGGGAGCAAGATGAGTAACTCCGGGAGCCAAATGAGTCACTCCGGGGGCAAAATGAGTCACTCCGGGAACAAAATGAGTCACTCCGGGAGCGAAATGAGTCACTCCGGGAGCATGTGAGTAACTCCGGGAGCAAAATGAGTCACTCCGGGAGCGAAATGAGTCACTCCGGGAGCAAAATGAGTCACCCGTTGGAGTCAAATGAGTCACTCCGGGAGCCAAATGAGTCACTCCGGGAGCAAAATGAGTCACTCCGGGAGCAAAATGAGTCACTCCGGGAGCGAAATGAGTCATTCCGGACGCAAAATGAGTCACTCCGGGAGCAAAATGAGTCACTCCGGGAACAAAATTAGTCACTCCGGGAGCAAAATGAGTCACCCGTTGGAGCCAAATGAGTCACTCCGGGAGCCAAATGAGTCACTCCGGGAGCAAAATGAGTCACTACGGGAGCAAAATGAGTCACTCCGGGAGCATGTGAGTAACTCCGGGAGCCAAATGAGTCACTCCGGGAGCGAAATGAGTCACTCCGGGAGCAAAATGAGTCACCCGTTGCAGTCAAATGAGTCACTCCGGGAGCCAAATGAGTCACTCCGGGAGCAAAATGAGTCACCCGTTGGAGTCAAATGAGCTAAGTATATATACGAAATTGTCTGAACCGGAATCAATGGAGTGGGATAAAATGGATGTTTCAATTGGTGAATTTTTCGAACGTGAACCAATGCTACTGAACGAACTGACTTTGGAAACATTTCTTCAAATCTACAAGTGGATCAGTTTGAATGTGCTGAAAAGTTATGGTGCGAAAATCATACAACGCGCCTGGATTTGGTTACCATCCGATTATCGAGCCATGTTTCAAGAATGTGAACCATGTTTTAAACATTATAATCGACCATGGCCACAAGATCATATTGATGGACCACCTGGTTTGAAAATTCGCTGTGAAATGTGCAAGAATGGCGTGAAAATGGAGGAAAACTTTCAACCGCCTGTTGATGAACCATTGACATTTGCAACACGGATTTCACACGTTGAAGACATATTTCTGACTCATCCTTATTTGTATACAAAAGTCAGAAATTTCGATATGTTATTATACTTAACAAAACAACTATTGAAATATGATATTTGGGTGCAACATCTGTATGCATATATGATACCCGAATATGCACAACGAATTTGTCAAGTATGGGATCAGTTACCTGAAAACATGAAACAATTACGTTCGGGTGTTATTGAATATATAAACAAATCATACAATTTTTAATATTTATTTATTGTAAAAAATATTTCATGTACATTTATTGTAAAAAATGTTACATATACACTTACTGTGAAAATATTTTATATTCATACTTATATTTTAAAAATAAAGAACAATAATTATTTACATATATGTGTTATTTATTTGAAAAAAAAAAAAAACCTTTTTATCTTACAGGGTTAAAAAATATAAAAATAAAATATACACTTCAATGAGGAATAACTACTGCTGCTTCTTATATGGTGGTGTTCTTCAAAATTCAGTAAATTCTTAGTGTGGATAATTAATTAATCATCATCATCATCATCATAATCGCTAGCATCTTCTTTATCAGTTTCATCCAGATAATCACCTAGTGGTTCAATAACATCAGCCTTTTGAAGTTCGCGAAGTATAGAGAATATTTCTCGACCAACAGTAGTTTCTTTTAAAGCATTTAACTCTTTGATTAAATCTTCTCGATCGTAAACGTTAAACAACAACATATTTTTATTTTCCTCTAAACTTCGAATAATACTGAGTATTTTTTTACCAGTCTCTGAAGTCTCGTATAAACGTTGTAATTCATCTATTAAAGTATTAGGATTATGCCAGTATTTTATTTTTTTCGATTGTATGTTAACATTTCTAGACTCTCTCAAGTTGTCTTGCTTAAAATGCTTAGCTAAGACCCCGTTTTCGACATTTTCATCTGAAGCTATATGACGTTTTAAGCTTATTGGTTTAACCTGATTGACAATTTTCGCTTCATTTTCCGAGTCAGCGTTTCGAACCTCTTTTAACATTATAATATCTAAAGCAGTTCCTAGAAGTTTAGTTAGTTGTGAAGAGGAGGTTGTTTCATTGCAATTGTTATTAATTGCTGTTAAGTGATTTACTTGCTTACTTTCATTAGACCAACTATCTTTCTCGTTTTCAGATTGACGACGGTTTTCTCCTCTTTTCAAAGAGTTAAATTTGGTTTGAATGGCTTCAGTTGCAGCATCTATCCTTTTTTGGTCAAACGGATTCAAGATTGCTTCAGAGTAATCAATATCATGCTGTAGTAGAGATGTATTTTCATCATCATTATCATCAAATCTAGATATAGAGATATCATTAGGTGTTTTATTATTAGCATCATATGGTATGAATTTGCTTGATGAGTTATCATTCTTTCCAATCGTACCATCATTAATATTGCTTAACGAATTATGTTGAGCATTTAAGTGTCTAGAAAGATTAGACTTTCGCGTAAATGCTTTACCACAAAAATCACAATTATACATCGTTCAGCGGGAGGTCTGAAGCGTTCGCTAGTAAATGACTAACTGTTCAAAGATTTATTGCTTCTCTACTTATATATACTTAGCTCATTTGCTTCACCGAGCGACTCATTTGACTCCAACGGGTGACTCATTTTGCTGCCGGAGTGACTCATTTTGCTCCCGTAGTGACTCATTTTGCTCCCGGAGTGACTCATTTGGCTCCCGGAGTGACTCATTTGACTCCAACGGGTGACTCATTTTGCTCCCGGAGTGACTAATTTTGTTCCCGGAGTGACACATTTTGCGTCCGGAATGACTCATTTCGCTCCCGGAATGACTCATTTGGCTCCCGGAGTGACTCATTTTGCTCCCGGAGTGACTCATTTGGCTCCCGGAGTGACTCATTTGACTCCAACGGGTGACTCATTTTGCTCCCGGAGTGACTCATTTCGCTCCCGGAGTGACTCATTTTGCTCCCGGAGTTACTCACATGCTCCCGGAGTGACTCATTTCGCTCCCGGAGTGACTCATTTTGTTCCCGGAGTGACTCATTTTGCCCCCGGAGTGACTCATTTGGCTCCCGGAGTTACTCATCTTGCTCCCGGAGTGACTAATTTTGTTCCCGGAGTGACTCATTTTGCTCCCGGAGTGACTCATTTTGCTCCCGGAATGACTCATTTTACTCCCGGAGTGACTCATTTTGCTCCCGGAGTGACTCAGTTTGCCCCCGGAGTGACTTATTTTGCCCTCGGAGTGACTCATACACCTTATCATGGTTAAAGAGCTCATACACCTTATCATGGTTAAAGGGCTCACACACATTATCATGGTTAAAGCGTATAAATTAGTTAAACTTACGCAAAATATTGTCAATTTACCGGTGGTTGTCAAAGAGTTAACATCACTTTCGCTGAAAAAACAATTTCGTGGTAAAACAATTGCATTTCGAACCATGATAATTTACAATTCAGAGCAGTCCAACGCTAAACAACCTAGCAAAGGACTTTCGAAACCTAAGATCATTAAACGTAAAACTTTTAAGCGACAACACATTTCACCCGAAAATTTAGCATTCCTTAAATCACTAGGTCTTAAAGTGAAAAGAACATGGTACGCACCAATGTGCTAAATATTATTAACAGTTTGTAATTTGATGGTCAACTAGCAATAGTTATTAGTATCCTTTTTCGGATACATCCCACAAATTAACTATCCTCACCAATTTTAATTATTTTATATAAAGTTGTGGATTGTGTGAGTAAATTCAGTTCTACAGCGGCGATAAAAAATGGCGTTTCTTGACATACAAGGCTATCAAGGAGCTTTTTTATTTTAAAGAAGTTGGTATCGTTGCGGAAAATTCGGATGAAATATTACATCTTATATTCGACGCACCGTTTGATTTCAACGAGTTGCCGAAGAAATATGAACGGGTTGCTGCACGTTGGCTTTGCCGAAATTGGCATGGGATACCTTGGTCATATGGATTTATTCCGTACAAAAAACTTCATTCCATATTGAAACCTATATTAAAGAAGTTTCAAGGGCGGTGAAAAGAAGAAATGGATTTCAAATTTGTTTGATGGTACCGAAAACCAGCCGTGGATTTTGAATTTGGAAGAAATATTTGATGTACCGAAGATTTCCAATCTGCGAGATGAATATTATTCAAGACGCTGTATGATCCATTCAGATAAAATTTGCTCATTAGAAAACTGTATTCTTTTAAAAAAATTTTATATGGAAAATAAATAGATTTTTAGTAATATATACATTTAAGCAATTTAATTTTTTGTATACATATTCTATAAATAAAATTTTAAAAAAAAGAAAAATATGTGCGTTTTATTTAATTATTACCCTGAATTCCCCTATTTTTTTACAGCAAAAAGTTTCTTTCGTTAACCAATAAGAGTATTAACAAAAATCTTATGAAATTTATTATTCTAATTGAAAAGCATATTTCATGATACACCCTGTATACTAAAATATTTATTAAAAATACTAAATATACACCAGTTATATATACATGATATTGTATATATGTTAATGATTGATAAAGTATCAAATTCAAAATGTTCTAGCTATAAAAATTTTGATTTTACAGACTTAAAAATTTAGTAAGACTCAATGCTGTTATCATTTTTATATTAAGCGACGTGTTTAACTTATAGTAATTTAAAACCAAAAATTGAACTTTTATTCTGTTTAAAAATGTTAAATACAATACTATTATACCCTAATATAAATATGTATCAGTATTAAAATGATATACATTGATTTTGCTGATTAAACAAATTTTTTGCAATATTTATAAATTATTTTATAATTAGATTTAATACTTATTCATAAATGGCTATACAATTCGTTTACTAGCATTCATAAAAATTAAAATTATATACAAATTTTCTTTCTTATTCTCAATATACAGAGTGTATACATAAAATATTTTTAATATATAGAGTCTATACATATGTACATACTGAATTATTTCAGATAATTTTCGTTTGATATAGAAACAGTTTTGTGCTACAGTCAAATTCAAAAGTGTTGTGCACCATAAGAAGTAATATTTTTTGTAACTTGTTAAAATTTCAAGAATTTTTGTTAGTTAACTAAAAAATTGGTCACTGTAGGTTAAATGTTAAAGTATTAAAACTGATATAAATAATTTCTTGCTTGAGGCCTACAATGGGTGATATTTTTTACTAAACAATTTTTTAACTCATTAATATTCCATGACGTCATCTTTCTTATACCAAAAAAACTCCATATATGAGTCATATGATCATAATTCAGCTAAAATAAACATTTAATTATTAGTTGTTTGTTTGTTTTAAAACTGATAAAAATTCCTGGAATTTTCCAAGGTTAAATATACCAAAAATCCCCATAAGGTACAGTTAACACTCGATTTCCGGCAGTACAGTAGCGGTCAGAAATCTGGACCCCGGAGTCTGGTTTTAAAATCTAGCGCTTGGTACAGTGCCCCGCAAAATTTAGCGGCCACCCCGTGGGTTAGGGTATTCCCAACATTTTTGACTTGGTAATGTACCTTTCGTTTAAAATGACGCAATTAAGACAAGCGCGTGTTGGGGTTAAGGTTTGCACGTACAGTGCGCTTCAACAAGTGATCGGATACCTTTTTGGTCAGTGGGGTCCACACTTTTGACACGGTAGTGTACCAAAAATTTAAGTACAGTACGGCGTCAAAAATTTGGGGCCACCCCCGAGTTAGGGTATTCCCCACATTTTTTGACGTGATAGTTCGTTTAAGATGACGCAATTAAGGCAAGCGCGGGTTGGGGCCAAGGTTTGCACGTACAGTACGCTTCAAAAAGTGATAGGATACCTTTTTGGCCAGGGGGGGTCCACACTTTTGACACGGCAGTGTACCAAAAATTTAAGTACACTGCCGTGTCAAAAGTTTGGAGCCACCCACGAGTTAGGGTAACCCTACATTTTTGACGCGGTAGTGTACCCCATCTATCAAATTGTAACCTAAAATTCAGTCTGCGCATGCGTCGTGTACTTAAATTCAGTCTGCGCATGCGTTAGGTTTGGCTGGTAATGGGTTAACACAAAATGAAATTGTTATAAGTAAATTGTGATGACGCATAATGGGTTAACATAAATTAATTCGGTTGCTGGCGATGACTCACCTCTTAGGAATTTCAAGGCCAGCAGTATGAGCGAGTGTTGGGGTTAAATGTCAACAACAAATTTTGATACATGTACTTGGTACGTGCTGGGTCAAAGATCAATCCATACACAAGGTACAGAGTGTCTCAAACATTTGGGTACATCTTGCGTCAGGATGTAGTGGGTACATGTTGCATCAGCATGTACCCAAACTTTTGAGACACTAGGTGTGCTCGTGCTTTTATAGCCTATCTACTGCTATAGTATTTTTCAAAAGTTCATATGGATATATATATATATATATATATATATATATATATATATATATATATATATATTATATATATATATATATATATATATATATATATATATATATATATCAGTGGCGGCTCGTGAGCTTTAAGACTGGGTATGCGCTTTCAAAAAGGTAAATCACACTTAATGTGTAAAGAGGTACTAAAATAGCAGGCGGGTCACGTGTCCCGGGCGGCAGGTTTTGAGGGGCGCCAAAATTAGGTATGTGAGGTTTTTTTCTTCTTTTGCTCGTCACTTGCTTTTTGGGAGGAAAAAAGGAAATACTTTTTCTACAGAGGCGCCATTTTTTGACCTTGCCCCGGGCGCCACTTAGGCTAAGGCCGGGCCTGAATAACATACAAGAGAAAAGCTTTTTTCGTATCAAACAACCACCTAATTTTAGAATATTTATCAAAAGAAGTTTGGAAAATGATGTGCAAACGCTTTTTTGTAACAAACTGAGTTGTAGAAAATATAAGATTCAGGAAAAATATAAAAATATGGAATAACTTTTCTTTCACAGTCAAAGTAAAACACCAGCAATATTTTTGTGAGGCTAAATAAACACGATTTAAATTACCTTCAATAGTCTAAAGAAAAATTATTTTCGTCAATATTCCTTAAAAAAAGTTGTGTTAATTACTTTATGTTGTGTTAATAACGCAACCGTTGTTTTTTAGTCATTTAAAAAAAAGACAGTAGGTAATAAAATCTTAATAATCAAATCACAGTTGACAGCAACGATAAATTTATAAGTATAGGAAGCATGCTAAAAAATTTAAAAGCTGAGGTGATTAGAGCACAAGTTAAGATTTGGTTAGTTCGGCTGTTATCGAATATACGATAAGCGCCGAGCCTGGTGCCTACGATGGAAAAGAACTATACGGTATTATAAGCCACTAATACAGCTGCACATATACATATACATATGTAGATTCAGTATAGCCATTACATCGACTGTTATCGAATATACGATATGCGCCGATCCTGGTGCCTACCATGCCAAAGGATTACCAGTATTATAAACCACTAATACAACTGCACAGATACATAATATACATATGCAGATTCAGTACACACGGATATGCTCAGATGATAATCGCATAGCTGAGTAGGTACATATGCGTATGTACGTCCTATACACAGCTACATAGACTGGCTACAGGGTCTATTGTTGATCGTGTCTATATGTAACGTACTGTGGACCATATTTATTTATGCATTTTAGGTATATCATAATTAGGTATGTATAATTGGTATAATATATGCATTCTAATGTGCAATATATATGCAATAATGTAAGGTAAATCTTATGGAAATTGTATATTTAAATTATTTTGTAAACAATGTTATTTTCGTTATAAATTTATTTCAGTTTTTAAGAAACAGCTAGGGTAAGCGGCGCCTACCCCGCATACCTGGAATAACCGCCACTGATATATATATATATATATATATATATATATATATATATATATATATATACATATATATATCAACATACTCAACAATTTTGGGAAATGCTTTTTTACCAGTTTTCAAGTTATCCCTGAAATTAACCTTCAGAATCAAAATTTAACTTCACATCTATAATTGGCCCTCTACACTCAATCTTTGTGCTAAATTTCGGATTTTCGCTTCGAATGGTTTCAGAGAAAATCGCTTGTGAGAAATGAACAAACAATGAAATGATTGCATAAGTGTTCCATTTTGCCAGTTTCGGTACAGAATACTAAAAAATTCTCTAAATTAATTACAATCTTAACAAAAACAACTTCAATAAAAACTTCAAAAAATAAAGGAGAAAATTTTGATCATTATAATTAAATAAACTCCTTTTTCTAGTTTCTACAAAAAAGTCATTATATTATTTAATTTGAATTTATCGTGTGCCGCTAACTACTGTATGTAAATATTATATATGCTTCCAAAAAAAAGAAATAATCAAAAGATAATAAAAATGATACATAAATTTAATAATATTATGGTCCATTTTTCTGTCTGCTCCTCTGTGACCGTTTGGTGTGTATTGTTGTGATGGTGTGGCAGTGCATTTACAATGACATCTATATGTCATCACTTTAATGTTTGGGTTGGTTGGTACCATTGTTTAAGGGTGGCACATTTATCATGTCGCGTGAAACATAACCTAACTGAAGACGTTCAACAAATTACTGATATGGCTCCATTTGACAAGGGAATATATAAACTTTTTTCTTTCGTGAAAAGAATGCCTATTTGTAGCTCTTTTCTTTTGTTACTTCATTGGAGAGATTTTGGTGTTGATGAATGTTCAAACAGTTTTATCGTCTGTATATATTAGATTAATTTATGAAAATTTATCTGATATTTTTATATTCAATTCAACATTAGGTCTGTACGGCTAGGCTGGGAATTTCTTATATTACATTGTATGGAATATTGCTATGGAATTTGCTCTACAGTATGGTTTTTCTGGTCAATCCTAAATGCCATTATCAACGTTTGTTTATCAATAAAAATTCAGAATGACGAGCAGTCTTGGTCTTGGTCTTACATTTTTTGTAAAAAAGCGCAATACTAATACTCAAATGAACTAAATTAAGAGAATAGCATGACTCTCGCTAAAATATAAGCGACTCTAGAGATTTGCCAAATATTATTAATAATATAAAGTTATTTATTGTTTTGTTACTTTTCGCCATAAAAAATATACTAATAATATAAATGAGCCCACTTTCAGTTTTGACGCCATCATTAGTATACAGCAATGTTTTTCAACCTTTTTCATGGCGCGACCCCCCTAGTATGGAAAAATATTTCACGACCCCCTAGTATAGAAAAATATTTCGCGACACCTACCCTCTACTATTTCTAACCTTTATATTATTTTATGTTATAAATTCCGAATCCGTTTATCATTACTGATTATTTTCTAGTGACTTGTGTGAGCGAGACATAGCGCAACGTGATGGGCGCTGCATGGAGCATCAGGCAAGTAAAGGATGGTACCTACTTTTGAATTCTTTGAATTGTGAATTTGCTTTGAATTGTGTTTAATTTTATTGAATTGACTTTATTTAGTAGTTGCTCACTGTCTTTTATTGTTTAATATCCAAAATTCTGTGCTCATTGTAATTATTGAAAATGGATGAGTTTCTGGAAAGACATGCACAACCGTCAACATCAAGTTCCAATGAGAGTAATGAAATAAAAGCAAAGAAAAAGCGTCTATATGACGACAATTATTTAAAACACGGATTTACTGTTATTGAAAATAAGCCACAGTTATTTGTTTTGAAATCTTATTAAGGGAAAGTATGAAACCATCACATTAATGTAACCTTTAATTAACCTTTTCTTTCTTAAATATTATGTATATCATATATTGAACTAGAGTGGTTTTATTATTAAAATAACTATGACCCCCTTAAAAAGACTTCGCGACCCCCAGGGGTTCGCGACCCACAGGTTGAAAAACACTAGTATACAGTATATAGTAAACAATAATGCAATTGCAATTTAATGTTGAAATAACTTTTAATTGCATTTTACTTAAAGATGGTGTTAAAGCCGAAAGTTCGTTCATATTATATATTTTTTATAGTGAAAAGTGACGAAGAAGACGATCTTATAATGTCAGAATAAATTTTCAAAGTTAAGCGAAAAAATAAACCTTTCAAGCGTCAATCTTTTTAAATATAGTTACATATTAAAATTTTTGAAAAATTTCTAGTTTGGCCACTTACTATTGGCTTGTGAATAATTTACAATAACTTTTGAAAACTTTCAATCCACCACAATTTAAATATTCAAGACTGAGCGACATTAGTCTCGTTTCCTTGCAGTATTCTTGTGCAGAATACTCAAGCCAAGACTGACAAGTAACAATACCCAACTAATCACATTTGAATGAAACTTAACATACTTATTAAGCAGCGAAAAATAATAAATACGCGTTTTTTTTGTTTCAATTAGTTAAATACGCTTTTTAGGGGTAGACAACACCCCTCAACTTCAGGAGGTGGACAGTTATGGCTAATAATTTCTGAAACGATACATTTTCTGAAAAAAAGTGCTTAGGACCAAAGTTGTAGAGTTCAAAGTAATGCACTTAATAGCGACCTTGATGTTCATGTTTTTCAAAGGGAGTAGTTTACTTTTCATCCCTAGATAGCTCAAGGTATATTCTAACAAAATTCACGAACAAGATAGCAAATAAGTGATCAAGAAGTAATTTTGGAAAATGTTTGCTCAACAACAATCGGGAAAATAATATAATTGATCATATGTTCGAATGAAATCCTAAAACAAAATAAAGAGTAAAAGGTATTTTTAAGTATAGTTAAGGTATTTTTGAGTAAAAGGGTAACTTTAGAGTAGCAGTAACAATTTTAAAAAAATTGAAAATTCCCAATTTATCATCAATCTAATGTTTAACTTTATTATTTCTTAACTTTATTTCTATTCTGAGATTACTTACAAAAATGATTCCTCCTAATTTTTTCTATAACATCTCTAGTATGTATAAATTAGTACCTATTTTTCCATTACGCCAGGTTTTTTTTTTATTTTTAGAAAAATAACGCAGCAAATCAATTCTGAAGATAGATTGAGTCAACACATGAAATTACTGCTTACAAATACAGGATGTGGTCAAAGTTTGACAATGGGTAATCATTTTCAAATTTAATTGACCTTGAAAATCGAACTCAAGATCGACTTCAAGGACGCCATCAAGTGCATTACTTTGAGCTCTACAACTTTGGAGCCCAGTACTTTTTTTTAGAAAATGTACCGTTTCAGAAATAGTTAGCCACACCTACTTCGACCTTCAGAGGTTGACGGGGGTTTTCTATCACTAAAAAGCCTATTTTAGCCGAAACAAAAAAAAAAAAACAGGTAGGGGAGACTGGGGTAAAGTGGCCACTCTAAGACAAAATGTTGTTTAGTTTATTTGTTTGAAAAGAAATACAGATTATTAAGTATTTAGCATATTATAGTTGCTTTAGTGCAGAACCAATAACCATCAATATATCAGCAATATCTTAAGAGGTATTTTTGCATTTTTTGTTTTTCGCAACATGTGCAAAGTGACCACTTTACCCCACTATGTTGGGTAAAGTAGTCAGGGGTACCCATTTTAACCCAAAAAGAAATTTTGAAGTAATAAACATGTGTATATACAAAATCAAACTATGTTTGTATCATTAATTATTATATATCAACGAACGGACGGACGAACGGACATTGAAGTCTCATATAAGGGTTCCTTTTTCACATTTTTTCTTAGAACCCTAAAAACTGATTTCAGGCAATTATTTTGTTTATAAAATATAAAGAACTAAATAAAAGTTCTGAATTTAATATAATATATTAAAATATTCTAAGAATTCAACTTGAGTAGCGATCGGAAACACTGACCACTTTACCCCATTATAACTGGCCACTTTACCCCGTTAGACGCCATTTCGGCAAACAACAATTAATTTCAAGAAAGAATTTTCTGATTCATCGATAACTATGTTATTTTAAAGGTAAATAGATAGAGTTTTCAGCTATCCCAATTAAAACTTTATTTTTGTAATTAATAAGAAAATAATAAGAAAGCAACTTAAAACTTACTTTACGTCAACACTCGCAAATTCAGAAAATTCGTTATAATCCATAGAATCTAGGGAACTGATCATTGACGTTTCAATAGAATACTAATGGCTTGTCTAGAAGCTAGTATTCAGCTTCGCCATAAGATTGAAGTAGTTTCCGGTGAGGAAAGGCCAATGGCCACTTTACCTCCACCGGCCACTTTACCCCAGTCTCCCCTACCTATATAATATGTTTCGCTATTTAATAAGTATGTTAAGTTTCATTCAAATAGGTGAATATCAGTCGGGTAGTGTTACTTGTAAGACAATATAATATCGAACTTTACAAAACCAAGATGATATCTGTGTTAACAAAACCAACATCAAGACTTGTAATACAAAAACAAGACTATTAGGCTCTTGGTCTTGATTTTGCATTTGCTCATCGCTACTTTGAATGGCAGCTAAAGAACCTTTCACTTTTTTTTTAAAGAGATGTGTATGTCCACACCCGAAATGTACACTATTAATATCCCAAGTTGCATCCTTATATATGAGTGGGAGTTAATATTAGGTCTAGTGATATTTATGCCCGAAAGCCTCCATAAGTGAAAAAATTGAAACTCTACATTGTATATGTGTGTATTAGGGATGTTATGGATATCCATAAAAAACAACTGCCATTAGAAAACTGAGCTTAAATCAAAGCAATATTTTGTTGGATGTATTTCCTTTTGATAGGTTTTCGTTAACTCTTTAAATGATTAAGACGAGTTAACTCGTCCTGCAATATGGCGGCTCAAAATGCTGTCATATGTATATATTCACTGGTACAGATGCCGCCATCTGTGACAATAGGTACGGTATAATTCTAAATAATGTTTAATTTTATCAACATAGTTTAATATAATTTATTTTTTGTAAGTTCCTAGGGTTCACTTTTTTAATGTTGGGATCTTTGATTTTTTTCTTTTTCTTTTTTTGTAGCCTTATCTATTGTACTTATCACTTGGCAGTAAATAGTCCGGCATTTTGAGACAAAAAAATTTTACCATATGGTTTGCTTAAAAGGGTTAATTCGTGTTTGGCGTTCACTTTTTGGAGTAAAATTTCCCCCTTTTTACTAAGAGAATATTTCCACTAAAAGCAATTATTCGTAACCGTAACCGTATCCGAAACATTACCCGATATTATTACATATCCGTAACCGAAACCAAAACCAAAAAAATGCTTTTAAATACCCGTATCCGTATCCGTATCCGAAATTTCATATCCATAACATCTCTAGTATGTATAAAGAGCCGATTGTCTTGTCTGAATCCACCTGGAATAACTGAAACCACCTGGTCCTCTGTACTCTCTGCTGTCACCTCTATGAGCTAGAGTATTACGAAATCAAATTTGGGTTTCTAACATAATAAACTTAGAGTTTCCTCCTGAGCTTATTTCACTTTTTTATACCTGTGTAAGTAAGCAAAGCCGTCTCTACATCTGCATACGGATAAACTCCTGTACATGAGAAAAAGTCTCAATCCCTTGACTCTCCCTTATTCGGGTACCACCGTTTATAGTCTAGTATGATATGAAAACAAAAATTTTTATATTTATTAAAATCAGTTATTAAGTTATTTATTAAAGTGACAGTTTCTTAGATGTATGGAAAATATGAAAATCTGCAGATGCTTTAGTCAAACTATTTATAAAATTTGAATAATTAACTTTTTTAAAGAAACAAGTATTTGCATATAGTATCGATATATCGTATTTTAGATAAAACATATCACGACTTCTCTGTCCCAACCTCTCATATCCAAAACTATATGTTTTAGGACACACAGAAAACATGAATGAAAACACAGAATTAAATAGGTTTCTTTTTGTGTGTGTCCAAAAATTGGGAGTTTTCAGATACGAGGTTGGGACAGAGAAGTCGCGATATGCATATAATATGTGTGTATAAATCTAAATCAGATTATTATTCATAATTTTAAGGTTCATCGATTTTTGTAGGGTAGGTTTTTAACTATTTTAATAAAAAAACATGTTAAGTCTTTGCACAGTATATGAAGCCAATTTTCACAGGTTACTAAGATAACCAAAAGGCGGATTAATTTCTAAAAAAAGATTAAGGGAGCCAATTTACCTTCGTTCCTTGACAAGATGGTAAAAAGTTTATTTTTATCGCAATTTTTTTTTTTATCTCGAATCGGTGTTTTATAGACTATAAGTACCCACAGAAAATAATATTTTTACTGCTATTTTTAGGTCAAATTACTTTTTCTATATTTTGTCTGTTTCTAGGTGAATGTTGTGAAGTTAATGAGTAAAATTTTGATGTATGTGACTTTATTAAAAAGAAGTGGATTTGACAAAATGTTGTTACACATGTCATGTCTGCACACCATCATTACACACAACTTTGAAGTTGAAAAAATAAATTCACTCTTTTATATGTAATTTTATTTACCAAAAAAAAATATGATTTGTTGTTAATGTTCATTAAAAACGAGAACATTATAATTGAGAAAAAATAGTGTTTTTATAAAAATTAAGAACATGCTTGACAGACACAATTATTTCAGTTGAATATTAATGTGAAAAAATACGCAATAATTCATAATTAATTGTCATAAATGTGTGGTCGCCTCTAATAATAATCTGCCTCTAATAATAACAAATAATTATTTCATAAAAATCATTTACTAAAAAAATAAATAAAATTTAATGAATTTATTCACCTGAAAATTATTAAGGTTCAAAAATAATGTAACTGAGTGGGTGGAATTTTTAGCCGCTGAGTTAGGAATTTTATCACATTAAGAATAAATACCCATATTAAAATTGCATGAAAAGCTAGGATTGAAAAAAAATTCGAAAATAGATACTTGACAATCAACTTGATATTGAATCCAATAAAAAATAACTATTTTTTTGAATTTCCAATCGAATATTTGGATATGAGGAATTTGTTTGAATTATCCACCACTCTTTTAGAAAAAATTAATGTATTCAAACTGAAAAATTTGAAATTATTAAAATTTGAAATTATTTGTTGCGAATAATATGAATCATTCCAATATTGATACAAGAAAATACACATAATTAAAAAAATTCGTCAAGTGCTTGTTTTTGACACGCACTAAGTAATGTCACCTCAGTGAAAGTGTTAATTTATGATTTTTTGGCTCGTTTTTTAAGTACAGTGAGAATACAGCCCTCTTGCGTTTATTCAGTATATGCATGTACAACTCTATAATACAGTAAGAATACAGCCCTCTTGCGTTTATTCAATATATGCATATATAACTCTATAATTATTATATTATATATTATTATTATTATTATTATTATTAATTTTTCCACCACTATAATCAAACAACGAGATTAATATGCCATCCTTCGGTGACATAAAAACTGAACAAAACTAAGCAATATATGGCCGTATGTTCCATATTTTTGAGTATTCCTGGTTAGAAGGATCAAAACTAAGTCGAATAATCGAAGCTCTACGGGATTATTATTTTAAGTCAAAATTAATTACAGTAGAGCACCAGTTTTGTCAAGCAAAAGTAGTCTCCAAAAGTGGTGCTTGACAAAAGTGATGCTTTTTGACCAGGGACGATTCACAAATATCGTAAGTTTATGTTTTAAATTAAAATTATGTTTTTTTAAATATTAATAAAAGAAAAAAAGACATGAAGAATTAAAAAATATTTATCTCAGAAAATATTTTTTCATTTGTCGTTTTAATAATTTGCTTTGAAATAATTTTGTTTACATTTTACGTATGATAAAAACCGCTACAGAACAGAATACATATAGATAAACATTCTATGTACAATAATTAAAATCTACATTCCCACGCTTTGAGGTCTATTGTTGTTTGTCACTACTATTAGCGATATATTTGTTTGTTTCTTTTGATAAAATCATGCGTCATGCTCTATTGCACATGGATTTAATATTTATGTACTTGACATTTTTGATGCAACTTTCCAAAAGTGATGTTGACTAATTTGATGCTCTCAAAAAATTTCCAAAACTGATGTTTCCATTATCGGTGCTATACTGTACGTAGTTAATACATAGAATACGTACTACCTATTAACATCTCTAGATATTCGGAAGGAACTAAAACTGAGGAAATATTTTAAAAATCGTTTTGAACACAATTTCTGAAAATACTTCGAGCCGTTGAATACGTTTAAAAGCGTCGGTTCGCTGCGTAACATTTTGGAATCTCTCACCTTGGTCAATAATTCTTTTCATTACTTTATTCCATTACCTTATTTCTTTACTTTCACTATATTGCCATAAATAACTTAAAAATGATAAGTATAAACATACAAAACGGTAAACACGTTTTGAAACTTTATATGAGTTTTTCTCAAAATTATGTTTTCTAAAACGGTGGGCAAGATAACTACAATAATTTTCACCCGATTGACTTGAAATTTGATGTGTAGCTTACGTAAGGTAAATTATCTAAGGCGGTATTACACAAGATTTTTGTAATTACTTACAAAATGTATTTTTTATAAGCACATTAAATTTGACTTTTTCAAAAAAAAAAAGAAACAAATCAATATTTTTTAGTAATCTTATGTACGCTTTAACAAAATTAATGTAATTGAGGAAAACTTTTTCCTCAAAGGAAGAAAGTGTATAAAAGGGAATGGGGAGAACTGATTACCCAAAAACTTCAACATCAGAGAAAAATCGGATGGTTCCTTACCGATGGGAAATTCCATTGATAAAAAGCGGCACTATCTACTCGAAATATTTCCATTCTTGCAAATAAATAAATTAGAACAAATAAGCAAAGTTCGAAAATAGTTTTGTGAATTTATGTTATAAATTTCATATTTAATATAATAATTAAATTCAATCGGCAAAAATTTATATCGAGACCTTTCATAAATAAAGTCATAAATAATTATGTGTTTTATTAAAAGATACCTTTTGGCAATAACTATAATGTAACCAACTAGGCATACACAAGGTACAATATACATTCATACAACATTACTTTAACATTATTAAATCATAATTCATAAGTTTCATTACCTACAATAATATCTATCCATCTAATATAATACAGAAATATTCCTTTCATAATGACACCGCTGTCTCTATTTGCTAAAATTTATTACAGCAAATTAAAATAGAATACAAATGTATGCGTAGTTACCTTACCTATGAATATAACGTTCCATATTCTTCTTCTAACCAATTTTCTATTTTCTAAATTTAAGTGGGCAGCCAGCCCTCCACTCCGGCGGCGATTATTATAAAACAATTAACATACAATCATATGACAAAAGATTAAAAAAATAAAGATCAAATGATCAAAGGTGGTTCGAGCTGACTACGACATTTCTTTGGCGCACCAATGTAACAACGCCTATTCACTTTGAACTTACATGCAACTATTGAGGATAATATAATACACATAATACGCATAGTTGTATATTCGGTAATATGTAAGTCGTTTTGTGACAGCAACATTTTGTCGGATAACTTCTTAACAACTAACACCACCTCGTTGACAAATATATAACGGATGTTTATAGAATATGTAGCATAAATTATATCCAAATAGTGCCTTCGCTTTGAATTAAACTGTTCGACAAAATATGTGGACCTAAGTTGTCAAAATTGATATTCAACAATGTCAGCTGAAAACAGACTCTTTTGAAAGAATAATGTAGTTTTTAAAACAATGATTGCTTAAGGAGTTATTCAGAGTTGTAGAAAAAAATCGTGATTTTGTTCCCCCGGGCGATGTTTTTGTTCCATTATATCCCAAAAATTTTCAGTTAAAATTTGGAAACAAAATACAAAATCAATCCTACAATTTGGTTTTGTAAGGGAAGGTGGGACAAAATGGACTAGATGAGCTTTGATAATGAATAAAAACGCTCAGGAGTTTTTGAGATCAAAACAATGATCATATTTGAAATATCTATGTATACTATCTTTGATAATCTGTTTTCCCAATAAGACCAAAAAAGTAAAAAACATTTTTAACATGTTTGAATAAAAAAAATTGCATTTCCCCATAAGTGGGGCAAGTCACAGTATTAAACTATCCAACTGGACAAGACCTTACATACATAATTTCCAACCGTTCTGCACAAAAACACATCTCTAATAAATAATGCATTTCATTCTCTATTATACACTTACCGTTTTTATTATTTTGGTATCTTTTTTAAACGTAGAAAATATATACAAATAATACATCAACGTCAAATCATTTGGCTCTAATACACAAGTGCAATTTCTTATTTCTATCGTTTGTGTATCACTAGATGAGAGGACAGATCGTTCGTGGATACTTGCTTGTAATTTGTGCATTCAGGTGACTTGATAATGTGGACATCCCGTCTTGCTTCACCTTTCCTATATATTAATTTATTGCTGTATTTGATACTGCAGCGTTAAACTTATTAAGCCTCGATGACACTGAGCGAGTTTAAAAGCGGGCGAGTCAGCTAGTACGATAGTAATGATGACACAGAAAATTTTTCACTCGCTCAGAAGCCAATTAAGCTAAGAATTTTTAAACCAAGTTATTGTAAATATAATGTTTTTTTCTTTTATTTGTTGAATTTTTCTGGGTACCTATTTTAATGTTAAAAAATAAAGTGGAATATGTAATTATAGTGGATATTCTTTATTTTTTATAACATATTTCTTACGTCTTTTTTCCATGGTTTTTTTCCCGAATTTTCTATTACTTATTTTTGCTTTTCTTTTCTTTTTAACCCCTTTTTGCTAATATGAGCTAAAATAACAACTTCTGCAAGAACTAGTTCCGTCGAATAGACAAGTGAAGTATTTGTTTATTTTTTATGAAACAACTACCGGCATACTCGCAGTTAGTCCACTAGCAACCATGATGACACACGACCTGTTTATCAGCTAATAAACCCACACGCTAGCGATTAGCGAGTAAAGTAGCCCGGCTTTCTACCTTTGTCGTAGCTTGCTTACAATCTGCTAGTTAGCTAGTGAACATGATGACACTAAGAGAGTTTACTAGCAGCTAGTTAATTCGCCGGCTAGTAGTTTGTAAACTCGCTCAGTGTCATCAAGGCTTTAGGTACAAAAACCATTGATTGGCCATTATATATAATCAGTGCCGGATTTACCTTAAGTGCCGCCCCTGGAAAAAAATCATATCAACTTTTCTTTCAGAAAAAAAATAGTGACAATCAAAAAAAAGAAAAAAAATTTCTTAATAACATTAAATTTTTCCTACAAAAAATAAGTGATGAGCAAAAAAAAACGCCACATTGTGTTCCAAATTTTGCCGCCCTGGGCACTAGGCCCGTGTGCCCCAAATATTAATCCAGCACATAAAAAACATTTTTTTAAAAAGTTTACATTTACAGAAAACGTACGGTACATTTCTCATAATATGTATACACTTAAGTACCATTATATTTAAATAAAATTACATACGTACATATGCAGTTACATCTTTCAAAAATAATTGATTCTTAGAACATGTGAAATTAAATATTTCTACGAACAAAATAATTTTACAACAATTTTCTTTGATCTCCAAAAATTACGTTCCATATTCCAATGTTCAACATTCCACCAATTGTCATGAATTTTCCAAATGAGAAAAAATTAATGTCCCAAAGAAACTAAAACAATAAAAACAGCAGACCAATAAAGTATGTCCATTCAAAACAGA
This sequence comes from Brachynemurus nebulosus, assembly GCA_035578155.1. NCBI lineage: Eukaryota > Metazoa > Arthropoda > Insecta > Neuroptera > Myrmeleontidae > Brachynemurus > Brachynemurus nebulosus. The sequence goes on along the minus strand of JAPWDM010000044.1, from coordinate 699,621 downwards.
AATAATTTTAAATTTTTAAATTTATACACTCTATTCATGACAGCGTTAATTATATTGCCAATTCTGAAATTATCTCAATAAACAAAAACACCAATTATAATTTTGTCAAATAATAGAATTATTGAAAGTAATAATTCATAAAAAAAAACCAATTAGGTTATAAACATCTAAAAAATAGTGAGCCATATTTCAAATAAATATGACATTCGAATGAAATTTGAATAGCAATAACTAATTTTGTTTTTCTGTTAAAAAATTTGTTCAGTTTTTAATTAAATGTAGTGTACAATGTCGGAAGTAAATAAATAAATGAATATAATTCCATAAATTTTGTTTAAAAAATTTAAATTATAATTATATTTAGGTAGGTACGGAAAATATAAATACCTATATTTAAAAATAAACTTTAGTGTAATATATCATAGAAGATTCTAAGGATCTGTTTACATACACACATATTATAATTAAGAAATAAGATTGGAATACATAGTTATTGTAGCGACAAAATTCATGAAATATAATTCTCAGCAGAACTAATTATGAATGGGAATAATTGAAAATATAGACCAATAGGTGTCTATAAAGCTAGCCCCGCCAAGTCATAACCCCGAGATCCCATTTAGGCTACATTTTTTTGCTATTTTTTTACCAACGAATTGATTTTTTTGCCGCAGCCGTTACCGAGATACAATGGCGGGGCTGACTTAAATCTGAAGTCAGCCCCACCTCCCACGTAGCTCCGGACCTGCTGCACCTATTCAAATGAAATTTACGGGATATTTTTTTACTAATTTTTTGGCATTTTTTTTTACCAACGAATTGATTTTTTTCCCGCAGCCGTTACCGAGATACGATGGCGGAGCTGACTTCAGACTTAAATCAGTCCTCCACCCCTGTATCTCCGGACCTGCAGAACTTATTCACATGCAATTTACGGGATATTTTTTTGCTAATTATTTTCTATTTTTTTGCTAAGGAGTTAATTTTTTTGCCACAGCCGTTGCAGAGAAGCAATGGTGCTGCTGACTTAAATCTGAAGCCGATGTAACGCCCATAATATCTCCGAATCTGTTGCACTTGTGTAAATGAAATTTGCGAGATATTTTTTTGCTAATTAGTTGCAATTCTAACAGTTGATTTGGCATTGCAAATTTCAATCCCTTGCGTGCTGTACTCCACTCCCGTAAAGTACTATTATAAGCTTTTAGTAAAAGCATCCGGCAGAAATCTGAAAATCGATTCACGAATACTTACCGATATCTAATGATGCTGCAATTTTGCACAAACCTTTAATTTTAAGGGCAGTACAAAGTGGTACTTTCGGTATTATGGTGGATTCAAAATGGTGGCCTATATGGCAAATAACGAATTACCTTTTTAAAATTCTCTTAATAAGGGTATCAAATAAAAGGGCATTATGAGTAGAACACAATTAGTTATGTGCCGTCATTTTAAATTCAGTATGGAGGGCACAACAAGATGGCGGATCCATGTTTGTATTTCATTCCAAAGTAATTCATATCCATGTTGATGTTAAAGAATTGTTTAAAGAATTGTTATCATAAGTAAATGTAATCATAATGTTAGAATCAAATATTTACAGCCATGGTCAGCCTAACGCTAACTATCGCCCTTAGCCATCGTGAAAAATGCCGCCCCTACCTTTTGCTTAAAAAGAAGAAAATCTTAATTTACTTTTTTCAAACTTTCCCTTACAAAAGTAACTAACGAACAAAAAAAAAAAAGGAAAACGTCAATTACAACTTTTTCCATCCTATTTTCTAAATCTGCCACCCCTAAAAAACGTGCCATGGTCTAGGTAGCCCGGGTGAGTAATCCGGCCCTGTTTACAGCGTAGTAACATTTTTTTAAAGAGGAATAACTATTCTAGGGAAGAACAAGTATTTTACGTGTACACAATTTATTTATTCAACACAAACAATAAAAACATCCAAAACAATAAAAATTACACGGATCAAAAAATTTGATTCGTAACACCAACATGGATATGAATTGCTTTGGAATGAAACACAAATATGGATCCGCCATTCTGTGGTGCCCACCCTACTGGATTAAAATGACGGTACATAACTAATTGTGTTCTACTTATAATGCTCTTTTATTTGGTATTCATATTAAGAGAGTTTTAAAAAAGGTAATCCGTCATTTGCCGTAAAGGCCACCATTTTGAATTCACCATAATACCGAAAGCACCACTTTGTACTGCCCTTAAAATCAAAGGTTTGTGCAAAATTGCAGCATGATATCGGTAAGTATTCGTGAATCGATTTTCAGAATTCTGCCGGATACTTTTACTAAAAGTTTATAATAGTACTTTACGGGAGTGGAGTACAGCACACAAGGCATTGGAATTCGCAATGCCAAATCAGCTGTTAGAATTGCAACTAATTAGCAAAAAAATATCTCGCAAAATTCATTTACCTAAGTGCAACAGATTTGGAGATATTGTGGTGCTTACACCGGCTTCAGATTTAAGTCAGCAGCGCCATTGTTTCTCGGCAACAGCTGTGGCAAAAAATTAATTCGTTGGCAAAAAAAAATCAAAAAATTAGCAAAGAAATATCCCGTAAATTTCATTTGAATAAGTGCAACAGGTCCGGAGATACAGGGGTGGGTAGCTGATTTAAATCTGAAGTCAGCTCCGACATCGTGTCTCGGTAAAGGCTGTAGCAAAAAAATCAATTCGTTGGTAGAAAGATGGCAAATCTTTTTACCAACGAAAAAAGATTGGGGTGGCGGGGCTGACTTCAGATTTAAGTCAGCCCCGCCATTGTATCTCGGTAGCAGCTGCGACAAAGAAATCAATTCGTTTGTAAAAAAAATAACAAAAAATTAGCAAAAAATATCCCGTAAATTTCATTTGAATAAGTGCAGCAGGTCCGAAGATATAGGGATGGCGGGGTTCACTTAAGTCTGAAGTCAGCCCCGCCATTGTATCTTGGTAACGGCTGCGGCAAAAAATCTATTCGTTGGTACAAAAATAGCAAAAAAATATCCCGTAAATTTCATTTGAATAAGTGGAGCAGGTGTGGAGATACAGGGGTAGCGGAGCTGACTTCAGAGTTAAGTCAGCGCCGCCATTGTGTCTTGGTAACGGCTACGGCAAAAAATAAATTCAATGGTAAAAAAAATAGCAAAAAAAAATCCCGTAAATTTCATTTGAATAAGTGCAGCAGTTCCGGAGATATAGGGATGGCGGGGCTCACTTAAGTCTGAAGTCAGCCACGCAGTCGTATCTCGGTAACGGCAGGGTAACGGCTGCCGCAATCGTATCTCGGTAAAAATCAATTCGTTGGTAAAAAAATAGCAAAAAAATTTAGCCTAAGTGGGATCTCGGTGTTATGACTTGGCGGGGCTAGCTTTATAGACACGACCAATAGCCCGAGAGTCCGCTTTATGTAAAACTTATGTTTAAGATACATGAACGATTTTTGTGTCAGTAAGTATAGTACTACCCCAGATCTAAAGGGAGCCTCTTTAGAACTTCCAAATTTTGCCCGCATGATAAAAATCTGACGTCACTTTCGGTTATGATTTTGTTATATCATCAAATACATTGATGATATTTACACCAAAATGAAGGTTTCGAGGTGCAAAGTAAAAATATCGAGGGCTACCAGGCCTTAGTAACTCGCAACACTGAGGCTGCCTTCAAAAAAAACTTTTAATCTTCAATTTCTTCGTTTAATTTTTATTACAATGCAAACACCATAGAGTGCCCAAAGAAGCGTTTCTTCTAACAAGGAGCATCACGGGGGTGTACCCCTTCGATTTTATTTATTCTTTGATATGTTGTAGAACATCGAAAAATAAGAGACACGTATTTTTTTAGCGGCTGTAAAACGGTTTGAAGGGGTGAAATCACCCTTCAAAAATTGGGGTAAAAATTTAATTTGTCAAATATCTTGAAAACGGTAAGAGATAGAGGAAAAGTTTAAATTGGCGATATTCTCTTTTTAAAGAGCTATCTATTGATATGCAACTTGTTTAAATTACTTCAACAGGGGTCATTGGGGGTTAAAACTTAGGGGTTAACTTTGCGAAAAGAGGGTAAAAAATACAATATATTAAAAATTTGTTTACAGATTTCAAATCTACGTGAAAAAATCTAATTGACCTGTTTTTGCTCAATTTCATAATATTAAGTTTAGGGATAGGTAACCAGAGGGTGACTGTGTTGACATAATCATACTATTTGAGTAATTCAGGAACTTCTTCGTGGAAAATAGCTTAAAATAATTATATCAACGTAAAAATGATATTCTCGAAGTCAAAATTCAGTTTGATCAACATTGGGGGCGGGGGGGGGGGTGAGTCACCCTCTTAAATTACATATAATCATTTTTAGTATTAGTGTATATATAGTACTTAAGGGTAGCAAGTTATGGGCGTTCCAAACATATTACGGCTATCAAAATATAGCTTTCGTTATCGAAAATTATCGATATCGAAAATAATGATATTTCTAAGATGGATAATACATACGATAGTGTAACTTCCAAAGCACTTATTTTGACATTATTACCCTTCACCAGTATGTTAATAATACTCGTATAAATGATTGTAGAAAACGTAATGTAATTTAGGAGGGTGACTAACCCCCCCCCCCCCGTCCAGTGTTGATCAAACTGAATTTTGAATTCGAGAATATCATTTTTTCGTTGTGATAATTGCTTTAAGCTATTTTCCATGAAAAAGTTCCTTAATTACTCAAATAGTATGATTATGTCAACACAGTCACCGTCTAGTTACCTACCCCTAAACTTAATATTATGAAATTGAGCAAAAACAGGTCAATTAGATTTTTTCACGTAGATTTGAAATCTGTAAACAAAATTTTAATATACTGTATTTTTTACCCTCTTTTCGCAAAGTTAACCTCTAAATTTTAACTCCCAACCACCCCTGTTGAAGTAATTTAAACAAGTTGCATATCAATAGATAGCTCTTTGAAAAAGAGCAATATCGCCAATTTAAACTTTTGCTCTATATCTTACCGTTTTCAAGATATTTGACAAATTAAATTTTTACCCCAATTTTTGAAGGGTGATTTCACCCCTTCAAACCGCTTTACAGCCGCTAAAAAAAAATACTTGTCTCTTCTTTTTCGATGTTCTACAACATATCAAAGAATAAACAAAATCGGAGGTGTACACCCCCGTGATGCTCCTTGTAAGACACACATCGTGAAACTAAAATTTGACCGATGAGCTGGAAACCTATGGACACGCTAATTTCTGTACGTGTTGTCGAACGACTTGCATGACCGTTTTATCGTTCTGATAAGACGTTGCATTGGATCGGCCTTTACACGCACTTGTAAATTTTTACATCAGTTGACTGTTCAATATACAAGCGCATGCAGGCGCGAGTGAATGTTTTTATTTTCTCAGTTTTTAACATCTTCAATGTTCTTCATAATAATTACTATGTTTTTATTGATAAATTAACATTTACCCGCGGCTTCGTGGTGTTTGGAATTATGACAAGTTAATATAAGTTAATACCGCTTATGTTAATACTGTTCACGTATAAGTTAATAAAGCATATTTATATCGTGTCACTATTGAGAGCCTATATTTTTACTTTGGAATTTTCTTACAGAATTAAAATATTTTTCCTGGGCAAAAAGTAGCCTGTGTTTTTTTTGTCCTCTCTGTTAACAATATATAAAGTGTGAAGTTAATTATCCGTTTTTAAATAACAAATTTTCATAATTCTATTACTTCGTTCTAATACATTTTCCCTTGGGAATGAGATATTTTCCCGGGGTAAAAAGTAAACTATGTTCTTTTTCTTTCTATTGCTAATATGTTTGAATGATGTTTCAACGGGGGTCAGATTTCTTACGGATATCAAATATTTTCCCAAGGTAAACATTTGCTTGTTTTTTTCGTCCCCTCTGTTAATAATATGCAAAGCTTGAACTCAATCATTTTTTTTGTCAGTTGTCGTAATTTTATTGTTTCGTCTTAAATATATTTTCTCCTAGGAATGAGAAAAACTAACCTATATGCGTCTCCGTCTTTTCTACTAACTACGTAAAGTTCGAATGAACTAAGTAAATTTTTGTTTCATTTAAATTACATATATTTCCCCATAGAAACGAGATTTCCCACGAGAATTAGATGTTTTCCCGAGGTAAAAAGTAGTCTGTGTTCTAAGCATTTTCCGGGATTAAAAGATGGTCTATAGCCGTCTTTGTACCTCAAATTTGTCTGTGCAAAGTTTTAAGTTGACTGGTTAAGCTGTTGAGGCATGAAAGTCAGTCATACAAACAAACAAACAAACTCACTTTGCATAATTTATAATATTAGTTAGGTTATGATAATAATAAATATCCAACATCTGAAAATAAAAATTTGAAAGGTTTAAGACGGTCAGTGTTATTAATTGACTGGTAAGCGGGATTTATATTTTGAATAATTACTTTCCAGAAAACTGAGAAAAGTCAGGAAATTTAAATAATCACAGAAATGTCAGGGAACTTTCATTAAAATTAGGGAAATTTTTACATCCATAATATTAAATTATTTTCTGATGAAAGTCCCATACTAGGATAGTGAATTCTACATCATTCATCTTAACTTTTTTCCACAGTAAGGAAACGCAGTATCCTGAATAAAAAATCTAAGAAGTTGGAACATTTTCAGGTTTCTGCTGCATTTGAAAGCTTCGATACTAACACTTTGATAGCATTTCCGGTTGTATTAGAAATTTAAAAAAAAAATTAAATATATTACCTTCCGAATGTCTTTTTATCTTCAGAATTTTTGTCAAAAAAATTAACTACTTCTAATTTTTCTTTTGTTGATAATTCTACTCTTTTAGGAAAGTTAATGAAAGCTGAAAAAATTTTAACTTACGCCCTATTTACCTTTTGGAATTTGGGTAGCACTGTCCAGGTCTAACAAAAAAGGGGAGAGCCGAGATTAAAGCCCCGGAGTCTAGGCTTGATGTGGGGGCTCGAAGCTGTCGGTGGAGATCCGGGAAAAATAGCGGTTTTCTATTTTTGCTCGTTTATTTGGGGCAAAATTAAAATTTAAAAAAAAAATATGGTTTATTTCTGGGATCCGTCATTTTTCTCCACAACCCTAGCGCTATCAGCCTCTTGGTAGTAGTGATGTCGAGCTATCGAGCAGTTAGTCGATTAATCCGCTAGTCATTAGTCGAAAAGATCGAGCGAACTGTAGTCGACTAATCAACTACATTTTAAGTCGAATTTCAACAGTGCCTATACTAGACGGAGAGAAAATTCCTATAAAAATTACTGTGCTCAACACTACAATCGACGTGTAACAGGCGAACATCTTCAATTTTGTACGGAAAAAATTATAATTTTTTTACAAAATTAAATATGTTCGCCTGTTACACGTCGATTGTAGTAGTGTTGAGCACAGTAATTTTTATAGGAATTTTCTCTCCATGTAGATTCTTTCAAAAACGATGTTTTCTTTTGAATTTAATATAAATTTTTAGTTTTGGTTTTTTGAAGCCTAATAAATAATATACAAAGATTAATAAATTAGTCGCTTTTAGTCAATTAAAAAAAAAAATTAGTCATTTTATTCATTTAATCGAGGGTAAAATAGTCGACTAAAAATGACTAAATGTAAACAAAATCAGTCGACTAAACAGATTAATCGATTAATTATTCGATATCACTACTTGGTAGCGCTACTACGTTGGTTATCAACTGAACGTAATTTAAAAACTACATGCAATGCTTATTGTTACAACCAGTCATATTATTATTACCCCTGCACTCTACAAGCGTGTAAGAATTTAGTTAATTTGCTGAGATTTTAACCTCGAAACTTTGTCGGTGCCTACAAAAACTGATATTGTCAAAAATGTAGAACGTAGGATTATCTAACATTTTAGTCTCAAACATTTTTCCATAAAACAAATACTTATTAAGATACCAGCAAAATGGCCGAGCATATTTAAACACTGGTACTTGCCAACTGGTAGGTCGAGGGTTCGAAATCTGCGGCCGGTTATGTTCGTGAAGATAATTTTTCTGCAGTTTCCATTCACAATTCCAAATTAATATAGGCGCAGTCCTTTTAAATAAGTCAGCTACACACATACCATCAGTTGGGGCGAATCCAGACAGAGCCGCCTCTCGATATTCCTTCGTCAGTGTTATGATCGCATAAGGTCTTAGATCAATCTATACTGCTCAGTTTTGTCAGTAATTACCCCCTTTGTCAATATTACCCCTGCACTATACTCACAAGGAAAGGTATCCAACTGTATCTCTGAGAAATTTTTGAAACTTTGGCGGATTGTAGATCTTATTAAAACTAACCCAAAGCCATATTTCGTTCGTGCCCATAAGCGGTTTAAGGGGGTGAAACTTACCCCTGAAAATTAGAGTTTTTTCAATTTTCTTAAATATCTTGGAAATGGTAAGAGCTTTGGTAGGGAAACTATATATATTGTAAATTACACTTTAAGATCTTTATTATAATACCAAAATTAAAGTTATAAAATCATTGGGGTTTCATCCCCCACCCCCAACCCCTAATTTTATCAGGTATTTTTTGGTAAAAGAGTAGACTGTTATGTGTAAATAAAATAATTTTTAATTAATATATTTTATATCACACCAGTTTATTTCTTGTTGCATAAATACACCTTTGTTAATATTAACTTGGAAAAATTTTTAACTTTTTGTTTTAATAATGAGCAAAAATATGGTCAGAGAATCTCGTATTTTAGTAATGAATTGTTACAAACTTACGATATACTTTAAAATACATAATTTAGAAAGAAAAATACACTGCAGCCCCCCCCCCCCCATACTTTACAGATATCTATACAAATCTTATTTACTTATTTATTTCTTTTTATTTATACATATAATTGTAAATATTTTAAGGTTAGTAATCTACACAATAATGATATTGTTCATAAAAGTGTTCAAAACAAAAATATTGTCCACACCAAGCACATCTTATAAAAGCCGGTTTACCACATACACTATACTTTGGTGCTCTTCTTTCTTCTTTGAAAACGCAACATGTTACAGAATTTTTAAGACTTTCTGGTCGTTGGTTAATATATCAATTTTTATAGCATCCATACTTGAACAAATTTTGAAAACGAGGCGACGAAAACTGATTGTGAGCTAGAGACTGAAGTTTTAGAATATTATTACGGCAGTGTAAATCAATATTATATAATCATTTAGAATTACATTATCCGAAAATAATCTGACGAATTGTTTCCAGAGTCGATATCAATAAACATCCAGAGGTTAAAAAATATTGACAATTGTATAGATAAATAGAAATAAATAAATAACTAAATAAGATTTGTATAGATATATAGATATAGATTATAATTATAATAATTGTTTATAACAAGTTTCTTTCGGTGGAATAATTTTATAATATGTAGGGATGTGTTTGGGAGCTTTATCTTTCCACCAGTTTTATGAAAACAACGATTAATTTAAAATTGCGATATATATTTCATTCATTTACGAATTTTTCAAGCACCATTATAGACTGTATACTGTATAGTATAAATAAAATATTTTTTTAGAAAAATGAAAAGTTGTTAATTATTTACAATAGAAACATTTTAAGTACCTGTATAAGGTACATTTGACAAATGTGTTGGTCAAATTTTACATACTAATTAAAAAATTTTTTTGACGTTCTTGTTAAAAAAGGTTAAAATATAAATTATTTATGTACAATATCATTTTTAAGTTAAAGTTTTCATGTGTCACATCAATGTTTTAACCTTTTATAACCTGGAAATAATAAGGATTATCATTAAGTGATAATGTGATTAGTATATGATTAATTTAGTTTACCTTATTTCTAAGTAGTATCAGATTTACGTTTTTTATTGATCCGTAGTAATTTGTTTAAAATCGTAATGATATTTTAAATTATTTCTCTAACATTATTGTATTTTTGTTTTTTAGTTTGTATGTGAGTGATAAAATTAGGATGTAAAGCTAAAGAAGAAAATAAAAGACTGGAATTTTTGGATACAATGGTTCTCAGAAAAAGGATATACTAATCACACTATGGAACACGAAACCATACCACTCAATTAGAGCTATAAACTACCTATCCAACCATAATGAAAACATAAAAATAAATATAATACAAAATCTATTAAACAGAGTCATAAAACACACTAACGTAAATACCAAAACATTAAATACCAAAGCAAAATAAAAAACATACACACAAAATTAAAAACCAAAAAGCTGGGCTAAAATCCAACCTTCACGTCCCCGTTCGTGCCCGGCAGGCAACTGTTAGCTTCGGCTAGCAGGCTGACGAGGCTCTGGTATTTTTTCGACGAAGACGAACGTCGTATGACCGACAGAGATATCCACCGTATGAGATAAACACCACCGTCTGATTGTACGATAGCTTTCGCCCTGATGTCTGGCAACAGGTCGTGTGCGTTTAGTATCCGTATGCGTGTGATTATCAAAGTCGTGATTTGTGTTCCGCCAAGTCGAATGGTGATATTTTTATATTGTGATTTGTGTAGTTTTGTCTGTGATTTCGTGCTGTGATTCTGTTTTTTTATTTGTTTTTAAATCTTATAGTGTTCCCTGGATGGTGCACTCCAGTGGACACAAAAGTGATAAAGTGATTGGCTGTGTTATTGCGTTGAATTTTTGTCCCTGTGACTTCGACGGGTAGGAATGCGGTACTCGACGCACTCGTTCGCGTCATCCAGGCGTATGAGTCGACATCTGCCCGAACAGCTTGAGCGAGCTCGCTTAGTAAGGAGATGTCGTCTTCCCTCATACGGATGCGAGCTTGAGCGTCCTGGGACTGCTTTTGCCCCGTCGGGGTCATAGGGACATAAGTCAGATATACTGTGATACTCTGTGGCATTGTCCCGTTCTCTGTAGCCTCGACTCGGACGAACGTGGCCTAGTCATCGTACCGGTCTCCCTTGTAGGTTGACCCCGACATCTGACAGAAGGGCACATGTACCCAGTAATCAGCTATCTGACAGAACAGTACATGTTGCTCAGTAATCAGATATCACTGTCCCTACACGTGTGAGCTCCTAGGTGTTGACGAAGCCATTTCGGAATTGTCGAGACTATGGGGAGCGGAATCGTGTCACAGAGCAAGAAATATTGTTAAACTTGTGATATTGTTGTTTTTGTTTTTTAATAAGGTTGTTTTTAATATGTTTTAACGATGTACCACTGAGGGCGTTTTCCACCCGAGGTGGTACATCACTTGATTTTATTTATCTGTGATATTTTGTTATGCCGCTGTGGGCCTGTTGTTATGGCTCTCCAGCGGTATTGTTTTAACTCCTTATTGTTTCACTGGTCGGCCTGCGGCCTCCCAGTGACGTAATAATTATAATATAGATTTGTACAGATAGATGGATATCTGTCAAGTAAGGGGGGGGGGGTGCAGTGTATTTTTCTTTCTAAAGTATGTATTTTTAAGTATACCTTAAATTTGTAACAGTTCAATACTAAATACGAGATTCTTTGACAATATTTTTGCTTATTATTAAATCAAAAATTTGGTGGACAGGTCTACCCACACTGTCAACTTCCCATTGGGTGTCCTTAAAAACTAGAGACTACTGTACATAAATAATTCTTTTTCCATTTCGGGCAACTTCTCCTCTGGGCCCTCGATAGAGGCTTTGCCCCTTGCACCATACCGGGGGCTTCGCCTTCTGTACCTAAGGGTGGAGTTCCACCCTTATCAAACAAATGATAACATAATTTGTTCTCAAGATTTTCGAGACAAAATATATTTCAAAAACAGTTTCTTATTTACAGACATCACGCTAAAAACTATGGATTCGGAGAGAAAGAGAAGTTAGAAGACGAAATGTTATGTTCTTTGGAGTAGCTGAACAAGAAGAAGGCTATTGGGAACTCGAAAAATTAATACTGGATATAATCAAGAATGGTTTGAAAGTGGAGTGCGAGGTGGAGGAACTGGATTTTGTGAGAAGGGTCGGCAAAGCAAGCACCGATGTAATAAGACCAGTAGCTGTAGGGTTGACAACCTTCAGGAAAAAACTAATTATTCTTAAGAATAAAAAAATGCTAGCGAATACCGTCATATACATTACAGAGGATTACCCTAAAAAGGTGTTAAATACAAGAAAGGAAATAAAAATCCTCATAGAAAAACATATAGAAGAAGGAAAAACAGTGATACTAAGATATGACAAACTAGTGATAGTAGATCAAAAACAAGGTACAAGAGACAAGAGACAACAACACGAAGAAAAGATCGTTAGAAATAACACCACCGAACAACAGTACTTTGAGAGGAACAAACGAAAGCTCCCAGAGAATAAAAAGCAGCAAAAGGGTTTCGGGGAAAAAGATGATACAAACATCCATAGAATCAACAGTCTATAGAAAAATCAAAAATCCACATATTAACGACATAGTATTATCAATAGAATTAGCTAAATTAAATATAATTTCCAAACACATTCTTACACGAAACGAACTAAAATTAATATATACCAATTTGAAAGAGAATATCGAAATTTTAAGCGATGAACACCTATATGAATTATTAAAATTAAAAGCTTATTACAACGGAACTAACATCGCATCTGCAGTCATGATCCCTCAATTTGAAACTGATACTTTTAACACTGTTAAAATACGTCCACTCCCGGAAAATCATCAAGTCATCAAACCCAAAACCAATCTGATCCTACAAAATAAAACCCACTTTCAATTCCTCGAAAAGACTTGCGACAAAATAGAACAGGAATATATTTGCCCACCTGTGAAATTAACACCAAAGGGAGCCAACACCTGCGAAATCAAGATATTGGAAAATATGCCAGCCCAATGTACCTTACATCATAACATGGAAGAAGAATTTATTGAAGAAATAGAAGAAAACCACATCATTGTACTAACGAACCACGCAATCAACATCACAAATAATTGCGGAAAAAACATCACCAATTTTATTGGCAAGCTCCATATCATAACAAATCTGTGCTACGTCACAATCAATCAAGTAACATATGGAACGTTAAGCAGTTCAACCAAAAACATAACCCTAGAACAAATCCTTTATAATACAATTAATATTACTGACATTTCTAAAAACATTAATTTAGATTTGTTGCAGTTAAAACATTTGGAAAACACAGACACTTTACAACTTATGAAAATACAACACTACACACACATCAGTATCACAGCTATCATCATTGGAATTTTAATAGCAACATGCACAGGATGTACCACATATCGAAAATGTAAAAAACAAGAAAACATTCCAGAAATGGTCCAGTATATGATGGCGCCTACAGCACTACCAGTGGAAAATGCAGTCGTTCAATTCCCTTTCAAAATTGAACTCCCATCTTAAGGAGGGAGGAGTTATGAATTCTGGACTAGCCACCTTAATAGAACATCAGCTAATCTTCAAACTACTTCATTAAAAACACCCATAGGATATGTAACCAATGTCATACAAATTTCAAGAGAAAGGTAGCCCAACGTATGAACTAATATCCATTTAATATACCTACAGGATACACAACCAATGTCATTTTAAAAAGTAACAGGAAATTCAGCTGTATATAAGTCAAGACACAATTAGGACAAACAACAATCGTTCAAGCCAAGTCTCACCGGAGTCAACTACGTATTAACTCGATCACCGCGCGGTGGTAAAGTAAATATTAATAATACTTTTAACTTGTATAAAATTTGAAATTATTTTATTATTATTTTCAACTTGTAATTTTTGTGAAAATAATTTTTTTTAAACAACGAGAACACTATTATGTAGAAAAAATGTCTGATTATATATATATATATATATATATATATATATATATATATATATATATATATATATATATATATATCGCCGTTCGGATCTCGCCGTTCTTATCGTATAGACTGTATAAGTCTAAATTTTTCAAGGAAAAATTCGACTAATAATACATTACCAAAAATGCTTGATAAAAATATATTTATAATTTTGAAATTTTGCGCTATAGCTTCTGGACTAATTTCGTAAGTTTAAAGGTTTGGTCTAGTTCATTTGCATAACACATCCAATTTAACTGAATCTGTAACTTTTAGCATTTACAAGACCCACCTGCTGGAACTTTTATTAGGAACAGCCGTATAACTTTACATAATTACAGACAACCAATTATATAACATCAATAAAAGCATTCAGCATGTATTTTTTTATGCAAGGAAAGTACAATAAAATAAAAAAGGCACTACACCAGTATAGAACTATAGACAATTTGACAACTTCGTACAGCATTTCACGCCCGATTCTTCCGAATTTAGTAAAAACTGGGGAACAGTTTAACAAAAAGATTTCTTTGCGCAATTATATCTCTATTGCTACAAAATATTACATATGTGTAAAATCCATATAAATTTACACACGTTTATATAGTACCTACAGTTGCATTTATAATAGCCATACATATCCATATGTATGTATATGTATATGATGTACACTGTGAATTATAAATGTGGTAATTTTTTTGCCAATTATCTAAAACACTCTTGTTTGCCAGATATTATAATAACACACTCTTACCATGTTGGTGGCATTATAGTTCAACTTATTTATGTTTGCCACTGCACTACTAATTATATCAAATTTAAGACAGTATCTGGTTGTTGTTTTTTTTCTCGTTTATTTAATATTGAACTTCTTTTATAACTATTACTCTAATAAAATTTTGGAGAAAAAGAGCAACTATTACGAGAAAAAATTAAATTATCTAAAATATTATATTGATATAGAAAATTTGATTTATCAGTTAGTGTAAGGGTTGCGCCGATTTGCTAGGTGTAAAAATTTGTACTTGCACAGTCAAAAAATTTGTGTTCTGCGTAAAGAAAAAAAACTAGTGGTTAATATTTTTGTGTTAAATAAGTAACCCAACCCTGTGTTAATGTAACATTTAGTGTTTGTGTTAAATGAAAATATTAATAAAAATTTTGATTTAACAGAATTAAAATGTTAATCTGTTTTAAACAACACACAAATAACATAATATTTGTGTAAAATGCCAAAGAATGTCATAAATACACTTATTTGTGTATTTACAACACCAATAAACTGGTTTCGCTCACATCTATTGCTTTAGTTATAAAAGCGGGGGTAGTGGTAACTGATGCCATCGGTCCCATCGGTATAGCATCATTGCCATAATCATTGCAGTATTGAACACTGTGCGACGTACGTTCAACAGAAACATATTTATGTATAGAAGCAGATGGAATATTTCAAAATCAAAAGCGTATTCCTAAGGTAAAATTGGTTTTAATTATTTAGATATTAAATATTCGTAAGTTAATTAAAAATATAGATTGAATTTTTTTCTTTGTTTGCAAAATTTACTTTAATTAATCAAAAAATTTTCGAATATTCGGCGTTCCAGAACACATTCAAAGGTCAGGTAAGGAAGGAAGAGTAGTTGGTCCAATTTGCCTTCCACGTTCAGTTTAACAACGATCTTCACAATTTTTGGGTATTGCTTCAACATTATTTTCATCAGAACACAACTTTGTAGAAATATTAAATAAAAAAGTTTAAGTACTGAAAAATTATTTTTTACTATTTCCTTTCATTTATATAATAAATAAATAAAAAAAATACTAACTTAAAAAAAATAATATACCAACACATTTACTGAGTAAACTTTTACATTCTAAATGAGTTAATTTTACACATAATTGTGGTAAACTTATAACTAAAAAGGAAAGGGCAAGAAGTCGAAAATTCAAAAAAATCTGAAACTTTGTCCGTGTATAGAGGGTGGCTACCTAATAACATAAATAATATCAGTTGCTGCTAAAAACGTTTTTAAGGGGTGAAACATCCCCTCAAAGTTGGAACTCAAAAATTTAAAAATCGATGAAATTTTGTTTATAGGTACCTTAAAAAGTTCTAGTAACAAATATAACATTATTTTTGCATTTACACATTTTTAAGGGTTGAAACCACCCCTCAACTGTGTACTTAAAAATTTAAAAATTGGTGATATTTTGTTTATATATACTATATAGAGCTCTAATAATAAATATAACATTATTTTTTGTATCTACAAATTTTTAAGGGTTGACACCACCCCTTCAAATGTGTACTTAAAAATTTATAAATTGATAATATTTTGTTTACATATACTATATAGCGCTCTAGTAGTAAGTATAACATTATCTTTTGCATCTATAAATTTTTAGGGGTTGAAACTACCCCTTAATATGTGTACTTAAAAATTTATAAATTTATGACATTTTGCTTACATATACTATACAGAACTCTAGTAATAAATATAACATTATTGTTTGCATCCACAAATTTTCAAACAACCCCTTCAAGTGCGTACCTAAAAATTTTAAAATTGGCGATATTGTGTTTACATATATTACAATATTACATAGAGACTTAACGATAAATATATTATAAATATATTCTTTCACACAATTCTAGGGAGTGAAACACCCCTTCGAAATTGTAAACTAAAAATTTCAAGACTGACAAAATTTTGTTTACATATTACAACAAACACAACAATTTTACAATAAATATAATAATAATGTGTAAAAGTAGCAATACAGATAGCTTTGAAGTAGTGTATGTTAGACTACAGTGTAGTACATGTAAACAAAATTTTGTCAATTTTTGCTTCTAATTTCCACTTTGGAAAGGATATTTAACCGCTATAAATGTATGGAAACAAAAAAAAAATATTAATCCATTTTTATGTGATGATATTATGTGAATAAAATCTCGGAATTTTTAAACTTTCGACAGCTGAAGGGGTGTTTGTACCCCCTTAAAAATGTGAAGGTATAAAAAATAATATTATATTTATTACTAAAATTCTTTATAGTAGGTATATATAAATAAAATTGCGTCAATTTTAAATTTTCTAAGCACACACTTGAAGGGGTGATTTCACCCCGTAAAAATGTGTGGACGCAAAAAATAAAGTTATATTTATTATTAGAATTTCGTATAAAGTGTAAAAACAAAATATCCTCAATTTTTAAACTTTTAAGTACACATATGAAGGGGTGGTTTCAACCCCTAAAAATTTGTAGATGCAAAAAATAATGTTATATTTATTATTAGAGCTCTGTATAGGATCTATAAACGAAATATTATCAATTTTTAAATTTTTAAATACATATATGAAGGGGTGGTTTCACCCCCTAAAAATTTGTAGATGTAAAAAATAATGTTATATTTGTTACTAGAACTTTTTAAGGTACGTATAAACAAAATTTCATCGATTTTTAAATTTTTGAGTTCCAACTTTGAGGGGATGTTTCACCCCTTAAAAACGTTTTTTAGCGGCAACTGATATCTTTTATGTTATTAGCTAGCCAGTCTCTACATACTGACAAAGTTTTAGATTTTTTTGAATTTTCGACTTCTTGCCCTTTCCTTGTAAGTAATTGTGTAAAATTAACACAAAATGTATGTCCTTTTGTGTGTTAAATCATTGACACAAATCTTGTGTAAAGATTTGACACATATGCTTTGTGTTAAAATAACCAAAAAAATTGAGTGGACCGTTCTGGACACATGAAATGTGTTAATTTTAACACAAATTTTTTCACTGTGTGGCGCCAAAAAACATACGAACCCTTACTTCGCTGTAACTTTTTGTCCCTTAATTCTTACAAGGAAAGGTTTCGAACTGTTAATTCGCAATTTTGATGAAACTTTGTATATATGTAGTACAAGCAAACATAACAGATCAGTATTTTTTTTTATCTGCCACCGTCGCCATTTAAGGAGTGAAATCACCCCTGAAAATTAGGGTAAAATTTTAATTTTGCTTGATAACTTGAAAACGACGGCAGATAGAAAAAAAAAACTTTAAATTGACAAAACACTTTATTTTTAGAGAGCTTTATATTGATGTGTATAAATCCAGGGTCGGACCTACTGGAGGGCCTGTTCACGTAAAATTTTGTATGATAACTATGTAAATAAATGTCAGGTATTGTGATTAATGTAAAATGACGAATCCTCCCCCCGTTGGTTGCGAACTGACCATCTGCCAGACAATAAGCTGAGTTGGTAGCCCTCAGACCGACTCGGCGTCAATAGAAAAGTTCAGTTCTGCGACCTTGACTTCTAAGTACTTTTATACGCGATACAAGAATTTGATGAATCCGTATACGAACAAGAATTGTGCATCTATCTGCATTCTATGTGATGAATCTATCTCATGTAACTGACTATTAATTCGTAATTGGATGTATCCCCACATACACAAATATGTGTAAGCCATTTACCATAAATTTGTCAGCTTACTGAGTTACAAATTGAGGTTATTTCTACCAACACATATATAAATGTAGTAAATGCTAAATAAGTGTAAACCCGAGTTAACTCGGAACCGTTTAGCAATGCTTGGTCAAAACGTATTAACTTGGGAGCGGTCAACAGTGCATTAAATAGTTTTATTCTTTAGGTACCTAAGGGAGTATTCTGGTCTCGACAGCCAAATTTTAAGTGTTTTTCTAGGCTTAATAAATAAAAAACCTTAAACATTTTTACTATCGGCTTTTTTATCAGCATTTTTATTAACATTTGAAAAGTACAAAAAAGTAAAAAAAGAGTCAAATTTGAAAAAAATACAGGTTAGTAGGCAAAGTAGGAACTCAAAAGAAAAGCTGCGCCTTAACTGACATGATTCCAACCCCCTCGGTGATCTGAAACACAAATTTTTAGGGAATTCTTTAAGAGTAAAGATGTCTTTTTCGTTTGACAGAAGCGATTTGAAAAAAAAAATTTTTTTGGGAAAAGGGCAGCAAAAGTTTTTTTCTCATCGTTTTTTTAGTTTTGGAAATTTTTTAAAAACAGTAAAAAAAATTCAAAAAGATCTCTCGTCAGACGAATTTT
This sequence comes from Brachynemurus nebulosus, assembly GCA_035578155.1. Lineage (NCBI taxonomy): Eukaryota > Metazoa > Arthropoda > Insecta > Neuroptera > Myrmeleontidae > Brachynemurus > Brachynemurus nebulosus. Next base: position 680,689 of record JAPWDM010000044.1, on the reverse strand, counting down.
GAATATATTAAGAAGCTCTGTACAAAATTTCAAAGCAATCGGTCCACTAAAACTTGAGATATCATGTCAACTGTTTCGGAAAACATAATTTCGAGAAAAACGAGTGAAATCTCGTTTCGGGCAGTCTGAGTCATTTATGGTGTGTTATCCTTACATTTTTCAGCGATCCTTGCCTCGAGCAATGTTCCTTCCTCTAAGCTTTGAAAATATGCAAACGAATTTTTTTAATTTTTAGGTCAGAATATCCCCTTAAGTGTAACGCACTCTATTTGACCGAACTTGTATATCTAAAATTTAACTTAAAAGCCACGATATGTTACAAACAAGTTTTGCTATAGCAATAATATGCTTAATACTCCTTTCACGATATTTCCAAACGCCATAAATCAGTATGAAAGTAAAATGAGTATTTTTTTTTTTTTTTTTTTGGAAGCGAATAAAAAACACCAAACAGCGAAACTGATCTAATGTAAGGAAAGATTCTTTTTAAATCACAAAAAGTACACGAGTATAACTACATAAGCTACATAACTATGTATGTACATTAAGTATATAGCTATATTAATAAATACAGATGCCGGCGTTGTATGTATACACATTACGGCATATATCATAACTAATTGTAAGCCTATCTAACAAGGCACATCATCATGTAATATTTATTAATTTTAAAACATTTTCTTTAATTAAATCTACTATGCATGTACGTTATTATTCACTTTGATTATATTTAATGTGGGAAAGAAAGAAACAGAACATCTTACAACTAAATAGTTATACCCTATTTCAAATACAATTGATCATGAGTGCAAGTTAAAAAATTAAATAATTCTTATATTCAAAACAAATCAATCTTCTATTCTTATCTAAAAACAAACTGCAATTTTAAAATTTACGTAAGTACAATAATAAAAGAGATAGCGCCAAGAGAACGGAAATTATTTAAATTCATAACTGATGAAGCATGGTTAAATTTAACTGAAATGGACCATACGTATTTAAGGTGGACCGCTAGTGTGACCGCTTTAAAAAAAGGTGATGGTTGGGAATGTTTTTAAAGAAAACTACTGTATGAAATATTTTAATATTTTAAGGATATATTCGTTGATATATAATAAACTCATGATAAAATTTTTGGACCAAAAAATTGAAAATTCAGTGAGTTATTCTCGATCTCCCAAGGCTCCAGAAAAAAAGTTCCCCCACTGCTGCAGTGATAGCGACCTTCACAGTGCCTGAAATCAAAGAAACCAAAAAGCCTATTAAACTAGAAAGTATTGCCCGTACCGTGAACCTCAATCGAAGAAAAAAAGTTGAAATTTAACAAAATGGCAGAGTTTTTTAAAAAAAGTTTCAAAATTTGCGCGAAAATTTGATGATTTTTGACCTGCAAAAATTACATTTATTATTCGATCGGAAAACTGGAGGTTCATGGTACGGAGAAACATATATAAAACAAAATGCAATAAGAATCAACTCGATCGGATGATTGGTCTTCGAGTTATAACTGCAGCAAATTTGAAAAATGTACCGTCAGTTGGGGCGAATCTAGACGATTTTTTCAGTTTTTTGGCAATAAATTGTTTAGAGTTTATCTAAAAAATTCTAAAAAGAATAATTTAAATGCTTTAATATCACGAGCATATAGGGCAGTAATAAAAATATCAAAATTGGTACTGCAACATTTTTTTTTTTTTGGTTATGTGGTGTCTAGATTCGCCCCTATGTGTGGGGCGAATCTAGACAGTGCTTTATTTGCAATATAAATCACATTCAGTCATGCATATGGGTAAAATCGGACATAAAAAGATAAAAATAGCTCAATTTCCAATCTGAAAATTCACTAAACTAAATAACTCCATCAGCGAATGACATTTGATGGGTGGAATAAAACATTTACGATTTAAATAAATTTTATTTCGATTTGCCTTTGCGTCTATCATGCAAGGTCGATTTGGGAACATGGAAATATTCAGCAGATGGTCTGAGCGATTTTCTTTTATTTTTAATATCGGAAAGCAGGGGCACAACAACTACAGATCTACAGGGGGTCCAACAAAAATTTAAATTATCAAATTTTTTGACAACGCAGTTCTCCGATAACAATGGAAAAAGTTGTAATAAAATGTCGTCTGCGAAAATCTGATTTTCAAATAAAAAATATTAGTAAACCACTAAAAATTTTACTTTTTAATATTAATATTTGTCCGGACCCCTTGGACCTCCCCGGTTGTTGCGTCTCTCTCGAAAAGAGCCCATTTTATGTTATCTAGACTACAGTTTATGTGGTTTATACCCACTTTTTTTTATACTGACGCAACATGGTGTATGAATTCGCCTCACCTATAGACAATTTTTTTTTAATGAATTTATAAAAAAAAATTAAGCACAATACAGCTTTCATTTTTGGTACATATATTGTCAAAGAAACGCCAAACATTTTTTTGTCAGTCCCTACTTTATATATATAACTGTTTTTTTTTTGTACAGCAGTTTCTTTACAAGATTTCAAAACGCGCGTTATTTTTAAAAATTATAAACAATGCGCCTGTAAAATAACAAAATACAAAGATGTCACGTTCACCGCTTTTCTTTGATGACTAACTCATAACTGACAAAATTCAGTAGCATAAATTGATCTATGACCTTGTACGGTCATAACACTGACGAAGAAATATCGAGAGGCAGCTCTGTCTAGATTTGCCCCTACTGTCTCGGTTCGCCCCAACTGATGGTAGTTTTTCTATATTTTACCTTTTAGTTTTAATCACTGAGAATTTTTATTAAAATGATTTACGATGTACTCACTATAACGGTTATAGTAAAACTAGATGAGTCGTTTAAATGTGCCAGGGTCTAGCTTCTCCACAACATGTTACGGGCAGCCACGTCCAGAAACCCCCGAACTATCAACCTTCATACATTTCTCAATATCTCAAAGTTAACAATGAAAGTCAGAATCCGTTCTTCAGATGGCTGTAACTCAAAAACTATTTGAGATATGCTTAAAATTTTAATATGTTATTTTTATTGGCATAGAGTATAGACTATCGAAATATACAAAAAAATTTTTTTTTTGAAAATGTCACACTAGTGGTCCCCCTTAAGGGGGGAGTTCAAATAAAAAAGCAACTTCTTTTATTTATGATTATTTTGCTTGTTGAAATTTTTTTTTCAAATTAGGGAGGGTTTCAAATCGAAAATTTTGTTTTTGAAACATTCATTACTCTTCCCTGTGGGGGGAGGGGGCCCCTTTTCATAAGTTTTTAAGCGTTTACAAGGAACGCCATATCTCAAAAGTAATAAATATTTTTTAAATATTTTTTCATTATTTTATTCCTAAAGGACCTGTCAATAAAGCTGTATGGGTTTCAGGTAATTTTAAAAATTAACTATAAAATTGTAATCCCAAACTTTTAAAAATTATAAAACCCAATTTTTTATTTTAAAAAAATGTTTAAAAATAGTTACAATTGTTCAAATGGAAAAAGCATACTCCACTTTATGCGCAATATGTTTATGAACAAAATTTAAAAAAGATTAAGTCTCTATATTTTCGAGAACTTGAGATATGATTTTCCTTGTCGGAAAAACACAACTTTCGGGAAACGGTAAAAAACAAAAATAATAACAAAAGAAGCGGTTTACTCACTGTTTATTAAAACGTCTACAAACGCATGCAAATAAAAGAAAATTACCTCAGTGCATACTATAACTCATGTACACACCAAAACTAAATATTACTGATCAAATCGCGAGGGGGGGCGAGCGTTGTCTGCAAAGGAGCAGCAACTTGGCCGTGCGGCGGCTCACAAATAAATATTTTTCTACTTGAAAAAAAATTTTTGGCCATGTTTTATATATCACCGTGTTTGTAAAGAACCACAGAACAAAATAAAAACAAAAAATGAAATTCGAAAAAAATTTGTTTATTAGCCGTTTCTGGCATGAACTCCTCCCTTAAAACAATTCATATTTGCGGGTGATACATACCACTGAAGTACCTATATGTATGTGTATATGAATTGTTCGAAGAGAAAAATTGAGAATCATAAATTATTATATGATAATAAACAATAAATAAAGGTGGCAATTTTAAAGGTTTTTGAATTTCTAAATTTCTGCCTAACATATAATCCGATTATGTTTTAAACACTGAAGTTCTTGAATTTAGTTCTGCGATAAACTTAACGAGGACTAATTAATCAATTATTTTCCTTAAAACTGATATGTTTTTCATTGTGGACCATTTCACCTTTCCAGTGTCACCTACATGGGTATTTATTGCACCCCAGCCTATTTCAAAATTTACTAAAAATTATTTCTGTGGCCACAAGCCAAAGTATCTTAATTCTAAATTTTTTATTTTTCAGAAGCCGAGTTTTTACGTTTGATAGGGCCTATAAAAATAGCTTAAACTACTGCTTTTCTGCTGCAAATTTTTTCCTATTTAAGTTGAGTAAAACGTAGGTCAACTTGACATTATTACGTAATGTTTTAATGAACAGTGTGTAATAATAATCAATAGAAATCTGTTTTTTAGGGCGTCAAAGTAAGCTTCGAATCCTTATTATTTTCGTTGAGTGACTGAAAATTTGAGAGAGATGGAATTTATTTTTATTACCATATATACCATATATTAATTTCCCAAACTTCATGCACTCGGCAGTGATGAAGGGGCGATTTATGTAAAAATAATAGCTGAAAAAAAGCTATTGATGGAATTTATTATCTCAGACCGACATTTTATAGTTCAGATTGTCATATTAAAGGCTAATTTTAATATTCAATCCAAAAATACTGAAAAATAAACTGATATGTGACCAGTGAATAAAAAAATTTCCACGTTTCTTATCATGTTAGAGATATGTATCTTTTATTCTTTTTATATACATCCGTTGCTCTGAGGTAGCAACAATATACTCTTCTAAATGGAACATACTCACATCTATTGCTTACCCATGTCCAGTGCAAGAAAAATAGCATATATATATATATATATATATATATATATATATATATATATATATATATATATATATATATATATATATATATATATATATATATATAGGGTATAAAATATATAAATCTCGTAATCAAGAGGGAAGAAAGGCTTCAATTTAGTAATTAAGTTTTGCTAGTTAATTTGTTCCGATTATGTTTCATTTCAGAAATTTTTGATTGTCAAAAACTTGTTAAAAAATGGCCCCGAGAAAAAAAACCTTAATCAGGCTTTGGCTACCTAACATATTTTTTGTTTTTGCTTTCCTGAATGTTAAACTTTTCGTCAAAAAAATATGTTTATGTACTTATTTATCGAATCTTTTGAAATTAAGTGTACAATAGCGTACAAAAAAAAAAATTGAGCATATTTTGTAATAAAACAATTACCGGTCGTATTTCATACTTATAAATTTAGCAAACATATGTAACCGACTTCAGTAATTTAAATATCATTGACTTACATCAGCTTCAAAAACTTCTGTAAAAAAAATTCATTCAAAACACTTAATTAGAATTTTTCTAAAATTTTTGTAGGTCATTGTACATGAAACACAGTGTCACGGGTGTAAAAAATAGTCAAATCTTAAACAGGTTTTTCATATTGACAAGTATAAGGTTACTACAAATAAAACAAAAAAAGGATACTTTTTGTCAGCTTATTTATTGTATTAAATGGTAAATATCATTGCTCAAATTGTAGTAAATTGATAATTGAAGTATTTTGGATGAATGTTTTTGTTTAAATGTCAAATTGACAATTGATGCTTTGATGGCTGCCAACCTGAAAAAATAAAAATTGTAATTTATCTTTACTGTTATAAAGAAAAATGTCAAGTAATTATCTGTATTCTGTGATAAATTCGACTAACCTAGTGATTTTAGTAACTTTTGGTGCAGTAAAGTTTACTTTTGTGGTTGAGTGTTAGTTCCGGTGGAGGACGGGCTGTCCAATGCCGGAAGCGAATGGAAAAAAAAGATTTTATTTGAAAATGAAAAGGACTTTTGGTCAGGCAGCCGTGCAGGACGGTTGAAATCGGGAGGTCGAGGAGGATAGTTCGGATTAGCCAGTCGTGCGGAGAGGGCCGTAAATTTTCCCTCTTGAGTGCTGTATAGGGAGCCATTTTTGGAGAGCACGTGCTGATTCCTGAAGTGAAGTTGGTGTGACAACAGCTTTATAAAAATATAGGTTAGTAGTCATTAGGTCATTATTACAGATTTACAAAATACAGCTGATACATATTTAAAATAACATTAATTGTACAATTTGTCAATTTAAAAACAAACCGGTCTCATATATTTGGAAATGTAAAAGATAATTAAAAATTTCTCAAAACTGTTTCTGGATTATGTGGGAGAAGCTAATATAGCCAACATGAGAGCCAACTAGTTTTTTAAATTTTATAATATCCTACTTGCTGTGCAGCATGAAAGCTCTTTGAAAATGCTCTTCATTAATACCAAGTGTAATGTTAATTTATCAATTTTTATTTAGAGTACAAAGAAGAGAAAGACGAAATTTTTAAAAAATTTTCAAATTATGTATGTATTACAAGTGGGGTTTCCCAGTTTAAAAAAAAATAGGGTTTGTTTTTAAATTGACACCTCGTCTGTTTATTTATCCTTCAAAACTTAAATACATACATACATACTAAAATGTAAAATAATATGTACAGTCAACTCTCGTTAATTCAAACCTGCGATAATTCGAACCTCTATAGTTCAAAGTTATCACGAGTTCCCTACAAAATCTCTTTATGTTTCGAACCAAATCAATACAATTTTATGCACTTGGTAATTCGAACGAAAAAATCATCGCTACTTAACAAAACGACGTGTTAATTTGAAGTCATCGGCGTCAAACACTGGACAATTCAAAGTTGCAAAGAGAAAGAGACAGAAAGATTGTAAGTACATTTTGATTGATTTTGAGTATAGTATAAATTTTGATTGATATTGAACCACAGAATAATCAGAAGCCAAGTTGCTATCTGTGCACTAGTGATACCAGTGTAGACAAGAAATCCCCTCTACTTTCAATCATTATGTTGTGTAGATACACACTGTTTGTAATGGTGTTGGTTTGATGTTTGCAACTGTGTCAGTCGTCACACACACAATTACAAAACACGTATTGTCGGACAAAGCAAGATGGGGTCCAAGCTAACAATGGTCTAACAATCCATTACAATGAGTTGTGCATTCGGTGGTCGATATCGACGAACTAAATGCCTGAAGCGGTATCAACTACACTCAGGCACACTGCTATGCACAATTTTTTACACCTACGCTTAGGGTTCGATTTGAACCATTTGATATTTCAAACACTCGATAGTCCCTCGAGTTTCGAATTAACGAGAGTCGACTCTATCTTTATACATACCTGTTATCTGTTATGTATATGTATGTGTACGGGTAAAAGAAAAAGCTAAAGAAGTTTTTTTTTAGTCTTCATAAAAATAATAAATGCACTATACCCATACAAATACAATCATTCAGGGTCCCGAAGAAAAAAAGAAAAATAATTATTTGATGTATAACTACTTGAAAATTCAAAAAATAATTTTAAATACGAAAAATGGTTCCCAATAAGTGACATTTTGTGTCAAATTATATTTTGAAATTAGATAACGTCTCCCAAAAATTAAAACCCAAATTATTAAGAGAAATGTTGAAAAATTAATAAAACTTTAATTTTTTGTAACTAATTTCAAAAATAATTCCATGTACATTATTGTGCAGTATATCATTAGAAAAATCCCTTAAAATCAAACTAAGGTTCTTTTAACAATTTTTTTTTATAACTCGTTTCAGAATTATTGTACTTCAAAGTCGATGTGATTTGTAAGAAATCAAATTATCACTTAATTGGCTTTTCGGTAACATTAGTGCAAGTAACATTGTCAAGTAATTTATTTATTTTCATAATAAATCTTAAAAAAATACCATACGTTGCACAGCTGCAAAAAAACAGTAGCTGGTACTAAGGAACCCTGATTTAATGTGTATGAAATACACACTTAGCTAACTTTTTATATGTATATGTAAGTAGCGTTCACATAATATGTAGTAGAGTAAATGTTGTCATTTCATAAATAATATGTCATAGATTTATTTGTGTACATATTTGTGTAATTGTCTCATAAGGGGAAACACCCAAAAACTCGTACTTTTAGATTTTGATGATTTTTATATTTTTATAATCTACAAGTGTTGTGTAGTTGGGCTGGGCTATTAGTTTTGCGATACCTGTTAGTTCTGTAAAGTACATGTGGGCAAAGTGACCCATGTGTAAACTACTTAAAATAATTTTTCTTGTTTTTCTCCAAATCAATATTGCAATAGGAAAGACGAAAATAACACTAAGTAATAGTACTTTAAATGAGCAAGTAACGTACCTAAGTAAATTCGTTTACCTGAACCCGCCATTTTAGAAGTAAATTTATTTTATAATTATAAAATTCAACCGCCATTTTTGAAGAAGCTTATAAACTGATTTGGACGATTCAAATTTCTAAGGATAGTACTAATCAAGTACTAAAAAACGGTAAAACAAAATCAATGAAGAATCAACTCTGCCAGCTTTTACAGAAAAATTTTAAAATTTTTTCATAAAAAATTGTTATAATACGCATTATTTATTCAGTTAAAAAATTCCCTATAAGGGGAAATCATCTTAGATCATACTACCTACTCGAGTGTCATGAAACTATGAAGTGAAATAAATGAGGATGATTCTTAGAAAAATTTTGTAACAAAAATTAAAAACTTTTGTGGCAAGATTGAATAAAATACTCATTATTTTGAACATGACTCGAGATAAATAAAAATGCAAAGGATGACTACCACTAATTTTTTTTAGAGATATTGAACGATATAAAAGCTTTTCGAATTGGTGATCAAATAAAAGCTTAAATAACAAAAGCTGAAGAATGTTCTAGAATGTTCTATTCGAGAACTAGCAAAGATATCGGGAAACTAACTCCACCATCAAATTGTTCTTCGAATAAAAGCATAAATAACAAAAAATTAGGAATATTCTAGAATGTTCTATTCGAGAACTAACAAAGATATCAAGAAACTGACTTCACCATCGAATTGGTCATCAAATAAAAGCTTAAATAACAAAAATTAAACAATGTTCTAGAATGTTCTATTCGAGCACTCGTTAAAATATCGGAAAACTGATTTCACCATCGGATTTGTCGTCGAATGAAAGCCTAAATAACAAAAATTGACCAATATTCTAGAATGTTCTATTCGAGAATTAGCAAAAATATCAAAAAAACGATTTTATCACTCATCTAGTTATTAAATAAAAGATCAAATAGCGGAATTTAACAAGAGTTAAAATACTTTATTTAAGAAAAATGTAAATATTATACTTTTTTGCAATTGTATACGTTGGCGTAAATTTTTAACTAAAACTTTTATATAGCACCACTACTTGACCTTTTTCGCCAAGGAGAAATCTACTGATGAAGTTGGTCTCTCAATATTTTTGTTAATTTCCGAATAGAATATTCGAGATCATTTCTCAAATTCCGTTATTTAGCATTTTCTTTGATGGTCTATTTAATGGTAAAGTTTATTTTTTGATATCTGTTCTAGGTTCCGAATAGAACGATCTAGAACTTTTGTCAAATTCCGCTATTCAACCATTTCTTTAATGGCAAATCCTATAGTAAAGTTAGTTTTCTGATATCTTTCCTAGTTTCCGAATAGAACATTCTAAATCTATTATTAAATTCCACTGTTTGGTCTATTTTTCAATTGCTAACCAATAGTGAAGTCGGTTTTTTAATATTTTAACTGGTCTCTAAAAACTACGTTATATTGGAGTTCCTATGTATGTACTTATTATCTATGACGTCTTGGTATCATAGTACCTAGTGTGAACGAAATTCACCACTTAGCTGCATTTCACTTACGCAATATTATAAGGTAGGTGCTAATTATTAAAAAAAAAAATCTTATAAACCGCCACTGGTGGCTTAAATAAGGCATTTGCGTCATCAAAAATAACAAACATTATGCTATCTTTGACGCTGACCTGTAACACTGACAAACATTAGCAAACAATTGCAAACATTCGTGATGATCGTCTCCACCAAAAAAATTTTGTGTTCGCAAACATTTACAAAAAGTTTGCGTGCTTAGTGGATCCGTACCTTTAGAAATAAATGCACACACAAACGGTTCCTCGAACACGAAACCCATAAAACAATAACAAATAAAAAAAAACAAGTCAACAAGTTTGTACAAAATGGGGTAATAAAAATACATACACCGATAGATAGCAGTGTCTAATACGCACATCAAGTGCGTATTAAACACACGTTAAGTCTGAGTTCTTTAGTGATTAATGATTTTTACATATTTCATTATAAAATATGGGACAAAGTACATTATTTACAGTTTGTTAAAAAAAAAAAAGATAAATATCATATATTAGAGAATGTTACTTGTGCGTGTGTCAGTACATAATAATTACCTGATAATTCATTTCCTTGTATATCTTAAAAGAATACATAAACTTTAAAGTACAATAGTTGTTAAAAGGACGTCAACTTCATTTTAAAAAATTTTCTAACATTATCCTGCACCACAGGGTATGTGGTAGTTTTTTTATAGCTACTTACAAAAAATAAAAATTTTAATCATTTTTCAGAATTTCTCTTAAAGATTTGGACTTGCATTGTGAAAGATGTTTTTTAATACCGAAACATACCTTAATATTTCATTTACTATTATACAAAAACAAAACTCAGTTTTAAACTCAGCATTTCGTAAGCTGGGTTAAAAATAAAAAATGGAAAAAGAAACCTTTATTTTACGAATCATTTCTAGCGATACCCCGGTTCATACGATGGGGTAAGTTTTAAAATAGTTCTAATCTCTACTTTCCAATACAAAAACGTATTTTAAAAATTAAGCAAAAGTACTTTTTTGCTGTGGGTTAGTTAAGATCTCTATCTGTAACATGTATTTGCAAAATTTTATGTTCATAAATCCAAAGATGTCGAAAAATTCAACAACCAACAAACATCAAGTAATTGTAAGGGTTTCTAAATTTTTCTTGAGAACCCGAAAGGAAAAAAAATTATTATTGGTAAGTTGTATATTAAAAAACAAATATCACTGTCTACTGACTACATAATATATTAATATGTAATATTAATATACATAATATGAAAAGATTATAAAAATTATGTATCTGTATTGAATAACTTTTCAACTACATATAGTGATGAGCAAATGCAAGACCAAGACCAAGACTTGGCAGTCTTGGTCTTGGTCTTGTTCTTGCATTAAGAATCTTGGTCTTGGTCTTGCTAGAGCAGTTTGAGTCTTGGTCTTGGTCTTGGTCTTGCAAAATGCAGTCTTGGTCTTGGTATTGCTAAAAATCTTGCACTTTCTTGCATTTTCTTATTAGCGAATTTTTTCCTTCTAAAATCAGAATTTTCTCTCTTTACGGTATTAATTATACTTTTAAACTATTTAAATAATTTAGCAAGAATATTGCTTTTTTCTTGCTATAGTCTTGGTCTTGCTCACTTGAGTCTTGGTATTGGTCTTGCAGCCATACTTATAGTCTTGGTCTTGCAAAATGTAGTCTTGGTCTTGGTCTTGCAAAAAATGCAAGACCAAGTCAAGACTGCAAGACCAAGACTAATTTTGCTCATCACTAACTACATATAAATAAAACAGGTAAAGACATGCAGTTCCCATTCTGTGGTTCCCATAACAAGCCATACTAATCAGTGGGTCACTATTCATTTCATCAAGTGATCAACACATTGAAGGTCACTTAAACATTTTTTATCAGTTGTCATTACATTTTAAATAAATATGCGTAGCTACTACTAACCCATAAATTGCCGTTAATATTGGTATGTACTACTAACCCAAATATTATAAAGTTTTTTGTAACAGCAATCACATCTAAATGACGTACATAAAAATTTAAGAAAGATTCTAATTAACAGATTGTTTAAAGGGGCATTTCACATGAAGCGGACAACGAAAATAATGTCAGTTCCGAAATTGGTTCATAATTGAGTTAATTATACTTCTGTATACCCTGGATGTAAATACGCAATATCTTTTTCTACGAGGCCTAGTTGTCAAATTACGGGGTTCTAAAAAATTGACAAAACATTAGACAAGGTTTTTTCGAAAGCGGTTTCGAAAGTGGTATTAATCAATGCTATGTTTTTATTTGTATATAACGTTTTATATAGAAAATTGACAGCTCTTTTTAACTACCGAATCAAATTTTAAATTTGAATTTTTTTCGTGTACAAAACCGGAAGTAAAATATTTCAGATCAAAATTTATGTAAGTTTTACCATTTCTTTTAAAATTATTTTTATCACAAAATGTAGATTGTAGTTTATAGATTGTTACGTGTTCCATAAGTTCCGTAACGGATAATAAGACTAAAGTCCTTAATTTGAAGTGGAAAGTTTTAAAATTTTTTTCGATTCGAAGAAAAGAACTCAGCAACGACGGCCACTACGTACATTGCAATATGCAACGAACACGGCCAGTACTTACATTGCGATATGGTATTTATAATTACGTGTAGTGGATCTTCTGTGCGTGTTTCTTCAGTGAGTTAGGAGCGAACGTCTGACCGTATATAAGGTATTTAAAGGTCAGCGAAGGAAAATTAATTGCTTTTTCATTTGTAATTTTGTCTTGTTTCCTGATGCTTCTTCTTTTTATCAGGTAAAAATTTAACCTATCTAAGCATTTATCGTTTCATTGTAACATAAAAAAAAATTGATTGTTCTTAAAAAAATTTGTTTATTGCTCAAAAATGCATTTGTTAATAAACAATTTTTTTTGTGTCATTTATTATTTTACAATTACAATTTTTTATTTATATTTAATAAGTTTATTTAATAAACAATTTATTATAAACAAATAAATTTTTACGTTTAATTTTTTTTTAAACTGCCGTAATAAATAAAAGCAACTATGTGTCATTTGGTTTATACAAAATTTTTTGTCTATTTTTTAGAAAATTTTAAATATTTTTCTGTTTGTACGGTTGCAAATAACCCAAAATAATGTACACTGGTTTCTCGTTGTAAGCAACATCAAAACTAAAATGGAATCATATGCCTTACTCTTTTTATGTATATGTGAATTTTATTATCTAAAAAGAGTAAGATATATGATTCTATTTCAAGTTGCTTACAACGGGAAATCAGTGTAGTTAATCTAAGACGCTGTCAGTTGCTACATGTTTGTTGTGCAGTGCAATCAAAAATTATATGAAAGTTTACCCACCACATATTGTGCCGTGCAGTTAAATTTTCGTTTCTATAATAAAACTTTTAATACATATTTATAAAATTAAACAAGCATCCTATAATTAATCAAACTTGTGTTATTAAATTAAGCACTAAAATAGAATTCAACTTCAGATGTTATTTGCTAAAATTAATGCAATAAAACGAAATTAAAGCGTAGTACTGACCGAATTATTCGTTTTAATTCTGTCAAAGAAAATCTCAAACAAGTTGGAAACATCTCAAACAAGTGGTTCAATGTATGTATATGTGAAAATAGTTATTTTCTCTTCTGTTGATAATTAAAAGAAAAATTTTTTTGATTTTTGAAAAGTTACTTTGAAAAGTCATTGACGTTATAGGATGTCAAAATAAAACCTGACTAATTAAAACAGTGTATCAATTGGCCATTTCGTTATAATTTTTCGTGATTTCATCGTGTTAAATTTGTATTGTGTAATGTAACAATATTTTTACACTGTCAAAGTTGTTTTTTATAGTAATCGTAATATCAAAAACCACAAAAGTGGGAAAACTAAAATAATATTTCATAAACATATTTTAATCGGAATTTGTGAAAAATTGTGTTCGCTTTTTTTGTACGATGTCGTACGATGGTAAAAAAACAATATCTCTTTTTAATTTTTTTTATTTATATTTAAAAAATATACAGGATGTTATACAGGATGTAAAGCTATACAGGATGTCAATAACTGTAGTTTAGCCAGAGGCGTATTCAGTGAAATTTATATTAAACGATGAGCTAGCTGAGATGCGATTTTTTCAAATAGCGAATTCTGAAAAAATTCTTATGTCTTTGGCGATTATACAGCGAAATAAACCTACTATATATATATATATATATATATATATATATATATATATATATATATATATATATATATATATATATATAGAGAGAGAGAGAGAGAGAGAGAGAGAGAAAGAGAGTGGTCCAGAATTATGTACCGTAGAGTAGATAGTACTTTCAAAAATAATGGTACCTTTTGGTCTACACTTTTTTCCAAAACTCAGTAATAAGGGAGATACTTCCCTGTAAAGGGGGGGAAAGAAAACCACCATTTCTTAAATATTTTCTAAACGCTTTTGAATAACGGATTGATATTTTCGGTATCTTGGATTAGGAGGCTTAAATTTATATTAACAATTATCCCACCACTTATGATTAAGCGGTGTTTTTGGAGGATAGGGGCGAGTTATCATGTCTTTTCTTTTGAAATTTGCAGTATTTTAAATAAATTTCTTAACAATATGATTCCTCAAACAATTCCATCCAAAAAAGGTATACTTGCTACATTTCAATAAATAATACCGTTTTCGAGTAATTTAAAGTAGTCGTACCTATTTCCAAATTATCCCCTAATCATAAGTGATGGAATAATTGGTACCATAAATTTAATTATCCTGATATTGATACGCATCCCTAAAATATGAATCAATTATTCAAAAGCGCCTAAAAAATTTTTTAAAAAGAAGTCAGCTTCATTTTACCCCTCTATATTCCACCCCTCTACTTTATCTCCCTGATTATTGAGTTTTGGATAAAAGTGTAGATGAAAAGGTACCATTATCTTTGAACGTACTATCAGCCCTAGTAATTACGGTATATAGTTGACTAAACCATTTACAGGCGTTCATAATTTCACATACTCCACTATTTTTATTTTTCCCATTCATGACCAGATGGCATATAATAAAAAAAGATAATCACCTACATTCAAATCTCCTATAACGCAATTAATTCGTACCGCGTTATATGGAAACCGTATTATAGAAAACTTACAAAAAAAACCGCTAGAAGTCGAAAATTTAAAAAAAAAATCTTTAAAAATTCGCCATTGTGTGGACGGTGACTATCTAATAACATAAAAAATATCAGTTGTTGCTAGAAAACGATTTTAAGGGGTGAAACATCCCTTCAAAGTGCTAGGAACTCAAAAATTTAATAATCGATGCGTGACCGATAAATCAAGTTGTAATTGATTCAGTTAATTAATAAAACTTTATAATAGAAATACCAACGAATATGGAAAATTTTATATATTTAAATTTAGGTTTATTGGATACAGTACATAGTTCATATAATAAAATGATAAAGAAACTGGTCCAACAGAAAACTTAATTTGATATATAATATAGTTTATTTTATTATTCATTATTACTGTCAAATATTTGTAGTGTAAGTTTATCTTTTCTAACTGGCAGAAAATCTTCCTTACGTTCTAAATTTTCTTTCTGATTTTCATAAGTAGCTTTATTTTGTATTTCTACTAAAACCTCTTTAAAACACATCTAATTATGTGAAGTGCTACCTTTTTTGTACGAAAGTGCTAATTTTTTTGTACGAAAAACGGGTTTTAAGGAGAACTGTAACAATTTCGCTCTACGTTATATGGAAATTGTGTTAAAAAAACACCGCGTTATAGGAAACTTGATTGTACAGTAGTAGCATAAGTCTGTATGTGTATTAACACATATGCAACATTACAGTGGGCATTCTGAATATTTCCGCTCTCAGTAGTTCCGCTTCCCCAGTTTGAGATTCGAGCGTTACCCCCACTTATTATAATATTTATTTCATAAGAGCTAAAAATGTTTTGTTTATATTAAATGAAAGAAAAATTACCTAAATTGAATAAATATAGTAAGACAATTTAAGTTTGTAACATCATTATTCGACTAACTGATCAGCATTGTTTATACTGTTCCACTGTTTCACTGATATGTATCAATTAGTGTCCTCATTATGTAAACAGATAGACATAAATTATTAGGTGACATATATCGGTGTTATGCATGCAGGTATAAAAATTAAATTAGAAAAATACATTTAGAGATGCGAGCGTATTCTTGCAAAATTTTATGAGGTGATACATATTTGATCAGTAAAAGAAAAGGTTACACAATAGTCAATACTTTTTAATTAATAATTAGATTTTTAAAAATAAATAAAAAAGAAATAAAATAAACTTGTTAACTGCGTACATAAATAGATAATTATAATGAAAATGATATACCATTAAGTAATTATACCTAACTGTAAGTCCAATACCGTACACAGGTACATTATACTCATATAGTACAATTATGCATTTCAGCATATCTATACATATATTAAACGTAAGCCACTAGAGTTTCGTTACATGGTTATATAAATATTAATTTAAATTTTTAAGTTACATTATTATTTTTAGACCCCCGTACTTGTTTTGACGCTCCTGGAAAAATTTTCAATTTTGACACAATCATAAATTATTGAACTACAATTTCTGAATTTAGACATAAAAAATTTATTACCTTGCTAGGGAGCAATTGGAATTCGGTGGGAGAACAACAATTCCTGGAAAAGCTATTCCCCTCGTTTCATTTTGCGGAACTATTGAGAAGGAACACTGTATATACATATTATCGAAGTAATACAATAATGTACATACAATAAATAGTATAAAGTAATAATGACTTTAGGAGTAACGATTCTTGTGATCTGCAGTAAAGTAAGCGCACATCAGAGCAATGCAGTAAAATGCCGCGTACATGTACACAATGCTTGCTGACTGTTTTTTACGATATTTAATAACGTTTAATAAATAAAGATAATGATATGTAAATGTATATTTTTAACTCATTCTAAAATATAATGTATAGCGATTTAAAAAGACCACACACGAGATGAATTAAGTACAATGCGTTAAAGAAAAGAAAGAGAACTGACTGAAACAATACTAAAAGTTTATTCGTTTTTTTTTTTGTTTTTTTTCTTTTTTTTGTTAGTTAATGTAATAATTGAAAGTGAAGAAATATTTAAATCCGGAAAAGAATTCGTTGCAATATTTTTAAATTTAACTTTTGGATACCATTCAATACTTTGTAGATACAAGATTATAGCTACTGTTTGTGTTTTTTATCATATTATAAAGAAGGTTCAAAAATTTTTGTTCTGAAAATTCAAAGAATAATGCTCGTAGAGCAGTACCAGATATGTACTCGTATATATAAATTTTAGTGCATGTCATTTTCGAAAGGATTTCAAAACAAATTTGTATCATAGTCCCGGCCTCAAGTCGCGTCATGACAGTGGTTGTAATAGCTAAATTTTCGATTCGAAAATTCGCTAAAAATAACTTATTTTCTTATACCGTCACTCCGGGTGAATCGGAACGATTTTTTCAGTTTTTTGCAATGAATGGTTTGAAGTTAATCTAAAAAATTCTTGCATATGGATATGGGTGAAATTGGGCATAAAAATACAAAAAAAGATATCTACATCAGCTGACCTTTGATAGGTGAAATAAATCATTTTGGATTTAAATAAATTTTATTTCGATTTGTCTTTAAGTCTATCATGAAAGGCCGATTTAGAAATATGGTAATATTTAGCTAGTTTGAGCGATTTTCTTCTATTTTCAATATCGGAAAGTGCCGGTTCTATATTATCTAGATTCTAGACTATAGTTCATGTAGTTTATTCCCACTTTCATTTTTTATACTGAAGCACCATGGTGTCCGGACTCGCCCCATCGAAAGACAATTTTTTACTAATTAGTTTATCCAAAAAAAAAAAAATTACAACTATCATTTATTGTACATATATTGTCAACAAAACACCAAGCATTCTATATATATATATATATATATATATATATATATATATATATATATATATATATATATATATATATATATATATATATATTCCTCAAAACAAAATAAGGGCCACTTGAAAGTTTGTATTTTAAAACTGATTTATGTCGATCCACGTCAAAATAACTTTTCTAAATGACTGTTGTTATGATATTAAGTGGTTGAGTAAATGATAACAGTTAGGTTTAAGTGATATTATTGTTGAGGGGAAGATTTAAACGTTTTTTTGTCTCGCACTGCGTCAAGTGGTTAGTTTTACTTATTTTTTTGAATTTGATTTTAAATCAGTTTGCGCTAGATTATTGATTGCCGAGGTTGTTTTTTGAAGTTTGGCGTGTTATTCAATCATTTATTTTTACAATTCCGAGAATTCGACACCATATGGACGAAGCTACTGCTACCAGAGCCGTAACGATGATTGAGGGTGGTCAATCTCAACGTTCCGTGGCTCTGCAGTTGGGTTGTTTACGAAGGGCTATTCAAAATGTTTGGAATCGGTATCAGCAGACCGGTAGTGTAACCCGGCGCCGTGGCTCAGGAAGAGTTCGTGCTACCACTGCCCGTGAAGACCATTACATTCGACTGTGTGCACGACCTGAGCCGACTGTTACCGCAGGTACTCTGCAAAATCGCTTATATCGGTACTGGTACTGTTGTCAGTAATCAGACCATACGAAATCGTTTGCATGAACACCAACAACGTTCAAGAAGACCAGTAATCCGTACCAAACTGACCGGAGCGCATCGTGCAAACCGTTTAAGATTTGCACGTGAACACCTTGAATGGGGCTTGGAGGAATGGCGTCACGTACTCTTCACGGATGAGTGCAAGGTGAAGTTTTTTAGTGATGATCGACGTGTAAGAGTGTGGAGAAGAAGTGAGGAAAGGTTTTCTGATCGTCACATTCATGAATGCGACAAATTTGGCGGTCCTAATGTCATGGTCTGGGGTGGAATTAGTTTGCAAGGCAAAACTGAGCTTGTTTTCCTGAACGAGGGTACTGTAACGGCTCAAAGTTACATCGAACAGGTTGTCAGACCCCATGTGATCCCCTTTGCACAACGAGCGGCCGACGGATTTATCCTGATGCAGGATAATGCCTGAGCGCATACCGCTCGAGCGACGACAACTGTCCTTAGGGAGGCTAATATACAGGTTTTACCGTGGCCTGCAAATAGCCCTGACTTGAACCCAATAGAACATCTTTGGGATGAATTAAAACGGTGAGTCAGAGCAGCCGGAGAGAATGTGCACACCCAACAACAACTGATTGATGTCTTGAGAAGATGTCGGGAGGAGATTCCTGGTGAAACCGTTAGGCATCTTATTGAAAGCATGCCGAGGAGGCTTCAAGAATGTGTTTTAAAAAGGGGAGGGCATACTCGATATTAAATCACCGAAAAGTTGCATAATGTGTGCTTTTACTCAAAGCGTGAACGTTTGTTGATGACTGTAAAAATGACTATAAAAATGATAAAATCCAAAAAAAATGTAATTATGGATTAATTTTTTATTTAATCTTATTAAAATTAATTTTATTTAGTAAAAAATTAGTTCCTTAATTAAATGTAAGCATACCTTATACTGTAACTTATATAAAAATAAACTAATGCAGCAAAACATGAGTGGCCCTTATTTTGTTTTGAGTAGTATATATATATATATATATATATATATATATATATATATATATATATATATATATATATATATATATAAATATATATATATATATATATATATATATATATATATATATATATATATATATATATATATATATATAAATATATATATATATAAATATACATATATATATATATACATATATATATATATATATATATATATATATATATATATATATATATATATATATATATAAGTTGCAAGAGACGTACTTGTAAATTTAAAAAATGAGGAGTGAAGTTTCCGACGGGATTCTCCGACGGTTAATTTATAACTGACAAAATTCAGCTTTCGACGGGCTTTCATAATGTTGCACAAAATAATAACGAAAATCTGATAAACTAACCACAAAAACAATGTCATACGCACCTATATTAATTTTAAGGTGAATTTGTCCGTTAATGCTTCAAGGAAATTAGATGAGGGTAATCAAGTATCGCTATTCAATTATACAAAAATATAAAAACTTATATTTCTGTATGTTGATTGCTGCCTTATCTTGGATGAGTTCTTTAGCCAGATACGTCTGAAGCCCGAAACATAGTTGTTTGGACATTTTTCGTGAAAAAAATAATTTTTTTGCTAAAATGTCACCAAATTCAAAAGTTGTTGCTACATTTTTTTACATCATTGGAAAGAGGAGAAAAAATCATATAAAAAAGCTTTTTGAAGAATTATTCGGTCAACTAATTTTCGAGAAAAACTAATTTTTATAAACGGAAATTTGCCTCGTTATGTAGGATGTAGGATGCTGCGACAGGAGTATTTAATTCATAATCCTAACTAATATTATAAATGCGAAAGTGAGTTTGTTTGTTTGTTTGTTTGTTTGACTGGTTTTCACGCCTAAACAGTTTAACTAATTAACTTAAAAATTTGCACAAAGGTATTTTGCGGAACAGAGACGGTTATAGGCTACTTTTTATCTTGACAAAATATTTAATTCCCGTGGGAAAATGTATCTTATTAAATTTATTTTACAATATTAATAAATATTTCTGTAGACACCACCAATAATAATAATATTTCTACCGGCGCCGACGACTACTATGAAATTACTTAATTACTGTTCAAAATATTATTTGTATCCTATAAGGAAATAAACAACCGGTAACTATCCAGTTATCGTCAGTTGGCACATCTACTATTCTTAACAAATTCCATACAGATGAAATTTCCACCGGGCCGGGGTCGGTCACCCATATATTTAAATTATAACAACGCACAATTAATTAGCATATTGTTAGCAAAAAAAAAAAAACAATATACAACGATAAACCTAGGTTACTTTCGACCCCGGGAAAATATCTTAATCCTACGGGAAGTCTTATTCCCGTAGGAAAATATATATAAAATAGTATAAAAAAAGAATGTTATAGTCTATTTTTTATCCGAGAAAATATTTTATTTCTGTGGGAAAACTCCCAAGAAAAAAGTAACAGTTCCCAATAGCGACGCGATGAAAGTACACTTTATACGATTTAACTAGATGTCATAATTTCAAAAGCCACGCGAGCGAAGTCGTGGATAAAAGCTAGAAAGGAATATTATTATATTTTTACAAAACGACTTTTTTTATTCAACTAAAAAAATTACCCGGTTTTTCCTTTTATGGTTTTTGGTTGGTCGTTCTAATATCTGAACATAATGTAGACTTTAGAAAAGAGAAACTGCTCGTAAATCCTTCGAACATCTCCAATATAAACAGTTCTCTTTGTTACAAAAGTTTTTCGTACACTCCTGTGTCAATGATACACAAAACAATTTTACTGAATCAATCAATTTTTTTTCTATAACAAGCTAATTATGTTTAGAAAAACATAACCTATAAATACTTGATTAAAATTGAATTATTAAGAATGTAGTTAGTTTCCATATGAGTCAATCACAATTGGTAATAATTGTTAATTAAACAGGTAATTCTGGTACTAATTATATTGCAGTTAATTGCTAACAACTATTTATTTCAAATAAAACATTATTGAGTATTAAATATTATTAACAATTTAAAATTACTTACTTTTTGCAATAACTGCCAATCCTACAAGTAAATAATTCTATAGCACAGAAATTTCTTTTCAGAAATATTGAAAAGAATACATAACGAGGTTCAAATATAGGTAAATAATTAAGAATTATTTTTGTAATAATAGTTTTATTTTCGAAAAATTAAAATATGTTTATTTTACAATATTATTTACAACAAAAATAAAATTTTTACTATTTAAATACGAAACGTAATTATCACAAAACATTTAAAATTTATCTAATTGTATAATTAATAGTAATTTTATATGTACATTTAAAAATAGAAAATTAAATAATTTCAAAATGTAACACCTACAGTAAAATTTTCAAAATATTTCAAAAATGAATATTTTTTGAGTTACAACAGAAAATGCTAGGTCCAGTATTGCTGCTAAATAAAACCTTGTTCATTCATTTGTTACAGTACTAGCTGTCATAATTTTAGAGTATTTTAAATCAAATTCCATGGTCAACCATTAACTAACTTTAAAAATTTTACTGTATGCATATTTCTCCGAAAAAAGCTCTTTAAACATAACATAAATAATTAATATTTCATATTAAATACTATCTTTTACAAAAAGAAGTTGTAGTTCTTAAAAGAATTAAAATTGTTTCATTATTAAACTCAGCGATCAACTCTATGTCGGGTTGCTTTATTAATCTCCCTACGAAAGTCTCAGATATAACGAAATTTTTCATCAGCACTTTAATTCGCTCATTTTTTGGATACCATTTTATTAAAAATAAAAATAAATATAGTAGTATCACTTCAACTTCTCAATTGCTTTGATAAAAATTAAGACACCATCTGTGACAAAAAAATATGATAATTTGAATCCTTATTTAGGTTCACATTGATGTCACATATTTTTTAATCAATTAATAAAAAATAATCACCATAAATTTTGATCGAGTCTGACAGTTATATGAAGCCAATGTTGGCCAGTTAGTTTGGTGTATTGTTTGAAACACATACTTTTATTTGTGTTATAAATATCTATAATACAATCATACATATTATCTGAATATATACTCTACATTTAATTAAATAAGTTAAAAGAAAAATATTTATTTTTAAATAGCTTCGATCAAGTTAACTATGACATATTGCACTTAAGCCACTTACATATTAAGTATGTCTACATGAATGTATGTACTTATCTATAGATAGTGCTTCTACGTACTTATAATAGAGAACAAACAATTAACAAGCAATCGATTATTCAACCAGTAGTTAGTAATTATGATCGTCAATAATAGTAATACATATGTACGAAATTATTCTGTTTAAAACTTGATTCAATTATGAAAATTTAATTGTTTTCAGAAATTATGTTCCTTTAAAAAATATTGACGCATTTTCGTTAATATATAAATAAAATTTAGGGTTGACCGGGGTAATTGTGAATGGATTTTCATGAGTTGAGATAAAAGCGTTGTTTTAAGTATTTTTTATTTTATATATCACATTATGGCTAATTTATTTTTAATTCTACATTCAGGATGCACCACACAAATTTTGAGCAAATTCGTATGAATTTTAAAATCATGGGGTAATTGTGAATTGGTGATAAATTGTCCAATTTCTTTAGCAGTTAATAAGGAACCCTCTCAGGGTTTAGACCACTTTTTTAAAAGTACTTTTAACTATTTCTTACTTTTTAAAAAATGAAAATGTATTTAAAAAAAATTTTTTTTGAGGATCGGTCGAAGTAAGATACATAAAATTTTGCAAGGGTTTTTTCAAAATAAAAAAAAGATACTAATACTTGGAGAATTGTTATGAAATTTTAATAGCATATTAAGAAAGGACCAGGGCCGGATTAATCCTGAGTCCGCCCCTAAGCACCTTGAAAAATGCCGCCCCTACCTTTTGTTTGAAAAAAAGGAAAAAAAAAGTCAATCACAAATTTTTCCACCGTGTTTTAAAAATTTGCCGCCCCTATTCCGACCTTTTTTACAAACTTTGTCTTAAAAAAAATAAGTGACGAGCAAAAAAAAACCTTAATTACTCATTTTTCCGCCCTATTTTAAAAATTTACCGCCCCTAAAAATCTCCCGACCCTAGGCCATGGCCTAGGGTGGCCTATTGGCTAAGCTGGGCCTGGAAAGGACAGAAAAACATATTAAGAGTTGATTTTTAACAATATTAATGTTATCTTAGAAATTATAGGCGCCGTTCACAATTGCCCCAATTCACAATTACCCCGGTCAACCCTATAAAATACTGATGAATATCAAAAACAATTACAGTGCAATATCTTTGGTTCTTAATATTCAACACTGAAAGTTAACATAAACTGTAGTAAAAAAAAATCAATTTTCACTGAAAAATCACCACATGTTAATAATAAGTTTTGTTAAAATTAGAGGTGAGATCATAGATGTATATATAAAAATATGAAAAAATTTCAAAAAATTAATATAATTTGAAATTTTTCGATATACGATAGACGAAAGATAAACCAAAACACAAAATTGAAAAAGAAATTGAATGGCGGAAATTGTCAAAGCGGGAAAGAGGGTCAATTTGATTTTTAGAAGGGTCACATGGTTGACTAAAAAGGATAAGAATTAAATTGCTTTAAGATTGGAAGGCAGAAAGAAGTACCTACAAGTTTTTATTCAAAACTAAAATTGTTTAGTTCTCCACTTTTATAAACGTTGATTTTTACTTTCTTTCTTTCCAATGGTCTTCAATTTTTAGTTAAGTACGCTGTAAACGAAGACTATTTATTAAAATTGAAATAAATATTGAGAGATTTTAAATTTTCTTTAAGGTCAAGATATTCAATGGAAAACTTTTCCTTATGACCTAAAAAATTGTCAATCTGAATTATAAACTTTATTTATTTTTAGAAAATAATAGAAATTTCATGGTAGTCGTAGATAAAAATCTTTATTAATGTGTTGTCAATATTTATGAAGTTTTTATAATTAAGGAACAAACTACTTTAAGAGTTTCATTTGTACTTACAATTAGAACTGAAGCCTATTGCCAAGTATGTTCTGTACAGTTTTACTCTTCTTAAGGAACTTTTCAGTTAGTACGAATTGACAACAACGGTATAACAATACAAAATTGAAGTTATGGCGGAAACAATCAATAATATAGTAACAATTTCTTTAAGTAAAATAAGAAATATTTTAATAAATGTATACTGATTTAAAGCAATTAATCGTTTAATACGTATGTATTTGACTATTCTTTCTCTTTGCCGCGACTTTGTATATGTATTTTATTGTATTTAATTGATTAATTAATTAATTAACTTCGGTATTGAAGTGCAGATATTATAAAGACGGCTAAGCCGATTGGCGGGTCGCGGCTGCCGCGCACATATAACGCGTAATTCACTTGTTAACAGAAAATAATTATCACGTTTGTAAAAGTAGGTCAAAACTACATATAGGCATATTAAATAATATAATGAATAATTATGTATATTATCTGAGGTTATGTGTTATTCTTATTAAATAAATTTTAAATATCACCATGCACTCAGTCTACGGTGCGGCGTCTCACATTATAAATAACTACTTTAAATATTTTTATTATTGTACGTAAAGGTTGTCCAAAAAGACCAAAACAAATTAAAGCTATCTTCGATGTTGATTGTTAATTTGCATCTGTAACTCTTCTTCCTCTTTTGTCATAGGAACTGTTGAATGATTGTACAACCCTTGTGCCATTAATTGTAATGCAAGTGGATTCTTTTGACCCGAGGCTTTCTTTATTTTCGCACGCTTATTTTGAAACCAAATTTTAATTTGTGCTTCGTTTAAACCCAACTCGGCACTAAGTTGTTGTCGACGTCGTTCGGTCAAATAACGATTTTCGGCAAATTCATTTTTCAGTCGTTGTAATTGTGCACCACTGAATGCTGTGCGTGGCCGTTTTTCTTCACTTGTACCACTGTTGGGTTTTTTCACACGTCGTGACCGTGGACCTGTAACAAAAGAGAAATCAATAATATGTTAATCAATCAATAACTGTTATTATTACAAAGGATTTTTCGCCTATTTAAACTTGTCAGGATTTAGTTGTGAAGTATTAATAATATTTTTGGAAAGAGTAACAATCTATACAAAATAATTAGTTTGCTCATAAATATTGTATATAGAAAACAATGTTGATGATTAAAAGCAGAATTAAACAAACTGGATTGATTTGAAACCGGAAGTCACATGAGGAGTCAACTGGACTTCACACGATTAATTTCCCAATATCTTGAAAAAAGGAAACTTTTTTGGACTAAACTTGATGAAATTCCTTTCAGATTATATTGGCGTTA
Source organism: Brachynemurus nebulosus (assembly GCA_035578155.1). Classification (NCBI taxonomy): domain Eukaryota; kingdom Metazoa; phylum Arthropoda; class Insecta; order Neuroptera; family Myrmeleontidae; genus Brachynemurus; species Brachynemurus nebulosus. The sequence continues at coordinate 654,704 of JAPWDM010000044.1, read as the reverse complement.
ATGTGTTTCAGTTAGTGCCCAGCAAAGTCGATATCATTCTTATTCAGAAAATAATATGCAGGAAAAAATATTTAAATACTTATGAAAGCACACATGTACGTCTTATGTAAAAATAGTGTAAAAATACTCCAGTAACCCCGAAATATGTAAATCTTTCAATTTCAATTTTGTTTGTTGGACTGATTATAATAACTTTCTTATATTTAGAAATCAAAAATAATATTTTAATCATTTGTATAACTTTTAAATGATTCTAATCACTTGGATCTCTTGGATCTTCAATTATATATACAGGTGGGCCATTTTAATATATGCATCTAAATATCTCGCCAAAGGTGCCACCTACCAAAAATGACCTTTACAAAAGTTGTTAGGTACGAAGGGGTACATTAAATGGTGACCTTAAATTTGACCTTGACCTTCATTCTCAAGGTCATTTTGCGGTCAAGTTGTATTTTTCAAATGGAAAGGCCTATTTTCTATTTCGGATTCTGAAAGAGCGTGAAATTTCACGTCGAAAATGATATAAACGAATTTTTTGATTATTGGCCTTAAGAGGTGTAAAGACTACCAAAGAACAATAAAAATTAAATTTTAAAGAAAAAACCTAACTTTAAAGTGTCGGCATCTTTTGGAGACGTAAAATAGGAGCTTCTATTCGTTTTTAATGACCACTGAAAGTCTTTCTAAGGTCAAAATCCAGAAAAAAATAACACTGAAAAGTTATGAAAAATTAATTTTTCATAACTATAAATTTCATAACTAAAAAATAAGAAATTAAAGATCAATAAGAAAAATTCGTTCATAGCATTTTCGACGTGAAATTTTACGCTCTTTCAGAATCTGAAATAAAAAATAGATCTTTCCATTTGAAAAATACGACTTAACGTCAAAATGACCTTTAGAATGAAGGTCAAGGTCAAAGTTAAGGTCTCCATTTAATGTCCCCCTTCGTACCTGGAAACTTTTGCAAAGGTCATTTTTTGATAGGTGGCACCTCTGGCGAGATATTTAGATGCATAGATTAAAATGGCCCACCCTGTATATACTAACTGCGACCCGCGGTTTCACTCGCATAAAATTATCTGAATTATAGGTAAAATTTATAGGTCAATTCAATCATATATTCCAAAATTCTGTGCAAAATCAATTATTTATAGCACTTGACCCTGCTCGCCCAATAACTCTAAAATAACTATCTTCATTTTTTATTAGCATGGCTAATTTCTGCACCGTAAGAACTTAGTATAGGTACCTACACCAGTAGTCTTAGAAATGTTTCTATTTTGGACCCTTCAAGGCACCAAGGCCTCGGGAAATCATTTTAACGTCACTTTCATCTTTCACAGATATCTCAACAGTATTCGTCGGTACGCCACTCTCTCAGAAATATCCTATACTTTATTTTATTAAAACCGACACAACAAAATTGAGATAAGTGCAAGGCCTTGAAGAGAAATGGCGGGTCTCGGAAATAAACTACATTTTAAAAACTTTTCCCCCAAATGCAAGGACTGCAACCTCGGCTGTCCCCCTTACGTTGGGCTTCAATATGTGCCAAATTTTGCAATCAAATGAGTATAATGTCGCAGCAATACTATGTTGTCATTATTACCTAGTGGGAAAGTGGTCAGTAAGTTACAGAAAATTAAAGGTAAACAAAATGTATTCCGTTTTAGTTCAAGTTGTCTCCAAACGAAAGATTCTTCATTGGAATTCGTTTAGATGAATTCGAGTGTACATAAGTGCTGTAAATCATAAAAAATTCACAAAGTTACTGGTGATTTCTTACTGGTTCGAAAATAATCTGATTATGAAATAAAATTTACGAAACGTTATGATGGGAACCATTAGGTACCTACTATAATTTTGAAATAGATACGTATAAAAACAAGCACACATAAAAAAATCACTACTTCGTAAGCTTAAATATAAAATACAATACACACATAAATACAAAATATTAGCAACTGATATCTACACCGAATGTATTATGGGAACAAAATAATTATTTAACAGATGTCAGTACTAATTATCATCATTTAATTAATTAATTAAATATGTATGTATGTATATGTATATACAATGCGTCAATGCATACATATACAGCTAACTAGTGAATAGACATAATTTATATAAATTGAATAAACTGCAGAAAAAGGTTCATAGAACAATAATTGTTTAATATGTAGAAGGGGATGTGGTGGGGGTGTAATAAAAATAAAATCTCGTTAGCGTAGATTATTGTATACAAATTTTATGTTGTTGTATTTATTTTATAGACTAAGCAGACAAACAAGTTATTTATTTACTATGCAAATATCTAATTACATAATTATATTATATAGACATTTTTATTATTATTATTATTATTATTATGCATATAGTGTAGTGGAGAAAATTGACTTACTTTTTTTAAAACACTGACGTTTTTTCTTAGTTTCGGTTTGTCAAAAGAGTCAGAGAGTTAGACTGAAATTGTGAAAATTGTAATTTTATGTTACTATCAGCACACCTCTTCCCGAAATTACGAACATTTCTCTGTCAACTAAACAACCACACCACTCCCATTTCAATCTTATCAGCAGTAACATCAAAAATTCTCACAGCTAACAAGAAAATATGTAAAAAGTTATATCTGCTATATAAAATATGATGTCATTGTATATCTTTATATAAATATAATGTATATAAGATACATACATAGACGTATATGTATATATGTATAGTTAGTTGATGTAGTATACAAGTCCACCCACAAAACACATTCAAATTGTGATATTTATTGTAATATTTAGTTATGCGTTTGCAAATTATCACGACGACAGCTGCGTGGCAACAATATTATGTTAATGAAGTTTGTTTTTTTAAAAAGACACCGCCATACGTTGCGCCGTCACTTGATTAAAAAAAAACTGTTTAATATAAAAAAGAAAAAAAAACATGTTACTAATTTTTCCCAATGTAAATAATACCTGCATGTTGATTTTTATTAATTAGTTATTAGCAATAATTTATTTTTGATTACTGAAGTGATTAATTAAGTCCTTTATTTATATACAAGATACAACATTGTCCAAAAAAATCTGAACATGTTTAATACCACAAAATTAACAGAGCTACACCGTTATAGCCTTATAGGTTACAAAAATAAAAAGGCATAATTTTTAGAATTTAGTGCCACATTACCCTTTGTTCTTAAACATGTTGATTCTTTTTGTTGGTGTATCAGGAAGAGAGAGTGTTGACAAAAAGCTATTTATGCAGATTTACTGTTTTTGTTAAATATTACACAAATAAAAGATGTAATTTTAAGCTAAGCGTCCACTAGATCGGAAACGCGGCGCGGCGCAGTTCCGCTCTCGGAGATAAATACATCTGAACAAATGCAGATTCGCCCACTAGGTCGACAGAGCGGCGCGGTACCGCCCTGGAGATCTTATTGATGTAAATGGACGCTCAGCATTACCCAGTCCTATGAAAACAACAAACGACAATACGAAAAATACTTATTATATGTTTCGGATTACATCTATATCACATTACAAAAAAACAAATAATGAATTTGTTGTAACAGGTCTAGATTTAGAGATCTCGTAATGCCACAAAAATTGAGAAAATACGTAGAGAATTTCAGTTTAAAAATAAATATATATTTAAATCATTTATGTGTTTTTTTAAAAAAAAGTCATTACTACCATGGCTTTGACTAAATTCTTCATTAGCCCTTAATATGCAAGAAAAGTTAGATAACATTTTTGGGATCAACAAGAGGTGGGTACTTGATATTATCATCTCTTGATTGATACGAATTTCTCCCAGGCCAGTCTTTCCGAATATAGAGTCTGTCTGTTGCGTATTTACGAATTTTTATGTTTAAAAATATGATTAACAATGAAATTGTTCTGGATATCATAAATTTTATAACAATTTAAAAAGAGAAAATAAATAAGAAGAACTTGTTTCTAATAAATTAAATCTATTTTGTTTCTAAAAACAAAATTTTGCCTTGTAAAAATGTTTTTTTTTTCTTTTTGTCTTTAGACATGCTTAAGTTTTATAATTTTAAGAATGTATAAGGCGGCCAACTTTATCACTCGCCAATGCGGGACAATATAACAATCGTGGAACTTATTTTTTATTCATGTAATATTTTAAGAAAGTCTGAAATTTTTCAAAAAAAGTAATGATATTTATCTGAGTTATATTGTAAACGAAGTGGTCGGAAAACGATATTTCATATTACACAACCAATGTTATTAAAACTGATGATGGAAATGATTCCAGGTTACAAGAATTCTATTCAAAATTAAAGAATGACTTTCCAATATTTCTCTAATACTTAAGAAAGTGTCAATTGTATCTGAATTAGATGGTAGAGGAAGTGGTCGCAAAACGACATTTCATATTACACGACCAAATATTATTCCAACTAATGGGGGAAATGATTCCGGGTTACAATAATACTATTTAGAATAAAAGTAAAGCTTTTAAATATTTCTTTAATGCTTAAGAAAGTGTCCATATGTATCTAAATTAGATGGTAGGTGAAGTGGTCGGAAAAACACATTTCATATTGTGTAAATTTGTAATTTAAAAAAAAAAAAACTGATAACTGTCATATGTGATTATAAATGTCACTGGTTCGCACATAATTATCCGAGATTTTACCAAGCCGTGACTGAAGAAAGATTAAGAAACACTGTTCTACAATATATTCGAATTTCATCAAAATCGATAAGTCCGGTCTTGGGATCTTTACTAATTAATCAATTTTTTTGTGGGAAAAAACATTCAAACATTTTGTGCATTCAAACTGAATGCGGGACTTCCGGGACGAATTAGACTCATTCCGGGACTATTTTAACAAAAATTACAATGTGGGACAACAGCTACATTTTCGGGACTGTCCCGCAGAATCCGAGACGGTTGGCCGCCTTAAGAATATATTATTTTTATTTTTAATTTTTGTTAAATAAAATCATCCTGAAACGCTATTTACCTGAGTTTCTTTTTAAATTTTATTCCAGATCAAGCTGAAAAAAATATTAGTTTTGAAAAGAAATCATACCAGTAGGTATCACAAATATATTAACTGGCAGATATAGTTCCTATACACATTACTTTTTTCATTCTGATGAAATAAATTGTTAAAATAAAAAAGCATTAAGTGTGAAAAGACAAACTATGTTTCTTAATATAAAATTTGACTAAACAATATTGTTTAGCTTACTTTCATTTCACGATATTCCAAATTTGAAAGACATTCATTAAGAAATGTCATTTTGGTAGATGTCTTAAGTTTTTAAAATCTTTAAGTGTTGATATCTTGAAAGCAATAATTTTGCAGATAGTGCAGTCTTAATCTCATGGTGCGCTATGTGTCCGCGCGATAACTCTCGAAGTATCCCATATTTACGAAATTTGGTGAAAACATTGGAAGTCCCAAACCCTTGGACGAGTTCTTCAGCCAGACACATCGGATGCCAGGAACATAGTTTTAGCATATATAAATTTTAGTGAATATTATTTTCGACTTTTAGGGACCTTAAAACAAATTTCTACCATAGTCCCGGGCTCAGGTCGTGTCAAGACAGTGGCTGTAATAGCCGAATTCCATTCTGAAAATTCACTAAAATTTTTATATTCACACTCAAAAGAATACTATTGAATCAAAACAAAAAGTATGGTTCCTTTAGTAGGGTCAAAAATTTTTTTTAAATGATACAAAAATTGGTTTTACTTAAAAAAATTTTTTTTCAATTTTTTGGCTGACAAAGAAATCTTTTTGAGAGTGTAAGCATAATATAGACGTAAGTATAGGAAATTTTTAAACATCACAATCGTAGAAAGACGTATGAATTAAGTCAGAGGCAAATTTTTTAATTTGAAATATGATTTTATTGTATTTATTTTATGAAAGCAATTCTAATGCGGATGTGCACCGCGACTACCTCTTATAAACTGCGTTCTGTCAGTCTAATCTTAAGCAGTATTATAAGGTAATTAGTACTTTATGTCGGTAATAATACGAGTTGTGCTGGCTTTCAGAGTATCAATTGTTGCTGGTTTCTCAACATAAAGCTTTACAATCACCCCCTAAATTGTAAGCTTTGGTTACTTATAACGAGTTTGTCTTTACCTAAAATTGATTCTTTTGTATAATACTGTACATTTAATTATAAATTATAAATTAGTAAGTAGGTGATTATTTATATATATTTAATGGTAATTAATAATCAATAGATAATTAATAGCTTATGTTTCAAATGAACATGAATTTGTAATTTTTAAAATAAATTCTTGATTCCAAAATTTTGTATCGGAATTCAATTAAAAATCATATTAGCGTTTTTGTAATTAATTTGTTCAGTCAGGACTTTTTTTAATTTAAATTATGTGTAAACATAACAAAATATTAAATTAATTTTTTCAAATTTAAAATGGCTATATTTCATGGCTTTAACATTTACAAGCGGCATAAAAAAAAGATTTTAATGGTGAAATAAATAATATGCCCAACACTGAAAGTAACTGTAACCGATATACAAACAAATTAATAAAGTAAAAAAAAAATCGGAATAATTTTTTTTCACGGACGGTTTAAGGATTTCATGACTTCTATTTAAGATGAAAATAACTGAAAGATAGATTATCCACCACACCTACTTATTATACGTATATTATTTATAAATTATGGAAATCACCTGTACGAGATTATGAAAATTGAAATACCGTAAGCCTAGATTATTATTTTGACTTTACGGGTATTAGTTTGGATAATTTTTGGCATTACTATGACTCCTGTTACCCAAAAAGAGAAAGAAACTATGAAAACAATAATTATTTTGGTAATGATGTTTCATAAACTTTTTTTCCAAGTCAGTTTATTTTCGTGGGGATGTTTTATGTTTTTTTAAGCGGAAAGGTTTTCGTTGCCCGTCACTTAGATTTTGGAGAAAAAATTTTCAAACCCGATCGGAAAGACGCTTTAATATTACACAATCACTACTAAAAATATAAAAGGCTTCATTGTAATAATATTGCTCGCATATCTGTGAAATAATGGTGGTCCGAACGGGATTCACCAATGTTGGAAAATCGGAAAGAGGTTGTACTAAAAATTGGGTATAGTAGGGTAATTCTAGGAGAGTTGAACCAATAGGTGAGATGGTCCACTTCAGATAATTTAAAAAGTAATCAACAGATAGCAGAATTGTTTATACTGCTTTTACATAACATGAAGAGTGATACGAGGATTTAAAATATTCTACAATTTTTTACGTTTTTTGAAAGATATAGGTAATTAATTGTTTTTGTAGTGCTCATAATTTTAAGACTAATTAGTGTACTTGACGGTGAAAACAAAAAAAGTAAGTCCTTTTTTGTTTTTTATCAGTTATTTATTAAATTGAGTTGCAATAAAATGTATTTAACCTAAAAATATTAAATTACGTTCATTATATATGAAATAACAAACAGAACCATCTCACCTTATAAATGAGGACAGTTAAGCCAGTTTTAAAGAGGATAGTTGGACTTTAATTTTTAGATATTTTACTTCTGCCAGTCATGCCAACGGTATTCCAGAAAAAAACGAACAGACTCTAAGAGATACATGGACTACCCAAAATCGAGAAAATTCTTTTAAGAGCGTGTGAGAAATGACAAACGAGAGTAAATCAAGCTGCATGATATTCTCGAATTATATTAAAATGACGATTAAAAAATAACAACGTTAAAAAAGTCGCTCGCCTTGAGCCCGATTCAACTTTAGGCGAAGATGGAGAAAGAAAATGAGCTAACCATTAAAAAGCTTCAGAAACATGGCATTGCTCCCACAGGAGACGAAGTAAGAATGATGGCATTTAATATAACTGATGAAATAAGGAGGCAAAAAGGGCAATGTTATGAGAAAACAAAAATATTAAAGTTACGAAAATCTACTTCATCATTGCCTGTGGAATCGGGAAATTCAATATTTAACGAAATTTCTAGTGACGATATTTCTGAAGCTATTAAAATTATGAAAATGAATGTGTTGATTTCAAAGAATATTATGGCAAAATAAAACGGAAAGATAATTGGATAAAATGTATAATTTGTGGACGTTGGCTACATGAAATACGTCACAAAAAAGAAATAACAAGGAATAAAACAAATTTGTACTGGTCTATCTGACCTCTCAAAAAGGTCTAACACTCCCCCAAAGTGAAGGAGAGTTGGACTTTTCATACTATTGAATTTGCCTTTTATTTGTGATTTCTCTAGTTTATAATTTGAAGATTACTGTGTGTTATATCGAAACTAAGGGTCTAATGTAATGTTTAATTGAATCAAATTTATTTTATGTTTTCAAATAAGAAGATAATATTTACTTTTCTAAAAGTGTGGTCCAACTCTCCTAGAAATATTTAATGTCTTCTGAAGACCCGTTAATAACTACACGGAGAGAAAAATCATATAATTTTTGTAGATAAAATTTCAGAAAAATTACCATGCTCTCTTATAATGCGTGCGCGATCGATGACCAAAGTAAAAAATATTTTAGGATCATGTAAATATTATTAAATTGAAACGTAAAAAGTATTCTCCATGGCTTCATAAAAATTGTTGTGCTAGCATGGTAAAATTTAATGTGCTAACACAACTTCTATCACACTCTTATGCATATATGTTGTAGTTTAATTCTTGTTGTCGTACTCTTTCATTTGCGCATCTGACCCCCAACCTTATGTTGCTTGCGCTGTACGCACTGAGGAACAATCGATCTTTTCCGACTTTTGATTCTTTATGATGCATACAAAATGATTGGCAACAATATATTCTAATACTGAATATAGTGAAGTAACAAAATGATGAATTAAACGGTGACCGTCCTGTAAGTCATTCTAATGAATACTGTCTGCACACGACACCACACCAGCAGTGACCAGCCTGGCTATGTTACTTGCCACACCAGCCTGGCTATATGACCTTCATGTATGATTGTGTTGATACCTTCTGCAGCCTGCCTCGCTATGTGACAGCGTTGATACCTTCTCTTTCTTTCTTTCTACTATTAGCAAATAGCATTTGAAATATTATAAGACAGCATGGTAATTTTTGTAAGAAAAACAATTAAACTGTTTTACAAATTTTACGGAGCTAATATTACGGAAAGAACATTCTATCCTTTAAATTTTCTATGATTAATAATTATAATTTTTATATTTTTACCGTACAAAATTGAATATGTTTGCCTTTTACACGTCGATTGTAGTGCTGAGCACAGTAATTTTTCTATGAATTTTCTCTCCGTGTACGATCCTGGATTTACACATGTTAATATCGCTGTATATTTATTCGAGCTCTAAAACAATTATATGCTACGTCAATTTTATTTTTATCTCTACCGATTGCATTTTTATTAAAATATTTCAATAGCTTCCAATATTAACTAGAGCTACCGGAATTTGTCTAGAGCCCTTAATTTTGTACGAATAACATTATAATAAAATTTCATCCAGTATTTTTGTTTAAATATTAATTGTGGAGTATAAATACAATAAATAAAAACGATTTAAAAAGTTATTTTTAAAGATATTATAAGTAAAATATTGAGTGCACATGTAAGATTTTAGGTTAAGATTTGAGCTTTTAGCTTTTGATGTAGTTTTCATATTTGATATTAGTATTTTGATTGGTCGAACCATACTCACCCTATTTCAAAATTTACTCCCAATTTTATAGTCAAGGCCCCTCCAGTAGGTCCGACCCTGGATTTGAGGATATCAGTAGAAAGATTAAAAATGAAGGGTTGTGTCAATTTAAACTTTTTTCTATCTGTTATAGTTTTCGAGTATTGACAAAATTAAATTTTTACCCCAACTTTGAGGGTGGATTTCACCCCTTAAATGGCGTTTTTGGCCGATTAAAAAAAATACGTGTCTGTTTTTTTTTCGGTGTTCTACACACCTACCAAGTTTCATCAAAATCGGGAATTATCACTTCAAGACCTTTACTTGTTAGACATGATTTGTACCTTACGAGCGTGGCGAGCCTAAAAAATGTTGGAAGCCCTAACGTAGACTTTATACCATGACAGCAAATTGAATAGACTGCATCACATGTAAGAAGTGGGTTAGTGGAATATGTAACAAAGTTCAACAAATTCTTTATAAAAATTTGAGAATGATTAGGTTTCGATCAGAGCCGTTTCAAGTGACATAAGGGTTCCTGGGCAAATTGAACTTAGGGGGCTCTTTTTGAAAAGTAACAACTTACAGAAAAACATTAAACCACAAAAAGATTTGTGAATAATAACACCATTATTACAACTCCGTCCAAAATTTTACCACACGCACTGATGAATCGAAAAATCTTGAAAAATAATAATTTTTATCATTATTTAAAACAGAAAAAAATTATCACGAACAATTAGTTACCTAAATTATAAAAAATCTGTACAATGTTTTACTGTATGTCGTAGCGTATATCTCAATGTGACTCCCAAGAGCCACACCTAATAAAATACGATTTCCCAAGTTTTTTGGAGTTGAGTCAGAGATCCTCCGAAAAATGAGTTTCGGGATCGTGTCCAATGTGCCCCTTAGGTGAAGACGGTACTGGTTTTGATAATCCTTAATGATCCTTAATATGTATAGATATGTACCTATATACTTACTTATTATGTATGGAATGATGAGATTTTAAAATTTGAATTTTTATTATTATTTACTACAATCCGATTCAATACTCCCAATGTACCATATTCTAATGGTAGGAATTTTAACACTCTTTATGATTTTTATATTTATCATTTTTAAGAAGATTCAATTTTCTGTCAGATGAATTATACATTGCAAAGACAAAAAATATCTGCTATGGATGCGTTAGTGAAGTGTACAGTCTGTCACACAAGAGCGTCGTCTGCATAATTAAAAGAAAAATTATTATTTCTCAGGAATGAATAAGTCGATTTAAAGTACACTAAAAGCACTGTTACATATTTACTTAGTAAGTTGTCCAGACTTCATTGTTGTCTAGAATTGGTGGGCACCGTTTAGGTATAATTTTTATAAGATTGTTCGCATTTGTTACGGCAGCGACCGCCAGAGAGCTCGGATATGACGACACACCTGTTTTAATAAATGACTAACAAGTATATTTGGCAGAAACCCATGTGTAAAAATACGCTTCGTCAGTAAAAATTACATTACTCTAATCACGATTCAAATTTTGCATAGCCGACAAGCGTCACTTTTTGACATGCTCCGATTTTAGGAAAGATTTCAGTATCGTGCTACACCAAGACATATTTGCTTCGTTTAATCGCCTATTCAGAGTCATTGTACTAATATTAGGTTCCATTTTAGCCAATAACTTTTGTCCCTATCGCAGTGTCAAAAAAGACTTCGTTAAAATAACTTGAAAATGGTTTTATCTTCTTTTTCAGGAAGCCCTCGCGTTTTTCTTTCTCGGGAAAACCGTTGGCGTTTTCCTGACCATTATATCACAACACCCACTTCTATACAAAGTCTTCTGACTTGTGCATATATTTAGCAGCAGCTTTATAAGTCATTTTAGGTCCTTTACTGTGATTACGTAAGAACATTGCTTCGAAACATTTTGCATATGAAGGACTCATTTTGGAAATGTGTTCTTATCGCAATACAAAGTAATATTGGCGTGTCAAGCATAAAGCATAATAGACTATCCTACCCTTCAACGAATACTACAGTTGTGGAGCATCCTAATAGTTTTTTCTTGAAACAGTCCATAGGACGCTCTTGTGTGACAGAGTGTACATTACCTATTGTGTAATCTAGATGCGACACTATACACCTTAAAATGTTACGTTATCGATTAAAAGGTATCAATAACTGTGCATTTAAAATACCATACAAGATTATTAATATTAATCAAATTAAAATCCTTAACATTTTTAAATAACTTAACAAAATTTAAATAAAAAAAAAAAGAGATGAATTCCTCATACCTACTTCTTTTGTTATTTCTATAAAAGAATAAAAACAAAAAATTTAAATATTTAAATGCTCATTTATTTTACATTCTTTTTTTTTTTTTTTAAGAATAATATTTAATTTAATATAATTTTTTAAACGGTTGATAAAATCGTTACACAAATAAGTCAATGTCAACAATAGAACATTTGCCTAACGCGATGTGACAGAACGCATTTAACACTGTCATCGATTTAAACATTACAAACAATACATAATATATACATGTTATATACTCATTCATGTAAGTATATTATGGAACATATTCGAAATTAACCTCATCGGCAACTTAAACTCAATGGATATTATGTTATAGGGAAATTCTCTGACAAGTGGTCAATAAAAATGAAATTTTCGAGATGGAATAATTTGACTGGAATCTGGCTTTTTTTGTAAAAAAATATATAAACTTTATCAAACAAAATTTTTGAAAAAATATAATTGGTTTTTACGGTACAACACCCAAAAGTTGACCCATTGTAATTTGTCACCAATATCTCAGTATTGTATATATTTCAGTATATATATATATATATATATATATATATATATATATATATATATATATATATATATATATATATATATATATATATATATATTCAGTATTGTTTTTTTTAACACTGTGATATAATTAAACAAACTCAAATCATATGAAAAGGTAAGTCTAGGTTTAAGGTACACATAGCAGTGCGATTTTTTAAGCTGCATTGTTTTTTTCCTAATAGAAAACAACTGTTTTCACGCATAATATGATTTTTTTTAACAAATCAATTTTCTTTGAACGTAGGTTGTAAAGGTAGAATAACAGTGCAAATGCAAAAATATGTTTACATTAAATTTACATAATCTTGGAATTTTTTAATTTTTAATTTGAAGTGCAGATTTGACCAAGAAAATGAATAAATTTTCACTTTGGGTGTGGTAATACATGTTTATTATAACATCTTAAATAGCATACATCACACATCTTATGTATGCAGTGCCGGATCTACATTAGGGGCACGCGGGGCACTGGCCCCAGGCGGCAAAATTTAGAACACACGTGATTTTTTTTTGGGTCATTACTTATTTCCTAATAGAAAATAAGAAATGGTTGTTTTAGAACTGAAATAAAATAAAACAACCACTGTCGTTTTTTACAAAATACATAGATGGCGAAACAAAATTTGTGCAAAAGACAGTCTTCTCATCTTTTATTTCATCGAATACTTAAACCATTCTGTGTTTCCTACTTTGACATTCTATGTATTACTAGATGTCACTCTAGGTCTTGTCACAATGTTTCGTGTTTGAAAATTTCATTATCTAATTCTTTTTGTGAAAATTTTTCTATAATTTCAGACGTTCAATTAGTCTGACTAATTACTTTTTTTTATTAACACACATTATTATTTATAAAAATACTGTTTCTTTTGATTACGTATTAATACTTGACACTTGTATGCCAAAAATTGCTAACTATAATATGTAAGACAAATGACCACATTGATAAAGCTAGTCAATGACCCATCTAATGGTAAAATTAATCATTAAATATGTTTTTTTGATAGCATATTATAATTATTAATTGATACCGATTACAAATATTTTTTCCAAAAATATTAATACCAAAAAGATCGTCCAAAAAAACATCCATATACATATTCATAATATATCTGTGACATCTAAAAATAATGATACTGTAAAGAATTTGCTTGATTCATCAACATGGACTGATTTATCAAGTTAATGATGCAGTCGATCATGTGACACAATCCTATTGTTTTTTGGGTAAAGTAGACGTTTTGACAGTAACAATATTTTTTTTCTTCAAAAGATGTTTTCTGATTTTATTTCTTTGTCTCTGTCTCCTTCATTGTCATTGTCATTGTGTTAAAAGGTTTTTAGTGCTTCTGACTTTTAGCTTCTGGTTTTTATCATCCGATAAAAATAACTTGTGTTTGGTATTCTTTTTCTTTTATTCATTATTCCAATTCTGTTATAGAGAGTTGATTGTTTAATGATTAGTGAACTAAATAATAATTTAGTGATAGTATTATTTTTGGAAGCTTTGTCGATAATAATCTGCCGGTCGACATTTTGTGTTGTGTTTCACTCATATGATTTTCTGGTCAAAGATCGAATAATACATAATTGGCTTATACACAATACTTAAGAAAACTTAGAAATTGAAGATCCTGCTAACTATTATTTGTAGTTTTGAATTCCGTAAATTTGATATAAAGGAATATAAATTTTACAATTTATCGCAATAATTTGTCAACTAGAACGAAGTAGAATCACAAACAGTAATTTTTTCTGGAAAGTTGAAATAACTAAAATAATATTTGCAAAGACATTTTTTAGCAAAAAAAAAAAACTACAGCAGAGCCTTGATTATATCCAAATAATGTAGTACAGTTGAACCTTTTTTATGCAGTGGATAAAAATATCAAAAAAATATATTCAAAAATATCATAAATAGCTATCAAACGTTTAGTTCGATCAAGATTGTAAAAAAAAACCTTTTTTTATGCGGTGAATCGGGACCGCGTAAAAAAAGTTTCATCGAAAATACATAACTCAAAAAGCTCAAAGCCTTACGATTTCCTTAGAAGTTACTTTTCTTAACAAGATAAAGCATTAATTAACACGTGGGAACATTTTATTTCATTTTTATAATATTATGAAAATTGTGAAAAATACATCTGTTAAAAAATTAAATGATGCAATCAATAACTTATATTCTTATGTAATGTACTGTTTAAATCCTTTAAAGCCATTAAAAAGAATTTTTATCAAATTAAGCTATTATAGTTAATGTCCAAGTTTCTTACTTTCCCTTGATTTTGGAAATTGGAATTTTTTTTATGACGAATTTAAGTACTTATACCAAAATATAACGTTCACAAATGCATCGTCACATTAGAATCATTGTTAACAAGTTAAAACGTAAACAATTATACCTGACCCATATAGGTATACATACGCACTAGACGTACTTGTGTCCGGTTAATGGAGGTAATAATGTACTAAATATTATGTTTTCGTCAAAAAATATTGCGTACGCGTCCGGTTAATAGAGGGTCCGTTTAAGAGAGTACTGAAAGCATTGGTTTTGGTCAAACCATAACACCACCATAAAACATTTGTCAGGCTATAGGAGGGGTCCGGTTAAAAGAAGTGTCGGTAATTAGAGGTTCTACTGTAGATCTATTTACATAAAAATTGTAATGATAATTGGAGCGCTGGTAAAATATACTTAAATAATATGTAGGTATAGGCTTATACTTTTATAATTTATACACTCTAAGAAAATTTGCTTAAGCAGAAAAATTTTCTTCAGTTTAAAAAAATTTCAGTTTCCATTCAATCAGACAAATATTTCTTAACTTTAAAAAATTTTTTAAAGAATATTTTTAAACAATAATTTATTTCTTAAAAACAGTATTGACTCAAAGAAAAAAATTATGAAATTTTCAATTTCCTAACAAACTGTTTTGAGAGTGATAATTTTTCAAATAAGTTTTCAACTTCTTATTAGTTCAAATCAAACTTTCCCAAAAAGATGCGTGATATTTATAATGTAAGTTATTTTATTATTTCTCGCTTGATTCTATTTTACTATAAAATAATATATTTTCTAAACGAAAACCTATAATTTATATTTCACATACATAAAAGAAAACAATATTGTTTAAATGAAAAGCGACGATTGACATAATTCGCTTTTGAAATATATATTTAAAAAGTTGTTAAAAAACACTTAAAACATTTTCATTGATTTATACCCGAAAAATATGAAAATAAAATAGCTATCTAGAGTTAGCGATGAAATATTTATCTATTATAATTATTTAAATCTTGTTTCAATCTACAACAGTTCTAATTGAATGTTGACTTGACTGGCATCGTCTGCGTGCATTGTTTTGTTACCACACCAGTTTTTAATATCAGGGCATCAGATGTATTTAAACGAAATATTCGTTGTATGTGTATCTTCTTGCCATCTAGTATCACTGACATGAACTATTTCTTTATTATAAAAGTACAAATACGTGCGTTATAACAGGAATTTATTGTAATATTTTCTACATATACTACTATAAAAAGTTAAGGGAACAAAAAAAAATTGTTAATTTTTTAGTGATTTTTGAAGGGCTGTATTTACATGGAAAATGGTCGTATCCAGATGATAAAAAAAGCATTTTGAAGCTCCAAGATTCTAGTTTTGAGATCTTTTGTCCAAAAAATTTTAGGAGTGACAGTTATCGAGCAATCCTAAGTAATAACACAAAAATTGAAAATAGAAAATTTTTTGCTCTTTTTTTTCAGTCTACGGGCTTGAAAAATTTTTTTACAGTAAAGCCATGGTACTGACATTATAGTCTGTTTATTCAGCTTCAGGTGCCTTTTTAAAATTTTTCTCTACGTGATTTGTTCCGAAGTTATCCAACTTTGAATGCAAAAGGATCCTTTTTGCTTTAACCATCGATATCTCAGTAACTAATGATCGGACAGAAAATTGAAGGGCAGTTTTGGAATCTGGAATAAATTTCCTACAAGGTTATGTTGCGTACTTTAGAAAAAAAATTTTTTCATCTTTAATTTTAACCTGAAAAATGTGAAAAAAGGGACTCTTTTCTGTGTTGCGAAAAATTGTCCGCAGCCTTGCGAGTATTGATGGGGAATTTAATATTTGTACAAATTTTTATACGTCAATGTAGCCCCAATAACCCTGCAAATCGACAGATCGATCTATCGAATGGTTTTCCTAAACCGTTTGTTCAAAATGTCAGAATAAAAATTAAAGAAGCAAAATTGAATGAACAAAATTGAATGAAAAATTCAATTTTTTTTAAACTTTTTTCACACTTCGGCATCTTTTATCCATTAAATTTGAAAATTAAGAAAAAAAATTTTTGTTAAAGTAAAAAAAATTTTGAAAAAAAAAAAATGTTTTTTAATTTTCAAATTTAATGGATAAAAGATGCCGAAATGTGAAAAAAGTTTAAAAAAAAATTGAATTTTTCATTCAATTTTGCTCCTTTAATTTTTATTCTGACATTTTGAACAAACGGTTTAGGAAAACCATTCGATAGATCGATCTGTCGATTTGCAGGGTTATTGGGGCTACAGTGACGTATAAAAATTCGTACAAATATTAAATTCCCCATCTATACTCGCAAGGATGCGAACAATTTTTCGCAACAAGGAAAACAGTCCCTTTTTTTTCACATTTTTCAGGTTAAAATTAAAGATGAAAAAAATTTTTTTTCCTGAAGTATGCAGCATAGCCTTGTTTGAAATTTATTCCAAATTCCAAAACTGCCCTTTAATTTTCTGTCCGATCACTGGTTACTGAGATATCAATGGTTAAAGAAATAAAATAAAAAAGCCTAATAAACGTGTAGTTTATATTTTGCCATTTGCCTGCCCCGCATTGATATTGCGTGATTACAAAAGCATTTTTTTTATTTTTACTTTGTCAGTTTTCAATAATAATGCAATATAGATATTAACTTTTTTTGTGTATTTGAAATCGATCAATAATATATTAATTTTTAAGGTAAATAAACGTTTTAATATTGACAACAAAATTCTGACATAATATGAGTAGTGATAAACTAAAACAAAAGTAGACATGGATACCTATAATATTAATAGATTTGAGCGTTACTTTATGGTATTCCATATTTGTAAATAATAAACAAATATTTTACTTCGCAAAAATACCACTTTTATTTTGAAACTGTGACAATATTGTTTCGAACCGTCAGTTCATTTTCAAACAGAATTCTGTTTGAAAATGAACTGACGGTTCGAAACAATATTGTCACAGTTTCAAAATAAAAGTGGTATTTTTGCGAAGTAAAATATTTGTTTATTATTGGATACCTATACTTCTTATTTTCTGTTTTTAATAGGAATTTTTACAACATCTCGGCTAAATTGATTTTTAATTCCAGTGTTGTATTTCCAAATAACAAAAAACCGAACTGCCTAGCAGTCCCGGCAGAGCTGGATTTACCTGAGGATATTTAAGATACCTATCTCTAGCCTATAGGTAAATTCATAAAAAAAAACTACAAAAACTGAAAAGTATTGTAGTCTTAGAAAAATTTAGAAAGTTTTACAGATGGACTTGGTTTATAGATAGAATTCACTTGACATTTACGAAGTGTATACAAGAGAAAAAAATCAATTTTAAAGTTAAAATTAATTTTAAAAAAAGACCACAGAACACGACGTCACGCAGGAAATAATTAATATAAATTAAATTCTAAATTGCTTTGCCGAAAATTACAAGAAGATATTTTATTTAGGTAAGCAGATAGTAAGTTTCTTTTAGAATCTTTAAATTATAGGTATAATATTTTGAAAACACAGTGGTGATTTTAGCGAGTAGGCCACGTAAGCTCAGATTTCCTCAAAAATTTTTGAAAAATGAAAATTAAAAATATTAATAAAAAGGTTTATAGATTGATCTTAGCTTAAGCATTTTTTTGAGGCCTAGCTAAATACTTATACCAAGATTAATTCAGCTCTTGTAGGCAGCTGAGAGCTACACTTTTATGTATTTTACAAGCAATTGTAGTACAGTTGGTTAGATAACTATTTATTTACCTCATAGTTTGTTATACAACGCAATTATTCACGAATTTCTAATTTTATGTACTTTTATCTCCAACTGTACTTCCCATTTTCCCAAACATCCTTAACTTTAATAGCTTTGTTCCTTTTTCACGAATTTTTAGTTCAAATCAGTAAAAATCATGCGCAGTTGGAAAAGTTGAAAATAATGCGTTTCTTTAAAAAAAATATATTACTTGTGCTGATAGTTCAATGTTCCTTTTACTATTAATTTGAATTTGAACTGAGTTCAAAACAGTTCAATCAGTCCGGGATTTTTGTCAAGAATTTGAACTAGAATTTCAGTTTGTGTACAGTTTTGAAAAAATTATCAAAAAAAAGTTAATGGAGAATAATATCTACGATATCTACCATATTTATGATATCTACCATATCTACGGTGAGCATCGTTAGCGTGGTAGCGTTGTCATACGAGTGAGTGAAAAGCAAAGTTATTCAAATTTAAATAATAATTAAAATATTTTTGTTGATTTTAACTATATATTTAAAATATTATTAAGATAAACTAATTTGGGAAGTTTTTGGATTTTTATTAACCAATGTGGCGATTTGCTTCAAAAAAGATAATGTGTACTCCATCTAGTGTATGGTACATACACATTCTTATATCAATGGATTTTTGTTGCTTTTCTCTATGATGGTAGTGTCACACTTCTATGCCCTCTATAAAATATATTTAGAATTTATTGCGTTCCTTTTTAAAAATTCAGAATTATTAGTTCAAGTAATAATTCAATTCGATCATGCGTATTTGACAAATTCATTATTATTTGAACCGTTCATCATTTTGGAAAAGGAACAGAGCTTATATGAATAGCTTTGTAAAATTAAATATAATAGATATGTATATGTATTATGAACTTATACACATTTTCATTTTCGTCCCAAAGCTAGTAGTAAAATCAATTTGTTAAGAAATTTCTGCTATCCATCTAAATTGCTAAATCGATTAATCGTCACAACTCCGGTCCCTTTAAGTGGCGGTTAATATTATAGGTATTACTGTACTACAGAAATATCAAATTTCGAAATCTTTACTAGAAAATACACTTTTTTCTCCTTCCTTAATTTTATGGGTACGAACAATAGTCATTTTTCGTATGGTTACTTTGCGCCTTCGTTGGAATCCAAATGTTTTTAATGCAATATTCGTACCTACCGAATAAATTAGCAAAAAAAAAAACAAAGATAACAAAAAGCAGTGGAGACTTAGGCCCGACTTAAATTAACGCTCCGCTCCCGGTACGCTCCCGCTTCACTCTCGCTCCGATATAATCTTGTTGTGTTCACATTACAGTGCTGATATCATGCTGATTCGTTCTCTATTCACATTATAATGCCACTCTGGGTACGCTTCCAGTTCGGTATCAGTTCAATACAAATATCTTTTCATAACAACTGAATGCAAGCGGAGTGGAGTGGAATCAAAAAAGTGTTTACACTATAGGTACAAGCCATAACAAGTTTGATATCGCTCCGATAAAATATTATCTAAGAAGTATTGATATTGGAGTGGCATTGGAGTGGGAGCGAACCGTGACTAATATCGGACCGATATCAGAGCGATGATGTGAATACACTCATTGTTTATTGTGTAAGAATATTTTTTCGAATCGGGAGCGTAGTGATATCGTACCGAGAGCGTAGCGTTAATGTAAATCGGGCCTTATATTACCTACTTCAAAGAATGCACAAAAAATAATATATTTTGTAATAATAAAAAAAAAAAAAAACGCTACCGTGTGTAATTAATACAAATTATATATTTAATTATTTAAATATTACCCCTTATTATTTTTTCTTTTGTTTTCCCTCCCTTATTCAGTTGTTTTATTGTTCTTTTCATTCTCATACAAACGAAACACTCCCTTTACATTTATTTTATTCACCCTCATCCCTTAATTAATTGCATTGTATGGAACAATAAAGCAGAAATAACAAAAAAACATAAGCTTTTTTTTACGTACGTATAGCCCATTTCACATAATTATTGCATCTTGTGACATCTGTAATTACTTTATATATTATGTCCTGATAGCAATTACTATTCTTTTTTTATTAATGAAAAAATAAATAAATAAATAAATAGTCAAAAACAGAGAGAAATCGTTTACATAGGTAGGTAATTATTTTGCAATTTGAAAATTTAACAAGGTTTGCTAAATATTTAATTTACCTACCGTTTGTATAACGTGCTATTATAATTTCGTTAAATCATTAATTTGTCTATTTTTTATGTTTGTATTAAAATGTTCATTTTGTAAGTTATTTATTATTGCTCATTCCCCTTTTAAAGTTGATTTATGCTGCCAGAAACAAAACTGAGCACACTGCGTTAACTACCCAATAAATATTCTAATTTTGGTCTAATTACTTATATTGTGCAGCGATTTAAAAGCTTAAGATACCCACGTAAACCGAGCAAAAAGTGAACCGAGATTGGAGCGTTTGAATCAAAACAGCACTGTCCAATGCCCATTATGATGTACAATATTACTTAAGCAATTAATAACTAAAAAAATTCGTTAAGTGCGTGTTTTTGACACGCACTAAGTAATGTCACCTCAGTGAAAGTGTTAATTTATGATTTTTTGTTAACTCTATAGTTGTTAACTCTACAGCCCTCTTGCGTTTATTCAATATGGATGTACAACTCTATAATTATTCAATATGGATATACAACTCTTTAATAATGTTTCCCCCACTATGATCACACAACGATATTAATATGTCATCCTTCGATGACATAAAAACTTTACTTTGCAAAAATATCACTTTTATTACCTTGTACTCATATCACTTTTGTACTGTTGTCACATGTTTCGGTTCAATATGACCATTATCAAACAAGAAACTTAACACAATAAAAGCGGTATTTTTGCAAAGTAAGGTGGGTGTACTATGGAAGGCCATGCTCCTTAGAAGGCCAACTATTAAAAAGTCGTAGTTATTGACATGTAAAGACATATTCCTTCTACATACACTAAGATCCATCAAACTCAAGATCACAGACGCGGTGACGAATCCCTCGCACCGCTATTGCGACAGTGCGATCTCACGCTTCGTAGAGTTCGGTCATCAACGTTACAATTGTTATTCGCGCGCACAACAAAACGTAAGTTTTTAGTTAAATAACCTATTATTATCTCATATTTTTGTACTGTGAATTGTCGTATAAGGATATGCTTATGGTACTAAAGGAAAAAAAGATAGTTTTGCCTCGATTTAAGTTAAAATATTGTTAGTGTTCCTAGGAGAGCCGGTGGTTCCTTATAAGGCCAATAAAAAAGTTGACGGTTGGCCTTGCTAGGGTACATGGGCCTTTCAAGGAACATCTACAAACCATGAATATATGAACGTTGATTTTAAACATTCCTGACTAAAAGACTGACTATGTGCCATGATAAGTTTGTGATAATTACAGTAATCAGTCTTCAGTGTCTATTATTTAATTATAAATAATATCAAAAAGTCATAGATAATTGCTAGTTTGGCCTTCTTAGGAACATTGTGGCCTTACAAAGACCAGACCCATAAGAAGGCCATTTTAGGTAAAAAAAAAAAGTTTTTAATTTCATTATAAAACACATTGGCAAGTTATTTGATATCAATACAATGCTCATTACTACTATTTTTAAATAATTTCCTTTAATATATTCTTAGTTATACGATGGTGTTCAAGTAATGTTCGTTAAGTTTTTTAATCATAATTAAAACTGTTTCATAACGAGGGCGGCAAAATTAGAAAATTGGTGGTTTTTTTTTTTACTCGTCACTTGTTTTTTGTAGGGAAAAAAAGTTAAAAATAAATATTTTTTTCTTTTTAGGAAAAGAAAGGGGCGATATTTTTCGCGGCGCTCTGGGTAACACTTAGGATAAATTCAGCCCTGAATTAATGAAAGTATAAAAATTATTCTTTAACATCGATTAATGAAAAAATATAAGGTAAGAGCACCGCAGTAACCGTCATTGACTCAACAGCCGTCAAGTCTCAGTAAAATGATAAATGTTAAGATATTAAGCAAGCCTATATTTTTGTACTTCTTGCTACATGTTCTGGAAAGTATGCCCAACCGTTATTCCATTCATGATAGCATTCAATTAGCATTAGATATAATAACGACTCATTTGAAAGTTAGTGTTTGTAAAATTTGCATATATTCACTAAAACTCTTAAGTTTTAGCTAAGGTAAGCACTAATTTAATTTTACTGTAATTTTGGTTTAACGAATAATTAGTTACATTTTGCTGTTTTTTGAGGTTTATTATGAACTAAATTTTGTTAAAAAATAGTTTTTAGACCAGAAAACCTAACAGAAATTTATTATTTTTCATGAGGGCTACTGGTACATAAAATACAGGCATTTTCCAGTAACCGTCATAGTGACGGTTATTGGGATAATAAACTGTATTTTAAAAAAGGATATATATTCTCCTATGTTTTCTACACTAAAATTTCAAAAGCTGGATTACATTCACAACAATACGATAAAGCTTCTGACTAGTACCCGTCATTATTTTCTGTAACAATTAAATTTTAGTAGTCCTTGTAAATTAATGTCGGATACTGGTAGGTACCCTATAGTAACGGTTATTAGTACCGTCTTATTTGTAGGTAAATTTCAATATAAAATACAGTAATGAAGATTAAATAAATGGTTTTGATATGCTATTCGTTAAAACAAATGCCGATTTCTATCGTAGTCAAACAATTTCGTACATCACAGATAATTGTCAGACCACATTGTCAGATAAATTAAAAGGAAAGTAGCCCATATTATGCAAAAAGTGCCTCCACAATTTATTATTTTAACCAACAAAGAAAATGAGAACATAGTAAAGTGGATGATACATTTGAATGAAACTGTCATCCTTAACTGCTAGACAGTAGCCAACTACTAATCCAAAACTTGAGAAAATCCATTTTTTCATGGTCGACCTCGACGAAAATGGTTCTGGTCTTTTTGCAATCGACATCCGGATTTATCTAAGCGAGTATCTTAAAATTTAAGAAAATCAAGGGCTTCGGTAGCGTAAAATATAAAAAACTGGCTTAAGGAAATTGAAGAATATTTAAGAAAGAAGAATTTATACAAAATTTTGAAAGATACAGAGCGTCTGATGGAATTATGATGGATCAGTATCTTTTTAAGCCCGACTAATGACCATGTAATTGTATAGAAAGGACAAAATCAGTACATAATATTATTAATTCCAATGAATAAGAATGTACGAAAACAACATTTATGGATATTATGGATAATGCTTCAGAAGCATTAGCATCACAGATAGTTGTACCAAAGTTAAAGAGAAATCTAAAAGAATCATTTCAGTGCCAATCTAAGTAATATATCTGCAGGAATTGTAGAAAGGAAATAACAGAATCAAATAATTTTTTTTAATAAAACTTTATCCTTAAGTACCTATTTTAATTATATAGCGTAGTTGTTTAAGATTAATCATATTCTAAAGAATGACGGATACTGGGTCTCTCCTCTGACGGATACTGGAACATCGTTAATTTTTTATTGACGGGTATTGGTACACCACACTTTTTCCTTTATTTTATTATTATTAATATATTTATTATAAAAATATTCGAATAAATTAAAATATTCCTGAAAGATCATAAAATTCTCTTTCGTTTTAGCTTAACTGTTGGTTATTTCGTATAATTATGAACGAAAAAATTTAATATAAAGTCCTGCTCATATCTTAAGATGACGGCTACTGAGGCTTTTACCTTATTGGAAAGCCACTGAATATAATAAATACAGATTTTGAATGTCAATTAGTACCGAAATAATTTTCATATAAAACCAAGAACTTCTGAACTTTTCATGTGTATTTTTCTCAAGGTATAATAAATCAAGAAGCCGATCAGAACAAAATTTTAATATTTTCCTATCTTTGTATACTAATATAAATCAAAAATCATAACTCGAAAGACTAGTAGAAGACGGGGTGGGGTATAAGTTAATTTTGAGATGGTTGTGCATTCTCAACATGATACTGTGAGCTATAGGGAACACGAGTTCACAGAAGTGCTCTCGTACCATATTATTTTTATGTCATGAATAATACCTATACATTTCAAAAATGTTACCAAAATGCGTAAATATTTACTTAATTTTTAGTGTAATAATTATTACAAATATACAAATTTGAATTCTTGCAATTTTTTGTTTTGAATTTTCATTAGTTGAATATTAAACAAAAACATTACACATACATTGCCTAGAAATGCAAGTAATTTTGTTCGCTATACTAGGGGAAGGTAGCCCAAAGCGGGTAAGCTAAAATTAAACGCCCAAAAAATTAGCTTTTGACCTCGATAAGTAAACCTTTTTTATATTACAGTATAGCACCGATAATGGAAACATCAGTTTTGGAAATTTTTTGAGAGCATCAAATTAGTCAACATCACTTTTGGAAAGTTGCATCAAAAAGTGATGTTGACTAATTTGATGCTCTCAAAAAATTTCCAAAACTGATGTTTCCATTATCGGTGCTATACTGTATCAGATAGAATAGTTATCGAACTTTAAAATGAAACTTCGCTTAAAACCTCTACAAAAACCCGCTTTGCCCGTATAGGTATATTCTAAAGCGGGTAATCCTCTTTGGGCAAAGCGGATAAGTATATTATGTATTTAAATACTGCATAATTATTTTTTAATATAAACTTTCTTAAATTAAATTAAAAATCACAAAGTTATTGAAAAAATTATCAAACTGGATCGTCTGGGAATCGAACCCACGATCTCTCGGTAACTAGCCAGGCGTCTTGCCACTAGACCAACAATCCTCTGTTCGACAGACGCCCCAATCCGATAACCATTCAACCACCTATGTGTATTGGTACTCTCTCTAACGCGAGAAACAGTTACAATTTTTCAATTTCAAATATTATCAAGTGCTTGTGAAACACTACTACGTATGACAAACTTTTGTTTGATTCCCAGACGATCCAGTTTGATAATATTTTCAATCCCTTTGTGATTTTTAATTTACATTTGGATTTTGGTCAAAGTTTCAGTTTAGCTGACCGATAAGTGAACATATGAATACTGCATGTGTTTAAAATGCAAACCAAAGTTTATCACACGTAGTAGTGTTTCACAAGCACTCGATAATATTTGAAATTGGAAAAGAAACTTTCTTAATCATATAGAACTTAACAATAATAATAACTAAGTAAAAAAAAAAAAAAAAATTGAAAAAAGACAAAATAAAAAATTTATAACAATTAACTGTATCTTTTTTTACAACCTCCACATTGAAGTATATTACTTCAGGTGGTTCCGCATCAAAATCACCACAAACAAGGCAGAAATATTTTTTTAAACTTTTTCCCTCATTTCATCGTAAAAAGAAGATTTTTTATGTTGTTTCCCCTTCCAACAGTTTTTTGCATTAAAATGCTTCTATTTTGTCTACCCGCTTTACCCAAAAAGACTTAATTTTGTTAACTAATAATTTCAAAATGAAAGCTGATACATGTCTATCTTTTTCTACATCAAAAGTCAAATGATGATAACATAATACGGTAATATCAAAAAGTTTACAAATAAAGTTTATTAAAAAAGGTTTGTGACTAGTCACAGAATATTTATCGTCAAAATTTTTAACAAAACCATCAAAAAAATTTGATTAAGCTTAATAAGACATTAAACGACACAAGCGTTCAAGTGCAACTGATTGATATTGATTGATATTCGCTTAATCTCGGTATACACACGACCTGACAAAAACATTCGATACAACGATATACAAGCACTTACCCGCTTTAAGAGGGGCACCCGCTTTAGGCGGCCTTCCCCTAATAATAAAACAAGGGTCACGTTTAAGAACAAGTGGTAACATTACATTAAATTTTAAAAAAAATTTGAGCCATCTGCATTTTAAAAATTATGCATTTTGGAATCTGTATTTTACAGTGTAAATATATATCACTAAAAACAGAAAATTTTATAAGCTTCAATTAAAAGCTTAAGAATATATTAACTTGAATATACTTCAATTTTATCAATAATGGAATAGTTTAAGTATTAAATATATGTTTAAATATAAATTAACTTGCATATACATAATAAGTGAAATATAATTCAACATAAAAACTTGCCATGTTTATTTTATTAAACCTAAACTAGAAGAATTGCTAAAGAAATATTTTATTTTATTATAAATCGTATTAAGCTAAAAAACTTTCTAAACAAGTTTGCAAACAAAACTCATAACATTCATAATTAATTACCGTAAGTAGCTAACTAGATACATATAACTAGTAAGTAAACTGATATTTAATAATTTATAAATAATTGTAAGAAACAGCTTTGTACTCGTATAAAAGGTAAGGTAATCACTATACAAATACTATCAGTTATTATATTATGCTTACTATTTTTGATAAATTTTTTATTGTAGTAATTTTAGCGCAAATTATTTTACAATAGTGGCAAATAGATGTAATTTAAACATGGGGGTTACTTTAAGCAACATTGTCACCGCGCGCTTAATGTTCGTTATTACTTCTTGAAGTATCAATAAAATATATTAAGGTTACAGATGTCAAGAAACCTCTTACTCTTCACTTTGGAGAAAACTGGACCGACAATGAAAAACTGACCTTTTATAAAAATACGACACGCAGCGCCGTAGAAGAGAAGCCTGACGAGCAATCAGTTTTAAATTCAAAGAACTTTCAGTAAAAAATACCTTTAAGGCCAAATGGTCTGACATCATTAAGAAATGAAGCAAAATTAGATGTACAATTTTGAGTCACTATAATTATTTTAATAAAAAAATAACAATTTTGCTCCATTTGTTGCATTTGTGACTTCAGATCAAATTTAGTCAATTTCACCTATATTTACATCAGTGTACCGTAAAACTTTTCCGTAAGCGTTTGGGAAGC
Source organism: Brachynemurus nebulosus (assembly GCA_035578155.1). Taxonomy (NCBI): domain Eukaryota; kingdom Metazoa; phylum Arthropoda; class Insecta; order Neuroptera; family Myrmeleontidae; genus Brachynemurus; species Brachynemurus nebulosus. The sequence continues at coordinate 627,146 of JAPWDM010000044.1, read as the reverse complement.
ATTGTTCTAGGACTTCATAGTCTACATCTCTTAAATTGGGAATACTACCAGCAAAATTATTTTCATAAATTGCGAATGAATTGACATCAAAAATGTTTGAAAAATTCAAATAACTTTACTCAAGAATCATAAAATTAAATACAGTGCCATGATTACCGACTATGTACTCGTATATAAAATAAACCCCACATCTACAATACAAGTATGTAAAGTTAGTAAGGATCACAATAATATAATCACACATTATCAAAAGTAGTAAGTACATAATATAAATAAGGACCCTTGCAACTTCGTAACAAAGCTAAGAATGTAAATTAGGGCAATTGTGGTACACATTAGAGGGATATTATATCACAATTTAGAGCACTGTTAGTGGTCGCATGTTTCTGGAAATATTTCACTATTGTTCACTACAATAGTTACCACATATTCGAGGATGCGAGAGATCTTTTAATTCTATTTAATAACATTAGTTGCAGTAGACAAACAAATAAATAAATTATTACCAGAAAAAATAACTTATACATGACAATTATTATCGTGGATACATTATAACCCTATCTTGTTATGAATTATTAATAAATGAACCCTTCTGTCTGCGTGTATATTAACAAACAGTGCAAATTACAGATAATTTATTGAATTCGTTAATTAAAAGAGATTGAAAATAATACATACTTACTCGTACATAACAAAATTATGGTAGTGCAGTAGAAACATTCTGCCTAAACTTTTTATGCACAAAGGCAACATTTTCCCAAAAAACAGAATTATTTTGGGCCGTAAAATTATACAAGTAGTTAAGTAGAAAGCGTATACTACACGGAGAGAAAATTCATATAAAAATTACTGTGCTCAGCACTACAATCGACGTGTAAAAGGCAAACATATTCAAATTTGTACGGTGTTACGCTAGAGGGCGGCATGAGGCCCCTTAGTTGCGATAGCGTGGACCCCGAGCGGATGGGTCCGAACTCTTGGTTCTGATTGAACCATGATGGCTGCATGGTAGGGTAAAACAAGAATAGTCCATAGGTTTATTACAAAAGTATAAAAGTATATTTACAAAGAAATAGACTGGAAATTATAAACTGAACTTAACCTAAGTCTAAAATTTAATATATTCCCATGATTTAATATATCCCCATGATTTAGGAAGAGCTTACCCGTAACTATTGTAACCCGGGAATGATGATTACAATGGTCGTGAGACCATTGGATCATCCGACCAGCTAATGCCAATCGTCTGATGATTGTACTGACAAACAGCTGTCCATTTATACCTATGTGCTGACCTGCTTATACATATTAGCTGTGGTCAGCGATTTTGCATATAAATCGGTGCTTGTCAATATAATGTGTTTGTTATTATTTATTAATATTACATAAATATGTATTTCATTACTGTTTATTATTAATACAATAATAAACAAAATATTTTACTATAATAATAACCAAAACACCGGTTCGTAACAACACTCCCTTCTGCGAAAAAGATGGTTACTCATTTGAGGAACCAGCCTTTTCGGAAAAAAAAAGTGGCCTTTTGCATCTTCCTAAATCTGTTAAAATCCCCCCTTAATAAAGAAACCAGGTAAACGTTACATTTGAAAGGAAATCAACAGGTAGTACAAACATAGTAATAAGTGTTTAATAAGTAATAAGACTTCTATCTCCTTTTCGAGCCGTTATTCCAATCTTCTAACTCGGAGAAGGGGTCGCTTCTACGGTTTCATCCTTCGGCGCCTCAATTAACGTTCTCTCCTCTTCTTTCCGTCGGGAGTCGTCTTGGTATTGCCTCTCCTCGCGCCTATGTATCTTTCCTTTGGGACCTTGTCCTCCTCTTCTGAGTTCCGGGTGAGGTGGCCAATTGGTTGATCCTAGTCGTTCCAGAAAAGTTCCTTCTGCTGTGGTTCGTCCTTGGGTCGCCTTGCTCCCGATACATTCCCAGTATTAACGTGTCCCGTGACTGGACAGCCAGTATCCGTAGTACCTATATGGCATACCCATCCATGGACTGGCTTATTTCTGTATCAACTTCCTTCGGCACCAACCATTAACCATCTCTCAGTTGTTCCTTGTGGTCCAAATGTCTCCTTCCCCCGATGAATCCTTTTGACCCCTGTTCTGTGAGTTTTCCTCCCTTGCATTATATTTTGATATCCTTGATTGGTGCTTAATAAAATATACCAGTAAAGTTTTTATATTCCCATCGTTTTCGATTTTAATTTCCTTTTTGTCGGTCGGCTTCCTTGTTCTGCCTTTTTCTTTTATTCCCATTTTTCTTCAGAAACTTCCTTTCAAAACTCCAAAATTCCTCTCTGATGATATTTCCCTTGGAATCCCTCTTTGTGGTTTTTCCAGTGAGTCCATCCTTGAGTTCGTCCTTGAGTGTCCCCTTTTTAATGGAATTCGTCCTAGAATTCCCCCTTGAATCGAATTTTCCCTTGAATTTTTCATTTTAAATGAATTCCCTTGAATTCTTCTTTTCGTATCCCTTTGAATGAATTCCCTTGAATTCTTCTTTTTGTATTCCTTTAATTGAATTCCCTTGAATTCTTCCTTTTGTATTCCTTTATTTGAATTCCCTTGAATTCTTCCTTTTGTATTCCTTTAAATGAATTCCCTTGAATTCTTCCTTTTGTATTCCCTTTAATTGAATTCCCTTGAATTCTTCCTTTTGTATTCCTTTAATTGAATTCCCTTGAATTCTTCCTTTTGTAGTCCTTTAGTTGAATTCCCTTGAATTCTTCCTTTTGTATTCCTTTAATTTAATTCCTTTGAATTCTTCCTTTAAATGAATTCCCTTGAATTCTTCCTTTTGTATTCCTTTAATTGAATTCCCTTGAATTCTTCCTTTTGTAGTCCTTTAATTGAATTCCCTTGAATTCTTCCTTTTGTATTCCTTTAATTTAATTCCTTTGAATTCTTCCTTTAAATGAATTCCCTTGAATTCTTCCTTTTGTATTCCTTTAATTGACACCTTGGAGTCATGGCTTTGCATGTCCCAATCGGACTGTTCCATCGTTGAGGTACCGGAGCGCTACACACCATTAGCTCTGGATCTGGCGGGTATAGTACTACCCTTTATGGGGCGGAACGATACGGTGGGCAACCGATTGTTCCGGATCGCCATGCAATTTTGCCCGAATTGGTGACGATCGTGATCCTGCTGTTTTGGTCGTAGTCCCGGTGGTCCCTGGAGTCGATGGTTTTTCCTGGAGTTATTCATTCCATCCATTTGTTATCTGCCCAGACCGACAATATTTCCCCTAATGGTTTCTTCAATTGTAGTAAGCCCGATTTTTATTGGTAGAACCCTTCCTTGTCTTTCCCCCGGTTAGTTTTGAGGTTTCCTTATGTACTTATTCCATTTTTCGTATATTACTGGTAATGAACCCGGTTATCTAATTATCCCTGATCGTTATTTATAAGTTATATTATAAAATATCCCTTTTACCGTATAAATGAAATTTCCCTGATGAACATTTCCACAGTAGTGAGCCCGATTCATTGTTGAACCTTTTCCTGTCCCTTTCCTTGTTAGCTTGTGGTTTCCTTGTATCCCCTTTATTTTGTTAATTTTAGTGACCCCCCTTAGAAAAAAAAAATAGTGAACCCGTCCCTTTTAATAAATAAATTTAATACGCGTTTAGTTTCCTAAATGTTTTTAATTGTTAAGATGATAAAACGTATATGATACCTGATACCTCTATATGTTTTTAATCGCGTGAATGCCTATACATACATTTTATTTGACATTGAAAAAAAAAATATTTGCTGACTCCTATAATGAATAAAAAAAATTCTTACCTATGTTATTTAAAAAGAAATACCAAATGATCCTAAATATAATATAATTAAGAAAAGAATGATTCCCTAAAAATAAAATAAACCCGTTTACCTAACCTTTGTTTAAGCCCTACCATTGAACCATCATACCACCGCGGCTACCAATGTTACGCATGAGGGCGGCATGAGGCCCCTTAGTTGCGATAGCGTGGACCCCGAGCGGATGGGTCCGAACTCTTGGTTCTGATTGAACCATGATGGCTGCATGGTAGGGTAAAACAAGAATAGTCCATAGGTTTATTACAAAAGTATAAAAGTATATTTACAAAGAAATAGACTGGAAATTATAAACTGAACTTAACCTAAGTCTAAAATTTAATATATTCCCATGATTTAATATATCCCCATGATTTAGGAAGAGCTTACCCGTAACTATTGTAACCCGGGAATGATGATTACAATGGTCGTGAGACCATTGGATCATCCGACCAGCTAATGCCAATCGTCTGATGATTGTACTGACAAACAGCTGTCCATTTATACCTATGTGCTGACCTGCTTATACATATTAGCTGTGGTCAGCGATTTTGCATATAAATCGGTGCTTGTCAATATAATGTGTTTGTTATTATTTATTAATATTACATAAATATGTATTTCATTACTGTTTATTATTAATACAATAATAAACAAAATATTTTACTATAATAATAACCAAAACACCGGTTCGTAACAACGGTAAAAATATAAAAATTATAATTAATCATAGAAAATTTAAAGGATAGAATATTGTTTCCGTAATATTAGTTCCGTAAAATTTGTAAAACAGCATAGTAAAAAGTTCCATTGCCGACAAAAAAAAATTTTTTTAATTGTCTTACAAAAATTATTACCATGCTGTATTACAATATTTGAAATGCTATCTGCTAATAGTAGAAAGAAAAAAAAATAGAAGGTTGTGTTTGTTGTGAACGCTGTTGAAATGTACCTCATTCATAGCAAGTCACATAGCCAACCATACACTCTAAGAAAAAAGGGTCAAAAACGTGTAAAATAACTTAAATTTAGAGCAAAATTACTCCTCGCTCTGAAAATATGCACTATTATTTGTGTAATATGAAAAAATTGGTGTATTTTTATATAATTTGTGTATAATTACTGTTTTTTTTTAACATTACACAAATAAAGGTGTAACTTTGGATTTTTACAACGCTTTTGGTTTACTTTTACACCACTAAATAGCAAAACCCATGCGCGCGCATATGATTTTGTGTATTTTAAAATTATCTGTTATTGAATTGCTGTAATATTTATACGTACATAAGTAATATTCTTAAAGGTTAAAAATTATGTGTTCAAATTAGCTGAATTAAACAAAAGTATTTTTTGATAGGATATAATATATAGTTAATATAATTACAACGTGTATGATAAATTAATCTTTAAATATGTTACAAAAACAGTGTTATAGCGGTGTACTGATGTTTTGTTTTTTTTATATGCATTGTGTAAAATGGATTCTGGAATAATGTGCAAAGAATACTGTAATATAAATTTGTTTGTTTCCAAAATGCTGTCCTGATGATACATTTAAAATATTTCAGGTAAGTTAATTTTTTTAATTTTGCTTCATACAAATAGTTATGTAATTTGATAAAAGTTTATTTTACAATTTGACTAATAATTTATTTTGTGGGGCTCTCAATTTCTGTGAAAATTAAAACATTATCTACAATTCAGATATCTTTTAACACACTGACAGGGGGTAATAATGTCACAATAGATCGTTCTGAAGTTAGACTATCGTATGTAAGGTTTTTATTAGGTTTCGTTATTTTAGCTGAGGTTATGTAATTTTCGGTATCGATAATTTTCGATAAGGAAAACTATAATATCCATTAAAAAACAAACCTAATAAAGACCTTACATATGATAGTCCAACTTCAGAACCACTTATTGTGACATTATTTTACCCACTATCAGTGTGTTAATAGCAAAAATTAGTGTATATAAACTAGTATGTAATTTAAGAGGGTGACTCACCCCCTCTCCAATGTTGCTCAAACTCAATTTTGAATTCGAGAATTTCATTTCTACGTTATTCTAATTGTCTTAAGCTATTTTCCATGAAGAACTCCTTGAAATACCCAAATTGTACGACTATTCGACAGAGTCACCCTCTAGTTAACTACCCCTAGACTTAATATTAGGGCATTGAGCAAAAACAGGTCAATTAGATTTTTTGACGTAGATTTCAAATCTGTAAACAAAATTTTTATATTGTTTATTTTTCACCCCCTTTTTGCAAAATTAACCCCCAAATTTTAACCCCCAACCACTCCTGTTGATGTAATATGAACAAACTGCATAGCAATAGATAGCTCTTTAAAAAAGAGCAATATCGCCAATTTAAACTTTTTCTCTATCTCTTACTGTTTTCGAGATATTTGAAAAATTAAATTTTTACCCCAATTTTTGGAGGGCGATTTCACCCCTTCAAACCGTTTTTCCGCAGATAAAAAAAAATACGTGTCCCTTAGTTTTTAGTATTCTACAATATATTTAAGTTTCATCGAAATCGATAGGTCCGGCCTCGGGACCTTTACTTGTTAGTGCGTGTCAAGAACACGCACTTAACGAATTTTTTTTTTTTTTTGCTTTACAGTAATATAAATTCATAACAGGTTTAAATTGAAACGACGCGACGTATGGAAATCGAGTTTTTTAAGTAATAATAACAATGGTAATAATAATAATGGAATTTAACGTTCGTTTTTTAGACAATGGTATGTAACGGACGTCACTCACATCATTATTTCTCAACTTTTTCATGATGATATGGGCGGAGAACAAGAAAAGCGGTATAAAGATTTGGCAGGTGTCTGTTTGCAACCATCTTCTTAAGGACGATGTCGATATTCATCTGGAATTACGATGCGAAATAGCAGAAAACTTTCACCAGCATATAACCGGTTACGGAATTCAAACCCTCAGTCTACCAGTTCGGAAGTGCCAGTGCCTAAGCACGCCGGGTTACTTTGCTGGTGAGTTTTTTAATCAAAAATTTAATATCTGTACATTCATTAAAATAACCTAAAAGTAATTGTGTAGCAAAAACGAAATTTTTTTAATTTTAAATTGCTGTGAAATAGTTATTGAAAAAAGAAAAAATAAATAAGCAAAAATGGTTATAAAATTAAGTAACCCTTATTTTCTGATTTGTTTAGAAATCGAAATTGGTGAAGACATCTGTGAAACCGTAGCATACATTTTCCCTGAAGTTCTAGTAATTGCAAGAGTCAGCAGAATATTGGGCGGAGGACAGGAAAAGCGGTATAAGGATTTGGTAGGTGTCTGTTTGCAACCATCTTTTTAAGGACGATGTCGATATTCATCTGGAATTGCGATGGGAAATAGCAGAAAACTTTTACCAGCATATAACCGGTAACGGAATTCAAACCCTGAGTCTACCAGTTCGGAAGTGCCAGTGCCTAAGCACGCCGGGTTACTTTGCTGGTGAGTTTTTTAATCGAAAATCTAATATCTGTACATTCATTAAAATAACCTAGAAGTAATTGTGTAGCAAAAACGAAATTTTCTTAATTTTAAATTGCTGTGAAATATTTATTGAAAAAAGATAAATAAAATAAATAAACAAAAATGGTTATAAAATTAAGTAATCCTTATTTTTTGATTTGTTTAGAAAAAGGAATTGGTGAAGACATATGTGAAACCGCAGCCTACATTTTCCCTGAAGTTCTAGTAATGGCAAGAGTCAGCAGAATATTGGGCGGAGGACAAGAAAAGCGGTATAAGGATTTGGTAGGTGTCTGTTTGCAACCATCTTCTTGAGGATAATGTCGATATTCATCTGGAATTATGATGGGAAATAGCAGAAAACTTTCGCCAGCATATAACCGGCTACGGAATTCAAACCCTCCGTCTACCAGTTCGGAAGTGCCAGTGCCATAAGCACGCCGGGTCACTTTGCTGGTGAGTTTTTTAATCAAAAATCTAATATCTGTACATTCATTAAAATAGCCTAGAAGTAATTTTGTAGCGAAAGCGAAATTTTCTTAATTTTAAATTGCTGTGAAATAGTTATTAAAAAAAGAAAAAAATAATAATCAAAAATGGTTATAAAATTAAGTAACCCTTATTTTCTGATTTGTTTAGAAACTGGAATTGGTGAAGACATCTATGAAAGCACAGCATGCATTTTCTGCGAAGTTCTAAGAATGGCAAGAGTCAGCAGAATATTGTTTTTCTTATATTTAAGTATTGTTTAGTTAATTTTCTTAAACTATATTTTTGATATGATGTAACTACAATTTTAATCCATAAGTTTTTAATATTATCATTGTAATCTAATTACAATTAAATTTTTTATAAGATATTGCTTAAATAATTGTGTCTGCAAAACGTAAGCATTGTAAAAAAAAGTCATATCTCAAAATTTTGACCAGTTTAATTGGCAGTTACACTGCAAAATAAAGATTACTTATGTTCATGAAAGCAAGTAAACGTTCATAATAAAACTTTTATAATCTTACTTTTTTGGAGTGTTTATTTTAAAATTTACCAAAAGAATTATTATTTTATCATACGACACACTTATATAGAAATTTAGACATAATAAGCAAAATATTTAACATCTCGAATCTTTTTGTATATAATTCCAAATTATTCTATACGTCATATTATTATAAATATTTATGTAAAAAAACCATCAATAATCTTTTTTGATTCGTTATTTTCAATTAAGTTGAATCAGTTTATTTTTTTCAGCACAATTGAATCACTCATACTGATTCAGTTGAATTGAATCAGAATGAGTGATTCAGTTGGATTAATATTATTACACTTTTCTGGGTGTAAACATTACTATATAAGTGTGTAAAATTACATTTTCAGGTGTACAGGCGTGGTTTAAAAATACATTAATATGATGTAATTTTACGTTTAACTGCGCACTATTGCGAACTGAATGTGTAAAATTACATCTTGTTGTGTAGTTAATACACAAATAAAACGTAATCTATTACACACCTGGACCGTAATTTTACGTGCGACATGTGTAAAACTACACATATGAGTGAGTAATAATTACACCATGATGGTGTATTTTTCACCTTCGTACATTACGGTTTGTAATGTTACTGTCATTATAGAAGGCATTTAATTGCCTCCTATAATAGTAGTAAAACGGTACATTTTTTTCTTAGAGTGTAGGTTTGGACGACCAACTTGGTCGGACGGGTCGGACCAAGCACCTTGATCCATTAGACTGTGTTACAAGCAGCAAGCAGTATTCATTACACTGTGTTAGAGGACAGGCGTGTCACCATTTAATTCATCATTTTGTTACTTCACTATCTTTAGTATTAAAATATGTTGTTGGCAATCATTTTTGTATGCATCATAAAGTTCTTACAGGTTCGAAGTTTTTACAGGTACCGCCCATACAACATCAGGTTGCGGGTCAGATGTGCAAATGAAAGAGTACGACAACAAGAATTAAACTATAACATATATGCACAAGAGTGTGATAAAAGTTGTGTTAGAACATTAAATTTTACCATGCTAGCACATATTCTTTATTTTGGTCGTCGATCGCGCACGCATTATAAGAGAGCATGGTAATTTTTCTGAAATTTTATCCACAAAAATTATATGATTTTTCTCTCCGTGTATCTTTCATTTAAATTTCAATTACTTTAATTATTTTTGGATTAAGAGCAAAGGATTTCAGACACTGTCGAAATACTTAAACAATATTCTAATACATGAAGGCTAAGTTTCTTGAGAACTGCAATAACAACTGTAGATAAGAACAAGATAATAATTGTAGATACCTCTAGGGGGCGGGGATTCGATTGTTATAACGAAGAGCTATATAGCTTCTTTAGTTTTGAAGAATATAAATGGGGGAAAAATTTTTGTACAAGTTCATTTTTTGAATTTTATTAATTCTGCGCAAAGAAACACGTATCTGTATAGGCTACGTTCAATCGTTTAGTTTTATTTTCTTTATCCAAGAAACAAACCAGCAATTAACAGATATCAAAAAAGAGATATTTTATCTTTTAAAATATAGAAGTTACACAATAACACTTAATGACGTTAATTTTTTAACAACTCTTACCTGAAATTTTTTTTAATTAATAGCTTAGCCGTAATTAAAATTGCAACTATCAAAAAAATTGGCCTAATATACCTCCTGTACTTATATTATATACCTACATTCCTTCCACCTTTAACCCTAGAATCATACGTTGGTCTACGTGTCAAGTTTTCATACATGGGCGTCATTTTGACGAATGGACTTTTTAGGGGAAGTTTTAGAGTTTATTTGCAAAAAACATTTTTTTTACCTAACAATACTATAAAAGCGAACAAAATATTTAAAAAAATTGGATTTGGAAAAATTTCTTAATATAAATATTTATTAATTTTTTAATCTTTTTATCAAAGCATATTTTCATTATAAAAATTAAAAAATAGATAAATACATCAATTGTATCATAAAACATGTCTTTCAAATGATTAATTTATGAACTATTATGAGTCAGTGGACATGTGTGAATTTTCAGAATGTGAAATTTCTCAGTCATAAATATTCCTATAGATATGTAGTTATTTCCCCATTAGGCACATTCGTAAATTTTCTAAAATTTGTTAGTAATTTTTCGAATAAGATCTCAAAAAATAATAAAAATTAAAATACTTTCGACAAAATAAATTGTTAATCTTTTATTAAGTCATTCGAAACGCATTCATTAGTTTTCGATTCAATATAGGTATTAAAATTTCAGTATTATGTCGTCTCTATAAGTCAAACAGCTGTAATCATCTTTCACATTATCATAATCATTGAATAAATTAATTATAACATCCATATCTTTAATAAATTTTAGAAAAATTAGGAAAACTTTTATATGTGGAGTACAAAATTAGAAAAAAAAAAAAAAACATGGGTTAATCATACATCGTCGTCCTTTTGACGCACACTATTTCAGTATAAAAAAAACAACAATAGGTAGCTATAAACAAAATTTATACGTCTTATGTGTTATAATAACAAATAAATTAGATAACAGAAGTTTCACAGCAAGCAGGCAACGACAAGTTGTAGTATTGGAGCAGATAGAAAAGTTCGTTCGTCGTTTTGACAAGTACGTATGATTCTAGGGTTAATAGACAAGAATTTAACTTTTTTTTTAAACAAAAGCAGGCAATAATTTTACTTAAGCATTAAGAACTGATTCACCAGATGAAAAGAAATAATGGTGAGAGCGCCGGAAAGAGGTTTTATGTGTTGATATAATATATTATGTCGCAGGAAGTCTGTCCCTAATTAGAGGTGTATGTCGCAGTATAATAATAATTAATATTTTTGTGTATTTTAACGTGGAAGCATGTGGTTGCCGTTAAAATTTACCCTTGCGCCATCATTTCGAAAATACTACGATTTGGGTATTATGAGTATTTAATTTATATGCCCTGTGTTTTGTATTAGATTCAACACAACTTCAAAATGAATCCTCTACAAGCCAATCCTAGTAGAAATTTAGTGAAAATTTTGAACAAAAGGCTCTAAAATTTTATTTTATAAATAACTCGACGTGGGAAACTCTTATTATTGATTTTGCCAACTATCTGCCCTTCTTTTTGATACCATCAAATATAAGTAATTTTTTTTTAAATAAAATCAATTATTGAAACTAAATCATCCAATATTCTTATACATTTTACTTCAAAAAATATAAAATAAATTGAGCTTAAACCAATAAAATGAAAAAAGAAAATACTCACCAGAACTTGGACGGTCACTGTACCGCGTACAATAAATCCACGCGGGCCATAATGTTGGTGTCTTTGGATCTAGGCTGGTTGTTGTTGCGGATGAATTTGTTGATTGTGACGAACCGATTGAATCATTTGACGCGTTTGAAATTGTACTCTTTGCCGGACTGACCGTATCGCGTGTATAATATTTTGAGTCACTACTCGTTATTGAATTTGTCGGTGACGGTGAGCGTAATGATGTCGATGACTGTCGTCGATTAATTGTTCCCGAAACACTCTGACATAAATTACCCAAACTTGACAGTGACGTGGATGTAGAATTTTTCTCATTGGAGGTTGTACTTAAATCATACGGTCGATATAGCAGCGGTTTTTTTGGTACATGCAATTTAGTGACTAACGCTTTTTTACCAAAGTCCGGCTGTAAAATATTTTCAATTGAAAACCGTAACGGTAACATGTCCGGTCGTTCCCCGGTGGATGCGTGCTGCTGTGATTTTTCACGACATTGTGTACAATTTTCATCCGTATATGATAACGATGAATTATTTGATATGTCATGATTAAAATTTAAATCATCCACATCACTACACGTTTCCGATGGTTCCGTTCGTAAACATTCGGTATTGTTCGAGCCGCTTGTTGTAGTCGTTTGCGTTGATTCCGCAGGATTCTGATTTGTTATTGGCCCTGGACTATTTGCCGTGTTTGGACTTGATCGATGATCTTCTAATGCCATATTATCAAAATATTATTATATATATACACACGTACACAACCAAAATTGTTTTTTTCTTTTATATTTTGTTAGTCATAATTGAACTACAGTCAATGAACGAATTAAATTGTTACTGCACAACTTAATTTAGTCATTATTGTAAATCACAAAAAAAACATTGCACTTATGTATGGGTACTTTTGTAATTTTGACACAACAAATTGTAACTGAAATAAAAAAGCACACTGAAAATATTTTTAAAACAATGTCATATCCACGTGTTTGATGAAATTTTTACAAAAAAGGTTGTAATGAGAGAGAAAGGGAATCACTTGTAGTATTTTTTTGTTGTACGTATGTGTATTATAAGATCATATGGTTAGTGTACAGCAGAGCCAGTCAATCCTCTTGTAATATACGAAGCCAAGCAAGCCAGTAGAGTAATGTGGTTGTCAGAGTTGACATGACAAACTGAAAGTAAGTGCTCAAACTATGCGATCTTTATTAACATCAACCTGCTGACTCGTTATCCACTAGCTCCACCTACTTCAGCAACATTCATTATATTTATATTCTTGTTCCACACACATAGTGACAGTATAGTGTTATTTCATATTTTCATACCACAAAATCTAAATACAACCCAATGCATTTACATTTTTTTTTCAAATCGAATACTTCAAAATATTATTGTCTTTCTAAATTCTATCCTTTTTTATATATGCAGAAAAACGTATAATGTATCTCACTTTTAAGAATATGTACCTATATGTAAATTTAAAAAAAATTTCAAGAAGGATTAGTTTCTCTTTATTTATTGTAATGAAAATATAATTTATCAGTGGCGTTCGTTAAATAACTAAATTAATATTGGCATCATTATTATTAAAAAATTCACCTATTACTAAATACAACCAATTAAAAAAATATAAATTCATGTTTATCGATTGAATATTTCGATTAAATATTTGTTTGTGAATACCTGTGTTTATTTTGACAGGTAATATATTATTATTAAATTCCGAAATAATAAACTATCTAAACTAATACAATCTGATAAAATTTTCTAAATTAAAAATAAATAATTTCGTATCACATATAATTTTTTTCAAGTCACGCCAATATACCCATGTTATGTTGGTACCTCAGTACTGGACTCAATTTATCGAGAGTTGTAAATCATTTTTTTCGAAATAAATTATTAATTAGTTTCATAAATTATATTGATAAAGAATCAGAGCTAAAAACATCGCTACCAATATTTTTTGAGACAGTAGTAATTAACTGACTGTGTGTATACTAACGAATAGAAAAGAGTAGATAAATAAAAAACTTTTTACTTCTATTTCAAATAATAATACAATGTAAATAGCTTGAAGCCTTTTTAATAAAACAATTGGTTGGAAAAAAATCTAAGGAATATCTTATTTCATAATAAATTCAAAAAAAATATAAACGTTATAAGTATTCAAACAAAGTTCAGTCGAGCTAAAATTGTATGATGGCGTTTGTTTTATAATACATCGTATCAGACATGTCACAAAAATAAATTCATTTTGTTAACTAAAAAATATGCTAATTATAATTCTTATTTTACTGGCCATATTTCATTCCATAAATTGGCCCATCAGTCCCTCTTTGCATGCAAAAGGCAGATAGACGGTACTCAAAATGCATTCATGGCATAGGCCGCTATTACACTCTCATAGATATCAAAAATTTATTTGACAAAAAGAAATATTGCAGTATAATGAATCAGCTTTTATAACACAATATTTCTGTAACCTTAAACATACTCCTTAATATTAATTTCATCGTAAATTTGATCAGAGATCTTTGAAATATATCTGACAATGTAAAGCAGCCATAAACTTATTATATTACTCCGGCGGTTCCCACCAAAACATACCGTAGGGTGAGATGAATCGGGACAGGCGGGTGAATAGGGACGAAACGAAAAATATGATTCATGAACTTAATTTAAAAATAGTAAATGTAAATGTGAACATATATCTTACTTAAATTATAGTATAATCATTATTCTTTCGGGTAATAATAGTGACTAAGCTTGAAGTTGAATAAAAAATATTAAAAATTGAGTTTAGATTGACGTCTTCAAACAATGCTATTTTTTTTCCTTAAAACTTTATCTTAAAATTATTTATTTCGGTGTTCTAATGAATAAATTGTTGTTTAATCGAAAATTTAATTATTTTGGAACATATCTGGAAAAAGAAGGCTGCAGACTTTTAGTTGTTTTTATTTTTTTAAGAGAAAATAATGAAGTCTTGAGATTTGGGCTAAGTTGGAAGTTAATAGGGACGGAA
>JAPWDM010000044.1:5000-7500 GCA_035578155.1 Brachynemurus nebulosus | reverse complement strand
TATAATAAAAAAAATAAAAATCTTTTTTAAAAAAATTATTTTACTTTCATTTCGCCTTTGGGTTTCATAAAATTTATTAATATTTCGATGAAAAAATATTTTATTCCCAATGACTTGCGCACATGCTAGACTCCTTGGTCCGTGTTTCAAGACGGGTCCTGAAAGTACCCAAAGCTATAGCGTCGCTGACAAAAAGATTATTGTTCAAATTAATACCTAAAAACTGACAGTAATATGGTATGATTTATTGGTATAAAAACCAAATAAAATCATATGTTTTATTAAGAAATATAAAAAACCTAATAAAACCCATATATACTCGTTTTAGGTAATGAACGTGTAAAAAAAAAAATTTTTACACTTAATCTTATATTATGAATATTTATACCGTCAAACAATTAATTAGATAATATAGGCATATATTACACAAATAAATAAAAATTTATAATATAATATACAATGCACAAAAATATTTCATAAATCAATATTTAACGGGTCGCGACGTCCTACAAGATGAGAAGTGCATACCTCGTTATTATACACAACATATAGTAGTGCAATAATTTTATAAATTATAAATATACCATAAAAAAATTATAATATATAATAATAATAAATTTTGTCACTAACAAATACAAGTTGGTTAATATACGATAAAAAGTAAATGAATCTCATCTTTCGACCTTTCGGGTTTTTCAGGTTTACCCCTGAACGGTTTTACGTACTCTTGAACTCTCTCTTCAAAGTTCTTTTCAACTTTCCCTCACGGTACTTGTTCGCTATCGGTCTCGTGGTTATATTTAGCCTTAGATGGAGTTTACCACCCACTTAGAGCTGCACTCTCAAGCAACCCGACTCTAAGGAGAGATCCACCTGTTATTCAGTATATAGTCACTACGGGCCTGGCACCCTCTCTGGGTATATGGCCCCATTCAAGATGGACTTGGACTTATTACATAAAATAACAGGTTATATAAAAAATTATGGATCCTCCCAAACACTACATTCCCCGAATGACCATTTTTATTTAGCCATGGGGTTCAGTGATGGGCTTTTCCCTGTTCGCTCGCCGCTACTAAGGGAATCCTAGTTAGTTTCTTTTCCTCCGCTTAATAATATGCTTAAATTCAGCGGGTAATCTCACCTACTCTGAGGTCGCAATTATAAAAATAAATAAAATAAAAAATAATTTTTTAATATTTTCTTAATAAATATAAAAATTTTTATTTTTGGAAAATAAAAACACTATTAGTAATTAATTAAAACCAAAAAATTTTATCTCATGTTTTTATATTAAATTTTAAATATTATTATTTAATATTTATATGAAAATTAATAAGAAATAAATTATTTCGTTATTTCATATTTTCATAAAATAAAAATAATTCGATATTTTAAAACACATATTTACATGAATAATTTTTGGTTTTCATTACTATATGTGTTTAATTTTTTTTCCAATATTTTTATATTTTTAGAAAATATCTTTTCTTTTTTATTAAATTAAAATGATGTGATGTATTATTTGGATTTTCTTATTCTTACATTTTATTTTATAATATATATAAAAAAATATATTTTATAATTAGTAAGATATAGAAAAATAATATTAAAAATACATACATTAAAAACATCATATAATTTAGAATGACGTATAAATTAAAAAAATATACGAACATTCATTTTATTATTCATAAGATATATATTTTAAAAATATATATCCTTTATTAAAAATAATCTTTTATTATTGTATACGACCCTCAGCCAGGTGTGGTCCGGGAACAGTATCCAAGGACCGCAATGTGCGTTCGAAATGTCGATGTTCATGTGTCCTGCAGTTCACAAGTTGACGCGCAATTAGCTGCGTTCTTCATCGACCCACGAGCCAAGTGATCCACCGTTCAGGGTAATCTTTATATTATTAAATTTTAAAAAATATTTATATTAAATAAAAATTTATACTTTTTTTATTATTATAAAATAATAATAAAAAGACTGCAATAAAAAAAACAATTTTTTATTGACTTACATTTGTATAAAAGAATAAATAATAATATTTAATAAAATTTTATTAGATACAGTGCTTGCTTGTTTATTTGACAAAACATTAAAAAAAAAAAATTTTTTTTAAAGAAAACTCATTTATTAAATAACTATATTATAAATAAGACATATTGAAAATAACTTGTTTTGTTATTTTACGAATATGCTATTTATTTTATATAGATTCAATAAATTTTTAATATTGTTAATATAAAAAAAAAATTTATATATTGATATATCAAAATAAACACATATCAAAAAAAATTAAAAAATCAAATTAACATTTGGATGTAAAACTTTATAACCAATAATATATTTAATATATTAAAAATTGGTATCCAAATACGTGTTTATTTATTACAATATTATAATTTTTATATTATAAAAATTATTATATTTTATAAAGTAAGTTATAGAAAAAAAGTAAATTTTTCTTTTACTTACATAAAAATATAAG
>JAPWDM010000044.1:0-2500 GCA_035578155.1 Brachynemurus nebulosus | reverse complement strand
AGTTTTTCATTTATTAATCAGTATGAAATTTCTTCATAAACTGATATAAACATATAAAAATTATAACAAAAATTGAAATAAAAATAAATTTATTTCTTTTGTTACTTTTTATATAAAAAATATTTTCTAAAATTTTTAATATTTAGAAAAATAAAAAAAATTCTTTTTTGAAAATATTCATATTTGAATAAAAACTATTACCATATATTTTAAGTAATATAGTTTTATTGAAATAATTCAAACATTTGCTCATAACTCTTCGCTAGATTGTATGCGACAATTTTAAATATATAAAATATATATTTATTTAACGTTCGAATAACACACTTCATTCGCGCTTGGTATGTAGTGAGTTTCTGCATTATAAATTTATTAAAAAATTTATTTTATAAAATTGTTTGTCCACATAAGAGCCTAAGGCTTAACACCTATAGCCCATGGACTTGCTTTGACATAATATAGGATAATATTAAAAAATTATAAAAATTATATATAATGGTTTTGGGTTAATAAAAATATATGTGAATTATTAATAAAAATCATAAAAATTTTTAATAAATAAAAACACATATTTTTTTTAATACCAAAACACTTACTTTATATATTTTCATAATTTTTCGATGAAGTACCTTTACGATGTTACTGTAGTAAATAAAAATTATTTGAAAATATCAACTTAACAAAAAATAATATTTTCAAAAGAACAGAACTTAGTCAAAATAAAACTATTAATGTAATGGTCTTACACACATACATAATAGCTATATATACTTTGACCGAACCGTTCATAATGTTTAAGTCAACTACACACATCGATATTTAAAAAGGTACCATCATCATATATAAGTTTTGGATTTTGCAGCGTGGTAAATTTTACTTTTTTTTTATATTTTTTTTGTTTTAATTTGTTATAAAAATGATAAAAACTATAAAATATATAATTATTAATGAAGTTTTTTAAAGTTTATATTAAAATATAAGAATTTTTTTTAAAATTTTTCATTTTTTTTTCATTTTTTTTGATTTTTATATAGACACATAAAACATAGTACAGTAACAACACACATCGTAAGACGATGTTTGTACTCAATATAAGTCAGATGACTGCAACAACATCGCTTACATACAAAATCAATGTATATTTGAACTTAGAAAAAATTTTTACATATTAATAGTAAATGATACAAAATTTTTAAGAATTCATATATTTTAAAACTTTTTTTAAAATTATCATGTATTTTCTTAAAATAAACAAATGTGGATAAGTATTTTTTATGTAAAAATAATAGTTTAAGAGTAAATTTATAATTTGTTATTTATGATGTACGTTTTATCAACTTTTATCAATAGTTAGAAAAATCATAATAAAACATTCACATATACCAATATTTCAATACTTTAACTTACTTTTGGTTAAAATATTATACATTCACCTGACTTTTGTTAACGTATTACAATATCTTACTTACATTAGTATTTTAAATGTACATTTTTCATACATTATCATAAGATACAAAACTATTAAAAATTCATAAATTATAAAACTTTTTTTAAAATTATCATGTATTTTCTTAAAATAAACAAATGTGGATAAGTATTTTTTATGTAAAAATAATAGTTTAAGAGTAAATTTATAATTTGTTATTTATGATGTACGTTTTATCAACTTTTATCAATAGTTAGAAAAATCATAATAAAACATTCACATATACCAATATTTCAATACTTAACTTACTTTTGGTTAAAATATTATACATTCACCTGACTTTTGTTAACGTATTACAATATCTTACTTACATTAGTATTTTAAATGTACATTTTTCATACATTATCATAAGATACAAAACTATTAAAAATTCATAAATTATAAAACTTTTTTTAAAATTATCATGTATTTTCTTAAAATAAACAAATGTGGATAAGTATTTTTTATGTAAAAATAATAGTTTAAGAGTAAATTTATAATTTGTTATTTATGATGTACGTTTTATCAACTTTTATCAATAGTTAGAAAAATCATAATAAAACATTCACATATACCAATATTTCAATACTTTAACTTACTTTGGTTAAAATATTATACATTCACCTGACTTTTGTTAACGTATTACAATATCTTACTTACATTAGTATTTTAAATGTACATTTTTCATACATTATCATAAGATACAAAACTATTAAAAATTCATAAATTATAAAACTTTTTTTAAAATTATCATGTATTTTCTTAAAATAAACAAATGTGGATAAGTATTTTTTATGTAAAAATAATAGTTTAAGAGTAAATTTATAATTTGTTATTTATGATGTACGTTTTATCAACTTTTATCAATAGTTAGAAAAATCATAATAAAACATTCACATATACCAATATTTCAATACTTTAACTTACTTTTGGTTAAAATATTATACATTCACCTGACTTTTGTTAACGTATTACAATATCTTACTTACATTAGTATTTTAAATGTACATTTTTCATACATTATCATAAGATACA